>JASPKZ010002710.1:0-600000 GCA_030220185.1 Diploptera punctata | reverse complement strand
AACGCAGCGGGCCCGGGTTCGATTCCCGGTCGGGGCAGGCTCCGTGAGGTTTTTTCGGGGTTTTTCCTCACCTCTGACAAATGTCAGAAAGCTTAGGTCCATCATCATCATCCTTATCACTATCATCATCATCCTTCATCGGTGTGAAAAGCAACGGGAAGCTACCACACCTATAATTTCCTAATAAAGCTGCAAAGCATAACATGAAAATGCTGATTGCAGTGAAAGACTTGCTCTCGAGCAGAATTACTATGGATGTACACACACACACACACACACACACACACACACATATAATATATATATATATATATATATATATATAATGTCCCGCGCCGTAACCTAGTAGTCGAGGTAAGAAGTCTTGGCGCAGAACTACGGGACTTGCGCTGGTTCGAGTCTCCATTGGGGAAAAAAAATATCATGAGATTTCTGCCAGATGGGACTGGTGCCCACGCAGCATCGTGAGGAATTTATGTAGCTACAATAAGTAGCGACTCCAGGTTGAGAAAACCAGCTGTAACGGCTGGGGGACCCGACATGCTGACCACTTGTCACCCCTTTGCTGGCAGGATGATCGTTTACCTCTGTGATTAACACATGTAGATGTGAGGCCAGTAACCGGCTGGTAAGCCAAGTGTCTTCTAGGCCTGTCGTGCCATGGAATATATATATATATATATATATATATATATAGGCCCTATGGGCTATCTGTGATGTGTTAACGCTGCAGCCACGACAGTTTTTTTGTGAACATAACTCGCCATATAATAATCAGTAGAGACCGGGTTATAGGCGTATGCATATTTAGATCTTTTTCGCCTGTTATTGCATATTTTAACTAAATACTAGTGATATTTTCGCGCTATATTTAAATTATTTTTACACGCTTTATATTAGCTTGACCTGTATCTGTCTATCTATGTATAGGAATCTTTCAACACGATGTTCACCCACTTAAAAACATTGGATCGACTTAAAACTTTATATACTTGTAAAGGACCAATGACAATGCAACAATTTCATATTTTTTTTCTAAGATCCTGGCCACGATCATCAGTACATAAAAAAATAAAGATCGGTATAATAGGTTGCGGACTTATCGACTTTTTAGTCCATCGTTGTAAGAAATTAATATTATATCTCTGGTAGCTCAGTTGGTAGAGCGGTGGACAGTAGTGTAGTAATCCATAGGTCGCTGGTTCAAATTCGGCCCGGAGGATTTTTTTAGAAGAGTAGGCTATTACTTTTAGCTCATACTACAGTAGTATCGAATTTTTATCGTACTCTGTAAAATATTAATGACAATTTTGTAAAATTACCATATTGTAATTTATCCAAAAAATATGAGAAGGATACGATTAACTGTAATTATTTATCTAAATTAAAATTTTCAAAAATATTATAATAATGTTAGATAATAATTTTAAAAAAATATAATTATATTCGTGCCTAGACGCTAAAAATATCGTAAGCAATTACATTTTAATTGGATTCCGGTTTATGACAATCGATTAAATTAAAAATAAATAAATAAATAATAGTTTAAAAAAGCTAAAACAACACGGTTTATTAGAAAACCAAACTAAAAAATAAAAAATAAATAATAGTTTAAAAAACTGAAACAACACGCTTTATTAGAAAACCGAACTAAAAAATGAAAAATAATTTTAATTTCCAACACGCTTGGGATAAAATTAAAGTGTTCAACAAAAAAAAAACATCCAACACATCTAGAATAAAACTAGAGTTATCTAAAAAAATAATAATTTTACCATCAAAAGCGTGGGGTGCTTTATATGGTTTTTACGTTTTCTTCTTAGAGACTACTATTACCAATCTGTTTATTATCAAATATATTAATTGATATAGAGCACTCTATGCTTTTGTTGGTAAAATAATTTTTTTTGTAGATAACTCTAGTTTTATTCTAGATGTGTTGGAGGTGATTTTTTTGTTGACCACTTTAATTTTATCCCAAGCGTGTTGGAAATTAATTTTTTTTTCATTTTTTAGTTCGGTTTTCTAATAATAATAATAATAATAATAATAATAATAATAATAATAATAATAATAATAATAATAATAATAATAATAATAATAATGATTTATTTTAGCTGGCAGAGTTAAGGCCATAAGGCCTTCTCTTCCACTCAACCAGCGAATAGCAAAATTATACAAAAATTACGTACATATTACAATTTTAAGATATTAAAATACAGACTAAACAAAATACAATGATGATGGATCTAATACTAGCTAATGCTAACAAAAACATAGAATATAATAAAATTAAAATGATATAAAATAAAGTAAGTAGCTTCCTACATGATTATTAATAGAATGCTCTATATAGTTGTTATGTAGTTAATGTTTTCATTGTGTCGAACTTAAGATATCAGTTAATTTGGATTTAAATAATGATAGCGATTGACAGTCCCTGACATGACTGGGAAGTGAGTTCCATGCTCTAGCCATAGATATTGTGTTGTTTTAATTTTTTAAACTATTATTTATTTTTTTAATTTTTAGTTTGGTTTTCTAATAAAGCGTGTTGTTTTAGTTTGTTTAAACTATTATTTATTAAAATCTATGTAGTTTTACAATGAACATTTCAAGGCCATCAAAAGTGTAATAAACGATTTCGATAGTACAGAGGCCTTGGCAGTTTGTCAGTGCGAGGAAGCATTTAACGATGCCAGTATTTAAAAAAAAACATAGATGTGATTACTTACTTACTTACTCACTGGCACTATCGAACCCGTAGGTTCATGGCCGCACGGACATAAGCTCTCCATACATCCCTATCCTGAGCTAATGTTTTCCAATCATTCCCTGTATAATCTACTTCCCTCAAATCATAGTTAATGTTGTTCTCCCACCTCATTCTTGGTCTACCAACTGGGCGTTTTCCTTCTGGCTTTCCTACAAGAAGTTTCCATGCACGTCTTTCATCCCCCATACGTGCAACATGTCCTGCCCATCGCAGTCTACGAGACTTAACTGTTCTTATTATATCTGGCTTCCTATAAAGACCATGTAGTTCATTGTTATGTAGTCTTTTCCATTCACCTGTCTGTTCATCTCTCTTTGGTCCAAAAATTTTCCTAAGAACTTTATTCTCAAATACTCGTAATCTCCTTTCCTCCCTTAAAGTAAGAGTCCATGTTTCGCACCCATATAATATAACTGGTAGAATAATGGTTTTATATATTTTCAGCTTAACGTTTTTTGAAAGGAGTACATATATGTGATTAGCATTCATTTTCCCATATACCTGCAACTATTAAAACGCTTGAAACTCAAGGTTTGGCGTTGATTGAATATATTCAGTTAATGGATAAAATTCATCAAGTGAACTCCTTATTGCCGGAGGTATTCCCAAGAAAACTCAAGAAAAAGTTTAAAAATATTTTGAACGATAATCCGGGCTTTGAACCTTTGTGACAAATTAATAGTTTTATAAATGGGACGAGCGATCATTTGCCAGAAATAACAAGTGCCAAAATAGCACCCAAATTAAAACACTACCCAATTACTTCAGTTGACGTAGAACGGTATTTTTATAAACATTTGGAACAGTACCTGCTAATTTCTGTTTACAATAGCAGCAAAGTGTAGAACATTTTAATTTGTGAACAATACTTTTGCCTGATACCGATTGATAATGCAACAGTGAATTTTTTTTTTCGAAAATGTAGGCGTTCTTTATATATTTCGACCTCCTGAATTCGAAAATGATATTCAAAACATCGTATCACCCACAGTTTTTGCACAAATCAATATGATGATCATAATAATTGGATGGTGTGTGGCGATTTGAAAGTTTGGATATGATTCTAGAAAAACAATGAGGATATACAAAATTTCCGTTTCATCTGTGAATGGGACAGTCGGGCTCATGACAAACATTGGGAGCAAAAACAGTGGGCCCGAAGGTTGAAATTGGTTCCAGGGGACAAAAATATCAAGCGTGACCCTCTAATGGCAAGAGACAGAATATTCTTGCCCCCTCTGCACATCAAACTGGGCATGATGAATCAGTTTGTCAAGGCATTAACCTAAATGTGGCAACTGTTTCAAGTATCTATGTAACAAGTTCCCCAAACTGTCAGATGCTAAGTTGAAAGATATTCGATATTCGGAAACTATTACTAGATTAAGATTTCCTTCATTCAATGAATGCCGTGGAGCGAGAATCCTGGACTCCTTTAAGTGTGTGGTTCAAAATGTCTTGGAAACAATCGTATCCCAGAGTATATCGACATACTTGAAAACATTTATTTTTTATTTATTTAAATGCAGTTGCTTTTAAAATGTTTCAATAGCCAATGATGACTGAGGAAAACAAACAATAACAATAACAAGAAAGATTATAAAATGTTTATCATATTTTCCCTGGCTTCCCAGTACCTGTCCACGAAATTGTTGGTTGTTAGGGTTGGGCAAGTTCGGATGTGATCAGCATCCATATCTTCCATAGTGTTGCAGAGGATACATTGTTGAGTTGGTAGAAGACCGAGGCGATGAAGGTGTTTACCTAGGCAGTCGTGTCCTGTTGCAGTACGGAATGATGCAACGGCTACTCTTCTGGGCCAATCTAGCAGTGTAGTTTGGATGGATGCTTTCCAAGGTTTGTCAGTCATTTGGAGCTCTAGGAAGGTTCTGAAGGCTTCTGTCACTCTGAAGCGGATGTTCATATCTGCTCTAGAGTAAGATATAATGTTCAGTGATATCTGAAGGATGTGGGTTCTTTTCTTGGCCAGCAAATCACCCATTTCGTTCCCTGTAATTGCACAATGGGATGGCATACACTGCTATACTCGAGAACATGCTGACGACATTCAAAATGCTCAATGAGCTTAAAGCTACATTTTTTTAAATTCATACCTTGACATTTTTTCCTTCAAACCTGGATGCTGTAATTGACGAACAGGATGAAAGATTCCATCTGGATATCAAGAACATGGAACAACGATACGAGGGAACTTGGGATGTTCGGATGTTGGGCGACTACTGCTGGATGCTTCACCATGAGCACATGGATATGCCTCCAAAGAGGAAAAGGAGGAGCCACGCCATGCCATGCCAACTAAGAAAGCACGGAATGAATTATTTTAGTGCTTCTTTTGTATCACATTCTCTGTATACATCTGTTCACTGTGTGTATATTTCAATATGTTGCTGTTTTAAAGTTGTATTCTATCTGCATGGTTTATGTGCCATATATATACTACTTCCTTATGTGATATCATTATTGCAAATATGCTATTTATGCAAAACTGTGGATGATATGATGTTTTGAGTATTATTTTCGAATTCAGGAAGTCGAAATACATAAAGAATGCCTACATTTTTGAAAAAAAAAAGTTTTTGTGACCTTGCGATTTGTTAAACTGTCATAATTTATCAGTGATAAATGCTAACATTAACACGTTTCCTGGGTGAGGTTTTTTCCTCACTTGTAAGATAAATGTAAGGAACCTTCAAGGCCCAAACGGTCCCCGAACACCATCTGGCCATCATTATCATCAATATCATATTCGCCTAATTAGCTTAAGTTTAGTTTAAGGCCTCTCCTGGAGCATCGTTAACATCATCATCAACTCTGATATCAGCGGGGCAACGTAACACCGCTTTCCAGGCGTCCCAACCTCAGAAGTGGGTTACAAATACGCCATACGAGGAGAGAACACCAGAAATGTCGAAATGATGACCTGGGGCATTTGGAAAAAAATATAATTAAATACTAATTATTGTGTTAATTTAGAAATAAACTATCTAATAAAGTAATAATTATTGTTTTTTATTATTTGGTATTGCATATATTGACATTTTTCATGCATATTTTGAGCATTTTTCTTGCGTATTTTCATGCATATTAGCATGCATATTTCGAGCTTGTTATGTTGCATATAATCCGGTCTCTACTAATCAGTCAAGAAAGATATTGAAAAAAAAAAACATATGAGGCCCTTGGAAGCCAGAGGCTACAAGTGACAAATTACTAATTTTGAAGTTAAGTATAGATTTTTAGTAGTTAAAGCAGATACTAATCTAAGGGTGAGTTTCACCAACATAAGTAACATTACGCCAGTTTTCCCGATGTATAATATATAGCTTAAACTGGCGTAATACAGTTACCTCTGTTGGTGAAACTGGCCCTAAGTGGCCAATGGATACAAGTAAAAATGGGTCTGGTGGTGAAATCTAATGGCTGAAAAGAAAACTGCTAACACAATCACATATGGAGTGTCTCAACTTTGAACATCATTTACTCAAAACTGACCTTATGTTACTTATACCTCTTAGATTATAAGGGTCATGTGGTTGTGAGGATCTAATTGGGCACACCATGTGCTTCCTCATGACTCAGAGCATGTGTGTATTAATCAATACTAATAAAATTCATTGTTTAAAACTTTTGAGGTTTTACAACAAGTAATGTAGCGAAGAAAGACCTGCTGAAGATGGAATAGAGATTCTGAAAGGCCTTCAGACAAAAAAGCATGCATATTTTATAAGTTGAGGACGACGGCTCTGATCTAAGAAGGTACATTTTATCTTTATTTTATTTTATGTGTGCATTAACTTAGGGCAGAATATAGCCAAAGGGAGGGTTGTAACTCCTCTTCTTTGGACACAGCCCAAAAAAAGGATTTATCATACATGCGTGAAAGCGTGATGTGTGTCGAAACCAGAAATGCTAAATAATAATAATAATAATAATAATAATAATAATAATAATAATAATAATAATAATAATAATAATAATAATAATAATAATAATAATAATAATAATAATAATAATAATAATATTAATAATAATAATAATAATAATAATATTAATAATAATATTAATAATAATAATAATATTAATAATAATATTAATAATAATAATAATATTAATAATAATAATATTAATAATATTAATATTAATAATATTAATATTAATAATAATAATAATAATGATAATGATAATAATCCATCCATAGTAATTCTGCCCGAAGGACCTGGCAGAATTCCATAGTGATTCTGCCAGGTCCTTCACTGCAATCATAGCACTTTCATACTATGCTTGCAGCTTTACTAGGGAATTGTGTAGGTGTGGTAGCCTCCCCTCGCTTTCCACACAGGTGAAGGATGATGATGATAATGATAATGGTAAGGATGATAATGATAAGGATGATGGCCATATGATTTCGGGGACCGTTTGGGCCTTAAAGTTTTCCTGACATTTGTCTTACAGATGAGGAAAAACCCCGATAAAAACCTCACCCAGAAAAACTGCCCCGAGCGGGGATCGAACCCGGGCCCGCTGCGTGACAAGGCAGTACGCTACCTCGAGACCACAGCGGTGGACAATAATAATAATAATAATAATAATAATAATAATAATAATAATAATAATAATAATAATAATAATGATAATAATAATAATAATAATAATAATAATGTTTTATTTATTTTGGGAGAGTTAATGCCATAAGGCTTTCTCTTCCATTCAACCAGCACAAATTACAAATACAGTATAGATTACATATACTCTAAACTAATAATAAAGAGTTAAAAATATATTAAATGTTGTAATGTAAATTTCATGTACAAACAACATTTTAAACGTTGATAATTTAGCAATAATAATACTACTAATATAATAATAATGATAATAATAGTATAAATATGATAAATTATACGAGAAATACCAATTAATTTAAGTACCTTACACTAGTAATGATGAAGCCAAGGTTAGAGCAAATATAAATTTAGATTTCTTTTAAAAGATGCCAACGTCCGACAGCCCCTGAATTCTCGTGGTAGGGAATTTTCCAGTTGCGAGAAGTGAAGATAATATTTGTATAGCCTATACTATAGGCCTAATAGACTACTTAACACTGTAAAGCAGATTTCATACCATCATTCTCAAATAAAAAAAATTGATCTTACAGTTCCCAGTTCCCACTTCAATACAGTGCTTCAACAAGGGTCAACAAGTACGGACCTAATGCATTCTGCTGATGATGGGACTAGTCCCGAAAGGCCTACAGAGTTTTAAAAGAACTTAAGTTGAGGAGACGGACCTACAAGGTAACTATTTTATAGTTTTAATCTTACATTATATTACTGTGAATTAACACCTCAACTGAAATTTACCATGAATTTTACTAGTATTTAGTCTATCCCACATTCCTTTTTCCTTAAAATTTCTTCTTCTTAAGCCCTTTTCTTCCCTGTACCGGGATTAGGGTCATGGTTGTAGAAAGGAAACTTAGGAATATAGACATGATAATTAAAGATGAGGCCATTGAGCAAGTGGAGAGCTTCAAATACTTGGGTTGTACTATCAGTAGTAATATGAACTGCGGTCAAGAAGTAAAGCAGAGGATAGCAATGGCAAAATTAGCTTTTAACAAGAAGAGAAGCATTTTCTGCGGACGGAAGAGGTTAGTGAAGTACTTTGTGTGGAGTGTAGTATTGTATGGTGCAGAGACTGGGCATTACGACGGAATGAGGAAAAGCGACTGGATGCTTTTGAGATGTGGATATGGAGAAGAATGGAACGTATAAAATGGACAGACAAAATAAAAAATAAAGATGTGCTAGACACAGTGGGTAAAGGAAGAACGATGCTGGAACTCATAAAGAAGAGGAAAAAGAAATTGAATTGGCCACTGAATAATAATAAACTGTCTGCTGACGGATGCCCTAGAAGGAATGGTCAACGGTAAGAAGGTTAGAGGCAGAAAAAGACATTAGATGATAGACAATATTAAAATAAATGGTTCATATGCGGATACAAAAAGTAAAGCTGAGTTAAGGAAAGAGTGGAGAATGCTGAGTTTGTAGTGAAAGACTTGCTCATATGCAGAACACTGTGTTCGTTGTTACAATCGCAATGGCTACAGTCCTTTAAATTTGCTAATCATAAACGGGGGAAGATGATCTTGATTTGCCAAACAGAATGATATACTGCATGAAGGGATTTTTATGACGCGAAGTGCTGACCTTGTTGTATGTGTCAGGGCAGTAGACGTGTTAATTGGGCGATTCAATAAAATCAGTCCATACAAACAAAATAACAAAAAAAAAAAAAAAACAGCCAGATTGTGGTCGCACCATGAGCGGACTTGAGGAAGGTCAGTTGGAACACGGATTACGTCATAACACGTCCCTGAGCAGAATCAGCAAAATTTATCCGGGGTAATGCCCGCGCGTGCGCGCCATTAGTTAGTATTTTCTCACAGTTGTTTACTATTATAGATTAACAATGACTAACTCAATGAGAAACAAAAAAGGTTAAATTAAAAATATATAAAAATGTTATTCTCTCAGTTCTATTACTTGGATGCGAAACATGCACTTTTACTTTAACGGCGAAGAGGCGTTTACGAGTAAATATACTTGTGTCCAACTAAGGGTCGGATCGAGGTCTGTGAATGGCAAGGGTGCCGGCCGACCACGCCTGACGCACCATTACGGGGCAGATAAACGAAATGAAACGAAATGGATGAGATGAGCATGGAGAAATGGTGGAATGAAATTGTGCCAGCGTAAAATGGGAGAAAACCATGAGAAAAGCCTGCCCAAGCTCCGTTTCGTCCACCACGAAACCCACATGAAGTGACCGAGACTCGATCTCGGGACCCCAGCGGTGAGAGGCGAGCGTCTAACCGCTTGCGCCACGGAGACGCCAGTATTTGAGAATAAAATTCTTAGGAAAATGTTCGGACCAAAGAGAGATGAACAGGCTGACAAATGGAGAAGGCTACATAACAGCGATACTATAGAATTAATAACAGAACAGTTATGTCTCGTAGACTGCGATGGGCTGGACATGTGGCACTAATAGGAAATGGAAGAGGGGCATGGAAACTTACTTGCATGAAAACTAGAGCGAAAGAATCCTCTATGTAGCAGAATGAGGTGGGAGAATAACATTAACCATGATTTAAGGAAGACAAATTATAGGCTGTAAGTAACGGTTGAAAAACATAAGGTCAGGATATGTTAGTATGGAGAACATATGTCCGCGTGGCCATGAACCTGTGGGTTCGATGGTGTCAGTGAGTTAGTTTTTGCTTATGTAACTCGCAGCTTTGAGTGCGCACATAGCTTTTTTTATAACGGGTGCAAAATATTTTTAGATGTTTTACCTAAGAGCTTTTGTAATTTAATAATAATCATAATTATAATAATCTAATATATAAAAATGAATGTTTGTTTGTTTATATTATTTTTAGTCTGATCATCTTACCTCAATATTAATGTTGATTTGTTCTTGAACATGTTTCAAAACAATTCTGTTTTATCGTCAGCTTGTCCAGACTGGTTTTATTAATGTTGTATTATGTTGCACAACTTGGATGTCGATGTCAGCTTTGTTTGTTTGTTTATTTGTACTTTATGCGCGGCCATACCGTTGATCCGATTGTGATGGGGCGTTTTGTAAAATGTTCAGGAGTTTCCCGGGATAAACATAGGCTATAAGAGAGTTGTGATACTCAATTCCTACATCCTTAAAAATCGCCCTTTGTAGTGGATAAAGTGAAAAAAATAGCTCTTTGGACGCTTAAATGGCTTACGCTGCCTAAACCATGACAAATACACAAAATTAATGTACACAGAATTGAATATCTCAAAAAGCTCTACAAAAAAGTCCGCGACAGCATATATTTATCTCTTACGGATAACTCACAATAACCTTTTTGTCTTTCATTGATGCCAAGATTCCTGTGCAAGCATAAGCGGCACATGACGGGTATTCTTATACGGATAACTCACAATAACAAATTTTGTCTTTTAGCTCATTTATGCCAAGAAGATCGAGATAAATAGATTCCCGGGCAACACCGGATAATCAGCACGGGGAATCTTAAAACAATTACGATATACTGTTAAAAACCGCTGGTTTTCTTAGGCTTAAATGACCTTTGGGACTTGGAAAATCTGGTAGCATGAGTTACCTAGCCGAGCGGTAGTATGAGGATGTATGCATACGTGTTTTGAAATAAACAAATGGATTCTTATTTTAACTATTTTATTACTAAAGTATAATAATTACAATCCCTAAGTATTCTAGCCCTAATTTATTATTCTAAGCCTATATTAAAACTACAGTACTTTCTGGGGTTTGAGAGAGTGGAGTTGCGGAATTTATAAATCTACCCTAATCTACATGTTTAAAATTGTTATATCCCTTTTGAAAATTTAATATCAAAATAGTTAATTGTACTTGATTCCCTTCCAAAAATCCAGGATACATATTAAGAAAAATGGTCGGTGACCTACCCTTCAGCACTTTTCACAGACAGACCCGAGACCCTCACTTCCCCCGTGTTATATACTCAATTTGACCTCTAGTTACCCTAACTGTACTCACTAACATTCCAATAAACTAAATGTAGGGATTTTACAGTTAGCTAAGGAAAACTTTGCTCTGAACTTTATTTCAACAGACTTTGCTTGAATAATTAAAATAATCTATAAAACAATTAAATATCTATATAAAAGACTCTATGTATTCATAACATATACATTTATAATTATTTTTCATTCTACTTATTCAACTAATCAAAATAAGTACATTAATTTTCGTCTTTCAGCTTATGCCGAGAAGTTCGGGATGAGTAGATTCCCGGACAACGCGGGTAAACAGCACGGGGTATCTAAAAATAATTACGATATAAATGTTTCCTTCTACTTATTTAAGTAAACATAAAATACGTTAATTTTCGTATTTCAGTTCATTTATGTCAAGAAGATCGGGATAAATAGGTTCCCGGGCTACACCGGGTAATCAGCACGGGGTATCTAAAAAAATATAAATTTATAATTATTTTTCCTTTTACTTATTCAACTAAACATAAGAGCACATTATTTTTCATTTATTTAGGCGTAGCACGCCGAATGTTAGCTAGTCATATATAAAAGAAGAATAACGGAACAAAAGTTACCTGAAAATGCTTGATTTATCTCCCAAAGGAAGATTGGTGAAGGATCGATCAAAGATTATTTGGATATACGGGAAATCAAGATGAATACTGGAAGATGATTAGAGTAAGGGAATGAGAAAAGTAGGGCAGATGGAGGAAAAAAATTGAAGTGCTATAATTTTGGATACAGAGAGTTAATATATTGTAACGCTGTTCAGTATTATTATTATTATTATTATTATTATTATTATTATTATTATTATTATTATTATTATTATTATTATTATTATTATTATTATTATTATCATCATCATCATCATCATCATCATCATCATTTGTTATTTCTTATTGTTATTATTATTGTTATTATTATTATTATTATTATTATTATTATTATTATATTATTATTATTATTATTATTATTATTATTATTATTATATTGTTTAGTCTACGTAGAAACATTTTAATATCATTAAAAGCTTTCATTATATTCTCTTGAATCAAAATACAACAATGTAAAAATTCCCTTACTATAATAACATATTATTTCTCATTAATATAAAATTATAGAATATTCACCTGAAAGGTCCGTCTCCTCAACTTAATTATCATTTACGTTTACGCGCTTTCGGGACTTGTACTACATCAATCGGCAGGATTCAAAACTGGTGTTTCACTGAAGAATTCTGGTCAGAGGGGGTCGCCATGCGTTTTGGTTCGTTTTCGTTTATCAGGCTGTCCGTTGTGAGCTGCTTTCACATGATTTCCATCTCTCTGAGTACGTTTTATCTTCGCTGGATAATTTTCCTCTGCGCATTACTGTTAGGGTGTTTTCAATATTTAAACATGCGATGTCCTTCATGGATAACGTGTTTTGCATACGATTTGATTGCCTTATGCGTGACTGACAGTCTCGAAATGTTTCTTGAATTCTGATGTTAAAACTCCTGTTTGTCCTTCCTATATAAAATTTGTTGCAAGTCCTTGCATGTCAGTTTATAAACTCCTTTGCTGTTGAAAATGTTATTTTCTTCAATGTTATTGTTTATTATGTTGTTTAATTTGTTATTGGTTCTGTATGCTATTTTTTTACGTTTTTATCGGCTTTCTTTAGTGCATTGGCTAATTTTGTCGTTTCTTTTCCTGTGTATGTAAGTGTTATCCATGTTTTCTTGTTGTTGTCAGATTCTTTTTCTAGTTTAGTTATGTTGGTTATGTTGTTCTTCCTTTTTTGTTTTTTACGAGCTTATCTATGAATTCTTCATTATAGCCATTGGTTTTTGCCATATACTTAATGTAGTTGAGTTCTTGGATATAATTGTCTTTGCTTAATGGGAGTTTCAACATTCTACTGACTAAGCTATTAAATGTACTAATTTTCTGTTGAAAAGGGTGTGTAGAATTTTTGTTTATGGCCAGAGCATTGTTTGTGGGTTTCCGGTAGATACCGATTTCTAGTTTATTGTTGTGTAGATTTTTGGTTATAGACAAATCTAAGTAGTTTATGCTGTTGTTAACTTCTATTTCTTCGGTGAAAGTGATTTTTTCATGCATGTTGTTTAAGTCTTGTAGTATTTCTTTTTCTTTTCTGTTTTCATTTTCATATATTACTAGTACATCATCGACATATCGTGTTATTAGTTTTATGTAAATTCAACATAAAACTAATAACACGATATGTCGATGATGTACTAGTAATATATGAAAATGAAAACAGAAAAGAAAAAGAAATACTACAAGACTTAAACAACATGCATGAAAAAATCACTTTCACCGAAGAAATAGAAGTTAACAACAGCATAAACTACTTAGATTTGTCTATAACCAAAAATCTACACAACAATAAACTAGAAATCGGTATCTACCGGAAACCCACAAACAATGCTCTGGCCATAAACAAAAATTCTACACACCCTTTTCAACAGAAAATTAGTACATTTAATAGCTTAGTCAGTAGAATGTTGAAACTCCCATTAAGCAAAGACAATTATATCCAAGAACTCAACTACATTAAGTATATGGCAAAAACCAATGGCTATAATGAAGAATTCATAGATAAGCTCGTAAAAAACAAAAAAGGAAGAACAACATAACCAACATAACTAAACTAGAAAAAGAATATGACAACAACAAGAAAACATGGATAACACTTACATACACAGGAAAAGAAACAACAAAATTAGCCAATGCACTAAAGAAAGCCGATAAAAACGTAAAAATAGCATACAGAACCAATAACAAATTAAACAACATAATAAACAATAACATTGAAGAAAATAACATTTTCAACAGCAAAGGAGTTTATAAACTGACATGCAAGGACTGCAAACAAATTTTATATAGGAAGGACAAACAGGAGTTTTAACATCAGATTCAAAGAACATTTTCGAGACTTCATTCACGCAGAAGGTAAATCAAGCTATGCAAAACACGTTATCCATGAAGGACATCGCATGTTAAATATTGAAAACACCCTAACAGTAATGCACAGAGAAAATAATCCAGCGAAGATAAACGTACTCGAAGAGATGGAAATCATGAAAGCAGCTCACAACGACAGCCTGATAAACGAAAACGAACCAAAACATGCAACCCCCTCTACCAGATCTTCAGTGAAACACCAGTTTTGAATCCTGCCGATGATGGGACAAGTCCCGAAAGCGCTACAGTTAAATGATAATTAAGTTGAGGAGACGGACCTTTCAGGTGAATATTCTATAATTTTATATTAATTTTTAATAAACCTCAACGGAACACATCATGAATCTTATAAAAGGATATTATTTCTCTCCTACAAGAAATTCGTAAATGTTATTTATTCGTTATATTTTCCTGATTGGTTAATTGTTTCGAGTTATTTAGTTAAAAAGTAGCTAAATATAATATTAGCAACAAATAAATTCAATATTTGTAGATGCATAGATAAAGTTATAATACAATAATAATGGATAGAATTTTTAGCTTTATATAAAATTTTAAACTTAATATTATATTTATTTGATGAAAACTTTATTTTTACTAATAAATTAAGTCATTAAATTAGCTATCATTTTGTTATATTGGCGAAATTGCTAAACACTACCAGCGCTATGATGGCTAGAATTGAAACTAAAATCGAGACTTCTTGCTTAATCGATATATTTTTTGTTAGTTATATCGATATCTATGTTAAGTAGGTCTCGGAAATTAAAGTAGTGATATATTTGTATTATTTATTGTGAATTTGGAAACAATTTGAATAGAAAAAATGGCTGTTCCACCAGCAGCGTTAGTTAATAGAAACAAGAAACATTTTATGGGCGTACCAGCTCCGCTAGGTTATGTTGCTGGTGTTGGTAGAGGTGCCACTGGTTTCACAACACGATCTGATATCGGTCCAGCAAGAGATGCAAATGATGTGTCAGATGATAGACATGCTCCTCCTAGCAAGAGAAAGAAAGGACATCAGAAAGAGGAGGAAGAAGACGACGACGAAGATTTGAACGATTCGAACTATGATGAGTTTTCAGGTTATGGTGGGTCATTGTTTAGCAAAGATCCTTATGATAAAGATGACGAAGAAGCAGATGCAATATATGAAGCTATTGATAAGCGAATGGACGAGAAAAGAAAAGAATACAGAGAGAAGAGGTTGAAAGAAGAATTGGAAAGATATCGACAGGAACGTCCAAAAATCCAGCAACAGTTCAGTGACTTGAAACGAGGCTTGGTATCAGTTACAGAAGACGAATGGCGTAATGTTCCAGAGGTAGGTGATGCTAGAAATAGGAAAATTCGTAATCCCAGATCAGAAAAATTTACCCCGTTGCCTGATTCAGTTCTTGCTCGTAACCTCGGTGGTGAAACAGCCACTACAATAGATCCGTCAAGTGGTCTGGCCAGTGCTTTCCCATCAGGCACTGCTACAGGCATGCTGACACCTACAGGAGACCTAGATTTGTGTAAAATTGGTCAGGCACGTAATACTTTAATGAATGTTAAATTGAGCCAAGTTTCAGACTCTGTTGAGGGTCAAACTGTTGTTGATCCTAAGGGATATTTGACAGATCTCCAGAGCATGATTCCCACGTATGGTGGAGATATTAATGATATTAAGAAAGCCAGACTGTTATTAAAATCTGTCCGCGAGACAAATCCAAATCATCCGCCGGCGTGGGTAGCATCAGCTCGTTTGGAAGAAGTGACAGGCAAAGTTCAGGCAGCCCGTAATCTCATTATGAAAGGATGTGAAGTAAATCCGAAATCAGAGGATCTGTGGTTGGAGGCAGCACGTTTGCAGCCGCCTGATACTGCTCGTGCAGTGATTGCACAGGCTGTACGACACATTCCAACATCTGTTCGGATCTGGATCAAAGCTGCAGATCTTGAGCAAGAGACCAAAGCAAAACGTCGTGTATACCGTAAAGCGTTGGAACATATTCCTAATTCTGTGAGACTCTGGAAGGCGGCGGTTCAACTGGAAGATCCTGAAGATGCGAGAATTCTTCTGAGCAGGGCTGTGGAGTGCTGTCCTACTAGTGTAGACCTCTGGCTAGCTTTAGCGAGACTAGAAACGTACGAGAATGCCCGTAAAGTACTTAATAAAGCTCGTGAGAACATACCAACTGATAGACAGATCTGGACCACTGCTGCTAAACTGGAAGAGGCAAACGGTAACAACCACATGGTCGACAAGATCATAGAAAGAGCAATAACATCGCTTACATCGAATGGAGTGGAAATAAACAGAGAGCATTGGTTTAAAGAGGCAATCGAAGCAGAGAAATCAGGCTCAGTACATTGTTGTCAAGTTTTAGTCCGAGCCATCATTGGACAAGGAGTTGAAGAAGAAGACAGGAAGCATACATGGATGGAAGATGCGGAAGCATGTGCATCGCAGGGAGCATACGAGTGTGCTCGTGCAGTGTATGCTCATGCTCTAGCAACATTCCCCAGCAAGAAGTCCATCTGGCTGCGCGCTGCATATTTTGAGAAAAATCACGGCACGAGAGAATCGCTTGAGGCACTTCTACAGAGAGCCGTAGCTCATTGTCCCAAGTCCGAGGTGCTTTGGCTCATGGGTGCTAAGTCCAAGTGGATGGCTGGAGATGTCCCAGCAGCAAGAGGAATTCTGTCGCTCGCTTTTCAAGCAAATCCTAACTCGGAAGAAATCTGGCTTGCAGCCGTGAAGTTAGAGTCTGAAAACTCTGAGTTTGAACGTGCGAGACGGCTTCTGGCAAAAGCGAGAGCATCGGCACCTACCCCAAGGGTCATGATGAAGTCTGCTAAGCTGGAATGGGCCCTCAACAATCTAGATCAAGCACTACATCTTCTTGAAGAGGCCATTAAAGTATTCCCAGAGTTTGCAAAGCTCTGGCTGATGAAGGGACAGATCGAGGAACAGCAGGGGAAAGCAGATAAGGCTTGGGAGACATACAATGCAGGAATCAAGAAATGCCCCACATCTGTCCCATTGTGGAAGGCATCTCTCGAGGAACATAGAGGTTTGTTAACAAAAGCTCGCTCTGTCCTGGAGAAAGGACGTCTGCGCAATCCCAAATGTGCTGAACTATGGCTTGAAGCTGTGAGAGTTGAATTCCGCGCAGGGCTGCGTGATATTGCGAACACACTAATGGCAAAGGCCTTGCAAGAATGTCCCAGTTCTGGAATTTTATGGGCAGAGGCAATATTTTTGGAATTACGTCCACAGAGGAAGACGAAGAGCGTGGATGCTTTGAAGAAGTGCGAGCATGATTCACATGTTCTCCTGGCTGTGTCAAAGCTGTTCTGGTGTGAAAGGAAGATACAGAAATGTCGGGAGTGGTTCAACAGGACTGTGAAGATCGAGCCGGATCTGGGAGATGCCTGGGCGTATTTCTATAAGTTTGAACTGATGAACGGGACGGAGGAGCAACAAGAGGATGTGAAGAAGCGATGTGTCGCTGCAGAACCACATCATGGAGAGAACTGGTGCAAGGTGTCAAAGGACATTCGTAACTGGAAGCTGAGCATAGATCAGATCCTTATAATGGTCGCTAAGGACCTCCCAATACCTGTGTAATGTTGAACTCTTGACTGTTAGATATAGTAATATATGGAATACATGTCACTTACTTTATGTCTCAAGAAATTTAGAAATGTAAACATACATTAAAATTAACTTCTTGAGTAAAGTTTTGGAAATGCATTACTTTGCATTTACTGTATATTTCCGATTGTAAGGCGCACTTTTAATCGAATTATTGGTTCCTCAAAATTGGGTGTGCCTTAGATTTGGATACAAAAGATAAGATTTTAGGTTATGGTAAGTCTTCAATATCGGACATTTGTTTCTGCAACACCGAACATACAACTAGCATTAAGTTATGTAGATAGGAAATAACACTATGAGGTTTTTAATATTGTTTATTTTTTCTTTCACTCACCTCATACGAGGAGTTATGAAGTATTAGGTGAGTAAAAGAAAAAATAAACAATATACAACTAGCAAGTCTGTTTTCATATTTTTTGGTGTGTAACTTTTATTTTTAAACTCTTATCGAAGGTCATTCACATTAGTATTCTCTCTATTTCAAGCAGCCTAAATAGAAACTTAATATTCTCTCCATTACAAGCAGCCTAAATAGAAACTTAACCTAACATACTCACTTCTGGCTTCTTACCAATATTTCTCTTCTATTATTGGCTACCAGTAAAGTAATTCTTATTGTTGTTCTCAGGAAGTACTTCCAACAATGCCTAGCCAACAGAAGCCAGAACATTAAACTTGTTATGATATACGGTACATGTTTTCACAATCTGTTCTTAACATTTTGCTTTTCTGTCGTATATCTCTGATTTTCAGGTTAACCTTGTATTTGATCTTTTTGATTTTTTGGGTACATCTTACATTCGGACATATACAGTAATTTAATATTTTCTACTTGTTATTGTTGCTTGTGATATGTCTGGTTATTATTTTGATGTTAATAGGCCTACTCTTCTCTGCAGTGTTACCATTTTAGGGGAAAATTCACCAAATTTAGGAATTTTAAGAAAAGTCGTGTGTATGCTATGTTAATATTTTATCCATGTGTAATTCGTCTCCCTCAAATCATGGTTAATATTATTCTCCCACCTCATTATTGGCGTGTCTACCTGGACAAGAAATTTGTATATCCTTCTTTCATTCCCCATTCATGCCACATGTCCTGCCCATCGCAGTCTAAGAGACTTAACTGTTCTTATTGCATTTTGTTTCCTATAAAGATCACATAGCTCAGTGTTTTCTATTCTTCTCCATTCACCTCTCTGTTCATCTCTCTTTGATCCAAAAATTTTCCTGTAAACTTTATTCTCATATACTTGTAATATTTTCTCTCTCCTAAAACTGGAAGAATAACTATTTTATGTAATATTTAGTTTAATATTTATTAGAGAAGTTGGGACGACAAAAAGTCCCTGTAATGCATACTAACATGCATTTCCAGAATTGAGCCTATGTTTAATTTATTTGTGCATCTCTTTCCTGTTTGTAATTATAATAATAATAATAATAATAGGAAGAGGCACACACAAATGTGCATTAGATTAGGTCTCTGCTGTATGCCAGTAACGATTCTGTTTTCTTTAAACAGACATTGAAATGGTATCTTGCACACGGTCTATCACAGAGCTTACACACGCAGTCCATTGACGGATCATGATAGTTTGAAATTTTGCAGAGTTTGTGGTGATATCCATGCACTGCCAGTCTTATTATTGCACTGCATATCTTGTTGTTTAGTCCAGTCCAGTCTTGATTGATCATTGCATCTGCGTAAAAATCATCCAGTATTTCTTTTCTCTTCTTTTGTCTTAATTCCTTCAATGTAGTTTCCTGTTTAGTAGCTGGTAGCAGGAACTTTGTGCGTAGATCTTCCACGAGGAAAGTTTCCCATGCTAATACATATGCAAGTCTAGATAGAGCAAATTTCGAGATCCGCATTGCTGTGTTTGTAATTATTGTTCCTAGATATTTTAATTAGCTACTTCAAAATTACCCTCATTTGTCATTAACTGTCCATTTCCATTATATAATGTAATTTCTTAGTGTGACCATATATTCAATTTAATTTTATTGATAGTTACTTCCAGCCCCAATTTATTAGTTACTCCATAGAATGTGGGTGTGTTGGCCCTTATCTTCTCGCAATCACCTAATTACTACATCATCAGCATATATCAACAGTTTATTAACACCATTGAGTTACTCCCTCTTTATATCTAAAAATTTGATGGCATGCTGTTGTACAAAATTGAATAGCAGAGGAGATGATTTCCTTGTTTTAACCCATTGTGAATTTCAAAAGTGTCTGAAAACTATTTGCCTACACACATCCATAAGGACTAAATTTAAGGTTGGGACTATTTCCTTTTTGGAATCTGTTCTTACATTTTAAGGAAAAGGTTAGTTTTTTTAACTGTAAACTTGATATAATTATTTTCAAATTAATGTTATGCAATTGAACTATCTTATATAATATCTTTAAAGTTGGACATCCTTATATAAACACAAGAAACTCTGGTTGGGACAGTGTTGGATCATATGATGTATTACCTTGAACTGTACCTTCTCTTACTTATGAGATGAATAGTTGGAACTGAAGAAGAATGTTATCCATTTATCATTTTTTAAATGTAATAAGAATAAACATTTATTTTGAAGAAGAAATTAAACAATAAATTTCATCCAAATTTGGGGCTTTTTTTTCTTGAAAATACCAGCTTTTTAATGGGATTTAGGAAATTTTAACTTAACCGAGTTCAGAACACTACTTCTCTATTTATCAGGTAACAAAATGTCTATGGGTTTCAACAGTGATACTCTTATTCTCAAAACAATAATATTTTTTTTATTTAGGAGTATTCCACAATACAGTGTTTCTCCCTCAACCCAAAGTGATTTGTAGCCAGAGGTTCCTGTCTAAAGCATCTTCTTCCCTCAAATCTCTAGCTTCCATACTTCCTTTCATCCATCCATCGTTCTCTAGGCCTGCCTCTTCCACTTCTTCCATTAGCTTTCCAATTAAGGATCTTCTTTGGTATTCTCTCTTCTTCCATTCTTATGAGGTGTTCATACCATTTCAAATGTTTTTCTTCTATTTTTCCTAATATGTTTTTTTTTAACTTGCATGAATTTCCATTATTGTGCTGTTTCTGACTTTATCCCATCCTGAAATTCTTGTCGATCACCTCCAAAAATCCATCTCTACTGCTAACAGCTTGTTGGCTTGTTTTCTACTTACTATCCAGGTTTCGGACCCATATAATAAAATGCTTTGTAACAGAACTTGAAATATAGTTTTCTTTGTTCTTTGTATTATATTTCTATTTTAAAGCACTGAGTTCATAAAAAGTTTTAATAAAAAAATTTTATTATCGTCTTGAGAATAACAGTATTGCTATTGAAATGTGTCAATGTTTTTTTAAATCAAATACTTGGTGAATTGGGTTCCATTTAATACATTATGTTAAAAAAATCTCCACCAAGAAGATCCTATACATAAAACATAATATCATTGATGTAAACTGGATATATTTGGTAAATATGTTGAGTCATTGTTATCTTACCTGATATTAGTTGATTTCTTTAGGACACATTTCAAAACATCTCTGTTTTATCTCCAACTTGTCCAGACTGACTATTCTTATGTTGTCAGCCCTAGATGTTGACCCTACTTTCTCTTTTTGTCATCCAAAGAACTTACATATCAAATCTCTCTTCCTGGGAATTTCAGAATTCATTATTCTTTCCTTGTCCTTGTCGATGTAGATTTTCTCCCAAATGGTGAGTTCATTTGTGTTTTCTAACTTTTAATAATTTGTATTTACATCAATGTTATGTTTTTCTGATCAAATATCAGCAGCTACTGCATATTTTTCTACTTCACCTTTTTTTACATTTCTTATGTGTTCCTTAAATGGTTTAATTTCTGTTTTTCCTATGTATATTTTATCACAATCTGCACACTTTATTTGGTATATTCCTGATTTTTTTGGCATCATCAATTTTTTAATTTTTGTTGGTGTTTATTAGTTTGCTATAATCATCTTTGGATCTCAAATTGCATAGAAATGAGGGGGGGGAAAGAAAATAGAATTTGACATTCATAGAAAAGAAACAAGCACATAACTATATCATATCAACTGGATTCAACAATATTTCACACAAAATGGCAGTCTTCAATAGCCTAGCACATGGATTGGTAAATATACCCTTGAACTGAGAAAATTATGAGTTAGAGAAAAACACACATAATTAAAGTGGCAAAAATAAAATGGGTTCAAGGAGGAAACGGTACACAAAAAAAATTATGCACAAAAACAAAAATTGAGGAATGAAAGCACTCTTTAGATAGAAAAACAAATGAAGAGAAATGCAGAAAATTCACATGCCCATGAGGGCACAATAAATTCCAAAAGATTTTTGAAAAATTTAATATCAGGTTAGCACCAAAAACACATTACACCCTAAATAAACTAATAAAAACCAACAAAAATTAAGAATCAAATGGTAAAGAGAAAAATGTATGCCTGAACCGGGAATCGAACCCCGAACCTTCAGCTTTCCATGCTGATGCTCTATCCATTGAGCTAATTCAGGCTTCCCTCCCATCCAAGCATAAATCCTTCCCTTACCTATGCTTGGATGGGAGGGAAGCCTGAATTAGCTCAATGGATAGAGCATCAGCACAGAAAGCTGAAGGTTCGGGGTTCAATTCCCGGTTCAGGCATACATTTTTCTCTTTACCATTTGATTACAATAATTTAGTTGTGTACTTTAATATACTTATTTCAATCATAGTAACAGCTTTAGCTTCTTAATATTAATTTAATAAAAATTAAGAAATTGATGATGCCAAAAAGAATCAGGAATATACCAAATAAAATATTCTGCGAAATTGACGATTTTTATTATTAATTTAACACTTCTCATAGAAGGATAAATTATATTTGAAGAGAAAAATTTTCGCCTAGACCGGGACTCGAACCCGGGACCCTTGGCTTTCCGGGCCAAGTGCTCTACCAACTGAGCTACCGAGGCAAGTTACGATCTAGACGTAAATTTTTCTCTTATGTACGTTGTAATTCCTTTGCGCCAAATGCTTGAAACCATAGCTTCTATCTTTGCAAATGGCGGCTTCTTAGTTAAGAAGCGTCTAGATCGTAACTCACCTCGGTAGCTCAGTTGGTAGAGCACTTGGCCCGGAAAGCCAAGGGTCCCGGGTTCGAGTACCAGTCTAGGCGAAAATTTTTCTCTTCAAATATAATTTATCCTTCTATGAGAAGTGTTAAATTAATAATAAAAATCGTCAATAGAAGCCCTACTGGCTATAAAGTAGTGTTAAATTCCCAATAAATGTCTTCTTAACTAAGAAGCCGCCATTTGCAAAGATAGAAGCTATGGTTTCAAGCATTTGGCGCGAGGGAATTACAACGTACATAAGAGAAAAATTTGCGTCTAGATCGTAACTCGCCTCGGTAGCTCAGTTGGTAGAGCACTTGGCCCGGAAAGCCAAGGGTCCCGGTCTAGGCGAAAATTTTTCTCTTCAAATATAATTCTGCTAAATATTGGAGTGAAAGAGAGTGAATGATTCCATTATCAAGTGCTCGACATTAGATACCAACCAACCAAACAACAAAAATGAAAAGATTGATGATGCCAAAAAATCAGAAATATACCAAAGAACCGCAAAAGTATGAGGGGTAGAATTTAAGTTGGAATATATCTAGTTTGCAATTATCAATAATTGTGGACTAGTGTGCACATTGTGATAAGATATACATAGGGAAAACAAAGAGAAATGAGAAATTTAATTATTAGAACTAACAAACACATAAGAAATGTAAAAAAAAAAGAAGTAGAAAAATCTGCAGTAGCTGCCCACATTTGATCAGAAAAACATAAAAACAATGTAAACACCAAATTATTAAAACTGTTAGAAAACACTAATGAACTCACCACTTGGGGGAATATCTTACTTACTTCCTCACTGGCACTATCGAACCCGTAGGTTCATGGCCACGCGGACATAAGCTCTCCATACATCCCTATCCTGAGCTAATGCTTTCCAATCATTCCCTGTATAATCTGCTTCCCTCAAATCATAGTTAATGTTATTCTCCCACCTCATTCTTGGTCTACCAACTGGGCGTTTTTTCTCTGGCTTTCCTACAAGAAGCTTCCATGCAAGTCTTTTATTCCCCATACGTGCAACATGTCCTGCCCATCGCAGTCTATGAGACTTAACTGTTCTTATTATATCTGGCTTCCTATAAAGACCATGTAGTTCATTGTTATGTAGTCTTCTCCATTCACCTGTCTGTTCATCTCTCTTTGGTCCAAAAATTTTCCTAAGTACTTTATTCTCAAATATTTGTAATATCCTTTCCTCCCTTAAAGTAAGAGTCCATGTTTCGCACCCATGTAACATAACTGGTAGAATAATAGTTTCAGTGTAACGTTTTTTGAAAGGAGTTGGGACATCAAGAGTCTCTGCAATGCATAATAGTACGCATTTCCAGAATTGAGCCTATGTTGGGGAAGATCTACATTCAGAAAAATAAGGGGAGAATCATGAATTTTGATATTCCCGGGGAGAGAGATTTGATATGCATGTTCTTTGGACCACAAAAAGATGGAGTAGAAGTCGACATACAGGACCAACAACATAGAGATCATCAATCTGGACACAACAAATATGAGGTAAGATGAAAAAAGACTGTACTTATTTATTAAGAAGAACCTCATAATGTTAATTCCTATAGAAATTTCACAAATGGATTTAGTTAGCTTATAATAGGAGAACTTTAGTAGTGGTGGCTCGTGACTTTGAAGTTAGGTGAAGAGCTAGTAAGAAAAAATTTGTACACATGCTTACCTTAATTATTATTAAACTTATCTATTGCTTGAAATGAAATCAATCCTTTGGTCCTTTAAGGCTGCATGGAATAGGTATGCCTTCTTTAACTGCAGTAGTAAACAACATTCGTGATAAGGAAAATAAAGTTTAAAAATAATTCTCCATTAATTGTAGAGAAAGTGGTATTGAATATATCAGTTCCATAAGTAACAGAGTTAGTTAATTATTAGCAAACTACAACCATTTTCTATGTTAAACATTTGAAGCCAGGTTTTACTTGTGAAGTAAATTTTATTTTGATAAATATACAAAATTGTAAGAGAGAAATGTAAAAGAAGGAAATATATTATCAAGCAAGACCCTGATACTTTTGTTGTTCTTGAGTTGGAGATATTAAAACTTGTTCTGTCATGCAGAGCAGAAAATTCCTCAGCAAGTCAAATTATTGGTCTGATTTACTAGTTTATGGAATATATTTTGTTTGATAATTTATTAAATCATGTATCTAGTCTGATTGGCCGCGGTGGACTAGTGGTTATGCTCCTTGCCTCTGGTCCTGACGGTCGCAGGTTCAAACCCGGCCGAGGTCGATGGATTTTTTAGGATGGAAAAATCCAAGGAGCAAGTCCTCCGGGAGGGACTTTAAGCCGTGGGTCCCAAGTCTGAAGATTTTCAGGCTTGTAAAAGATCCTTAAGCCTGAATGAAAAGGCCTCTAAGCAAAATTTACCGAATTTTCCCATCCTAGTACTACCTTGGTTTTCTAGATGTCAGTATGAGGTGGAACACTGACCATGGACCACTCAAGTGACATGTATATGAAAACAAGTGTAATTAAGTTAGTATGGTTCAAATTCTTCCCTGTAGGGGAAGAGCGCCTAAATCTCTCTTAAGGGAAACATGGGCTTACAAGATTACAAGATGATCTAGTCTGTCTTTGTGATTATGGCTGTGTAGCCAAATGGTTTAACCTCTTGCATCACTAAGAAAAGTTTAACAAGGTATATACTATATTTGAAGAGAAAAATCTTCACCCAGATTAAGACTCGAACCCGGGACCTTCGGTTTTCTAGGCCAATGCTTTACCATCTGAGCTACCAGGGCAAGTTCCAATCTAAATGCAGATTTTTCTCCTATATACGTTGTAATTCCCAGCACTAAATGCTATTAAGCTTTTGCTTCTAACTTTGCAAATGGTGGCTTCTTAGTTAAGAAGACATTTATCGGGAATACCAATTTCTGTGCTTAATAGATTTCTAGGCAGCCAAATAACAAAAAAAAAAATGGGGGTTCAAAAAGTTTTGAGGGAGATCCTGCATTGAGATTTTGTCAATTATTTAATTTTCACCTTTAAGGGGTTCATAGTGGTCAAAATAACAAATTTTCAAGGGGAAAAAAATTATTTTTTTAGGAGGGGCTATTTAAGGGGGTTGTATGCAAGGTATCCTATATGATATCAAGGTCTCAACCAAGTTTTTGCCCTTTAATTTAAGTTGTGTGGCGGCCAACTTTACCCCTAGAATATGTGTCTAGTACTCATTTCCATTAGAGGTGGAGTTGAACCCAGGGTCTTGTTTCGCTAGAAGGTTTAGTGAAGTTTTAAAAATCCTGTCCATACTAGGACTCGAACCTCCGACCTTCCAGTTCATTGCCTTAACCAACTATGCTGCAGCGTGTCCCAAGACCTCTATTAGACAACTTTTATTTTGATGGGAAAGGCCAATTAAATTTTGCAGAGGCTATAATTTAGGCTTAAACCTTCCAGAGGATTTGTCTCTTTGATTTTTCTATCCTAAAAAATCCATCAATCATGGTCGGATTTTAACTGCGACCCTTGGGACCAGTGACAAGGAATTTAACCTATAGATGACCAAGGGTAGGTCTTATTTTGAATGTGAAATAGTATGAATTTCATTGAACTATTTAGGAAATATCACTATGAGGTTTAATTTAAAATAAAATTCTTTTCACCTCACCTCATATCCTATCTTCTAATTAGACCAGTTTCAAAACCTAAGCATTTTCATCATCAGTAATTTTATGACCGATGTTCTGTTGTCCATTCTACAAGCACTGCTGCTTACTCCATCTGTTGGTGGACTGATGAAACTCCCAATCAAATCAACTTCTCCAGGAATTTTAAAATTCACTAATTTTTCTTTCTTGTTTATTTTTTTTAAGGAACTCATGGTTTGGGGAAAAAATCCACATTAAAAAAACAATAAACAAAAATTAATGAACACAATTAAATTATTGTAATCAATGGTAAAGAGAACAATTTTTGCCTGAACCGGGAATTGAACCCTGAACCTTTAGCTTTCTGTGCTAACGCCCTGACCACTGAGCTAATTCAGGCTTCCTTCCCATCCAAGCATAAATCCTTCCTTTACCCTACTATCTTGGTCCCACATTCAAATGCAATGAATCATCATTCACAAATACACAATGAATGGCTTCTACATTAAGAAGACATGAAGGGACTCCATACAGCTATAGCATTATTTATTAAATTAATATTGAGAAGCTAAAGCTATTACTATGATAGAAATTTGGATGAGAATGAAGCCTGAATTAGCTCAGTGGTCAGTGTGTTAGCACGGAAAGCTAAAGGTTCGGGGTTTGATTCCCGGTTCAGGCAAAAAATTTTCTCTTTACCATTGATTACAATAATTTAATTGTGTTCATTAATTTACTTATTTCTATCATAGTAATAGCTTTAGCTTCTCAATATTAGTTAAAAAAATTAATGAATTTTGAAATTGCCACAGAAGTTTATTTTTTTCGGAGGTTCATTGTTCCACTAACAGATGGAGTAAGTTCGGAGGTTCATTGTTCCACTAACAGATGGAGTAAGAAACAGTGCTCCTGGACAACAGAACATCGGTAGTAAAATTAGTGATGAAACCACCTAAGTTTTGAAAGTGCTCTTAGACAGTGAAGACAGGATGTGAGATGAAAGTAATTTTATTTTAAATTTCATTAATTTCATTTGTCTGTAGAAATATCTTGAACTTGTTTTTCTATTTGATTGCAAGTTGTGTCATGTTTGATTGTCGGAATGACCACAAATACAATAAGTACTAACACCACAGTAGACACACCTGCGTGGAAAAAGAAAGTTCCAAACGGTTGAACAATGTCTAACATAAAAACAAGGAACTTTTGTGACATTGCTTGTAGTAACCAGTGGAGCCCACCGGACAAACTGAACACTGATGGACGGATCGGTGGCGGTACGGATTCAAATGCCACAACAAATGTTTGTGAACCAATCCCAGACCAGAATGCTATTTGAAACATCCAGTGTAATGCTAGAGGGAGCCACGGTACGGCCCAAATCCAATTCTCGGTTTGTTCGATGCTGAATAAACACAACCCTGTCGCACCGAGAACAAGAGACATTGTACTCACGGAAACAATGAGAGTGACATATTGCGATCTGATTCCTCCAGTCACTGACACGACTGTTGTTGCTATAGCAACACCAATTACTTGTTCATAAGTTTGTAACACTGCCTGCACGCTTGAATGTCTATAAACCCAGTCTGCGTAGAATCTGTAAGCATGAACTCCTGTTACACAGGGTATTGTCATCAGAAACATTGACACACTGAGAGCTCTTGTATATATTTTAATAGTTTGTAGGTTGGTAATTCTCTCGCAGAACTCTTGTTCTTGTTTGCGGTAGTTGACGAGTGCTTTGCAGACGTTGTAGTCAGGTTCATTACACTTGTGAAGGATGTAGAGCGAGGATTTTGCTTGTTCTATTTTCTTTCCGAAGAGTAGGAGCCATCTTGGAGATTCCATCACAAAACAGAGGCAGAAGGATGATGTAGCGATGATAGCAGCAGGGAGGAGGGGTAGATACGTGGTATGGGATGTGAGAGCTAGCACACATGCTAGTAATGTGCCCAGTGCAACGGATGTCTGTGTTGAAATAATCAGCGGCAGAGCTGGTCGAGCTGAAAAAAAAACATGATTTATATAAAAGATTAGAGTCTTACAAAGGAAGTGTCAACAATTGCTTGCCGAAACATAACTTGAAATTTCTCCCAGAGGAGGGTTACGTACCAAGATCATTTCCAAAAAAAAATCTGCTGCTTTTAACTGTAAGGCACAGAAGCCAGAAGCATTGGCAATCCACTGTACGGAGCAGATGAACTCCCTACTTGACTAGGAGTGGAGTGAGGTGAGACGCATCACAGATGCATGTAATGAAAGTTATCAAATCTACCTATTTAAGAATTGTTTTGCTTCACTTTAGATTAAATGAGAGATTTGGCTCTGGATTTTAGTTCCTTGTAGTTGAAAAGGCAGATAATTTTCTGAACATGGCCTTGGTACATCACAATGCTTCTGTTCAAGAAATTTCAAGGTAGGTTTCGTCATGCAATGGTTAACAGTTCTCTTTTTGAAATGTAACAAGAATTGGTCATTTTTAAAAGAGGATATGTGTCACTTTTATCAAATTTGAGTTATTAATGGATTCTTACTCTACATCCTTCAGTGAAAAGAACAAGTGAGTATATAATCATAAAAGGTCAATAATGAACATTGAAAATATGATTCATTTTTAAAAGGGGATATATGTTGCACATATATCTTTTTAACAATGAATGCACAGCACACAATTGCAGTATGCTGTGCCAGGGAAAATAAAAACTCTATCTAGATGCACAGTTGAACATTAAAACTATGCATAATATGTTCATGTCCTGTGCCGTAGCCGAGTGGTTAAGGCAGGAAGCCTTGGCACAGAGCTACTGGACTTGTGCTGGTTCAAGTCTCCATGGAGGAAGAAATTTTCTCATGGTATTTCAGCCAGCATTGTTAGGCATTTGGGTAGCTACAATAAGTAGCAGCTCCAGGTTGAGAAAACCAGCTATGACAGCTGGGGGACTCGACATGCTGACCACATGTCACCCCTACACAGGCTGGATGATCATCTACCTCTGTGATTGACACATGTGGATGTGTCAATGTGAAGGTAGGAAGCCTTGGTGCAGAGCTATGGGACTTGCGCTGGTTCGAGTCTCCATGGGGGAAGAAATTTTCTCATGATATTTCAGCCAGTATGGGACCGGTGCCCACCCAGCATCATGAGGCAATTGGGTAGCTACAATAAGTAGCGGCTCCAGGTTGAGGAACCAGCTATAACGGCTGGGGGACTCGACATGCTAACCACATGTCGCCCCTACACTGGCTGTTGATCATCTACCTCTGTGATTAACACATGTGGATGTGAAGGGCCAGCAGCCGGCTGGTAAAAGGGCAACCGCTGAAAAGTGGAAAGACCCTCAATCAAATCGGATGTGAGACCAGCAGCTGGATGGTAGGCTAAGGGCCTTCTAGGGCTGTCGCACCAGGAGAGATAATATGTGAAGGGAACCTAATTTTGAAGGACATGTTTCTTATAAATATTATTTACATGTTTTTAATCAAAACATTGGATATTCCTTTGGGCGCCCTCAAGTTGACATGTGTTCAGTGTGTGAAGGCCTATCTGTGAATATAAAAGATCCCAGCTTAGTTAATAAAATTAAGAAGGAAGCTTCGTTGACTTCATAAAGGCTTTTGACAAAGTAGACAGAAATATATTACTACAAATTTTAGCTGATGATAACGTTCCACAACAATATATTACTAATATCTTCAACATCTATAAAGATAATGAAATCTCTGTTAAACAAGATGGCAAATTATCTTCTTGGGAAAAGATCAACACTGGAGTAAGACAGGGATGTGGACTTTCACCGGTGCTTTTCATTATATACATGAATAAATTAATAAATGAATGGAGGAAAACACAACGAGGATATATACCCATCAATAGGAACCTCAAACTCGATGCTATTCTTTTTGCAGACGATTTAGCTCTTCTGGCACTTTCCGAAAATGATTTGCAACGATCAATTTATAATTTACAAAAATAGGTGCCAAATTTAATATGGAAATATCAATTAACAAAACTAAAATTATGGCATTTCATGGGAAGGACCCCATACAAAGTAAAATCTGTCTCCAGAATAAAATTTTAGAGAGATCTAATCAATTTAAATATCTTGGATATTATCTCTCTATCTGGGATGAAAAGGATATCCCTGAAAAAGTTACTAGTTATAATAAAAGTTTAGGAATTATTAATCAAGTTATGAAACCATCCCTTGTACAAAAAAACACCAGATTACGTTTATATAACACTTTGGCTTGACCAGTGTTGACCTATGGTAGTGAAGCATGGACACTAAAAAAACAACATGAAAGCAGAATAACGGCTTGTGAAATGAGATTCATGCGCAGAACAGCGGGTTACACCAGATGGGATCGGAAAAGGAACACCGATATCTTAAAAGAATTGAAGACTACGCCAATTTTGGAATATATTAAACAGTACCAACTAAATTGGAAACACCATCTTGAAAGAATGAGTTCAAATCGGATCCCCAAAGCTGTTTATAATTATATACCAAGAGGACGAAGATCACTGGGCCGTCCTATGAAACGCTGGAGGGAAAATTTTCTATAGGATCGTAACAGGCCTTGGCCTAATACTTGGAAGGAAGAAGAAGAAGAAGAAGGAAGCTATTGCTAAGGAAATTGTACATGAACAAAGAGCCAAAATGTTCTATAAGCCATGAAAAATGCTCAAGAGCATGTAGGTGAAGACACTGTCTTAATAAGTTTTTGATTACATGCAGAACCTTCCACTTCCTACTATACCGGTCCAAAAAAATATTCTAATTGAGGCAGTTATGGTCTTTTGTTCATATGATTAATGATGTCTGAATTATCAAGTACACACTTTAAAATTCTAACCTTTTATATAATAAGCTGAACAGTGGTTCATGAATTTTAAAAGTGTTTATGATTTAAACTATATAGGAAGTAACACAGTGAGGTATATTTTTAATGTAAATTAAATTCTTTATCACCTCACCTCATATAATGGTCTTCTTATGATCAAATTGAAAGAAAGGTTAAATTAATAAAACAAATAGAAAAACCTAAAGAGCTCATAGTTTGGGAAAAAATCCACATTCAAAAAAACAAAAAGGAAAAATTAATGAATTTTGAAATTCTTGGGAAGTTGATTTGATTTGGAGACTCATTGGTCCATCAACTTATTATGAAGTAAGGAGCAGTACTTCAAGAGGACAGAACAACGGTTGTGAATCTTTTTATTATTAACCCGTCAGCGTGGAGCGACGTGACGTGTACGCAAGTTGAATTCTTCACCCAATGCGGAACGACGTGACATGTACGCTAGCTACACACACTGCTTTAAACTGTAATTATGACCTTTGTGTTTACATTAACTATTTACCGTTTATACAAATTTTATGTAGAGACTTCAAAGTTTATATTAGTGCATATATTAACTGATTAAGGCCCTCAGTAACAAGTTAAAATAATTTTATATTTGCATTTATTCTTGCGGCCTCTGACATTTTTCTTAAATTTATAACTTGATAAAGGATTTCTTATAAAACTAAATTAGCCTTTTTTTGTAGATTAGCTTGTCTATCAAATTGAATCTATTTTCAAATCTCTTCATTTTTAATAATAATGTCGCAAATTCAGTATATATAAAGACCCAACAAAGTTATTTCCGATTTACGTTACAGTACAGGACCACAACAGTAAATTTCAGATATATATATATATTTTCAAATGACGATATCCTTACATTATGGAAAGGTAGTTAGTCTACAATTCAGTCAGTATCTAAAAGGTAAAGTGGTCCACTACAGACCTTAGAAGGTTCTTGGGATATTAGGAGGTTAAGGCTCCCACTTTCTAAACTATCGGTACTTGATGTAAGCCGAGTACTTATTTCTGTCTGACGGCCCATAACAAGCATCTGGTACTCATTTCAGTTAGAGGCTGAGTCAACCCCGGGTTCATGGTGCCGCCTGAAGGTTTGGTTCAGTTTAAAAATCCTGATCCACCGGGACTCAAACCCTCGATCTTCCGGCTTGTAGCATGTTGATCTTTTAAGTCCACACCTCCGGCGAAACTATTATAGTCATATTTCATCAACTGTTTTCGGTTTGGAAACCAGAAGAAAGGCATTGAAATTTAGGGTTGATGAAGGTCTTAGTACAACAGGTCTGATGTGTAGAAAGACCATTTTTTGAAGGCACACGACCTAAAATAATGTTTCCAAAGTGTTAGAAAGACACATTTGGAGAAGGCTGCCCCCCCCTACAAGAAAGAAGGTCAGCGCATAGAAGCAATGTGTTTGTAATAAACATGAACAAAGTAAACACAAGGGGAAAAAAATACACTTATTGTTGCCCGAGTGTCAAACAGCTGGTTTACATTTTGAAGATTTATCACACCAATTTTTGAAGTTCATACTTTTTTTTTTCAAGACCCTTTTCTTTGTGTAAATATTTCGTTTTGTTGTTAGGTAAAGCCGGTTCTCTGAATTCTTCAAAGAATCCCTAGTGCAATACACTGCGTCACTTATGTGAGAAGTTTACAAAAAGGACCTATTTCAACTGTGGCACAACAACCATAAATAAGTCTGCAAAAAACGCAGAGATGTTACGTGAGAACCGTAACAAATTTAATTAATTAAATATTATATTAAGGGTTCACCATAAACGAATTGCAAAAACATTTAAATTACTCAAGATATATCAATTTAAATGCGTTATTGGAATACTGGCACTGAGCGGCTGAGTTTAAATACCGGTGAACTTCCTCCCACATCAGAGTATTCTCGGCCATTTAAATCCATCCACTCTGAAGGGTTAATTTCTTATTTCTCATTGAACAAATTATATTTGAAGAGAAAAATTATGTGCTCAGACTGGGGTTTGAACCCAGGACCTTTGGCTTTCTGGGCCAATACTTTTCTACTGAGCTATCTGGACACTCCAACAAAAATGCAAATTTTTCTCTTATACATTGTTAATTAGGAATGCGTAAGAGAAAAATTTGTGTTTAGATTAGAGTGCCCAGTTCTCGTATATATTGTTAATTAACAATATATGAGAGAAAAATTTGCATTTAGATTGGAGTGCCCAGATAGCTCAGCAGAAGAGCATTGGCCTAGAAAGCCAAAGGTCCTGGGTTCAAACCCTAATGTAAGTGTATAATTTTTCACTTCAAATATCCATCCATCCATCCATAGTAATTCTGCCCGAGGGCAGGTCTTTCACTGTGGTCATAGCATTTTCATGCTATGCTTTGCAGCTTTACTAGGGAATTACAGGTGTGGTAGCTTCCCGTTGCTTTCCAGACCGATGAAGGATAATGATGATGATGGCTGGATGATTTTCGGGGGACCCTTGGACCCTAAGCTTCTTGACATTTGTCTTACAGGTGAGGAAAAACCTCACCCAGGAGCTTGCCCCGACCGGGAATCGAACCCAGGCCCATTGCATGACAAGGCAGCATGCTACCTCAAGACCACAGCAGTGGACTCTTCAAATATAATGGTTGTGAAATTACTGAAGATGGAACATATAAGGTTTTGAAACCAGTCGAATTAGAAAACAGGTTATGAGGTGACGTGATAAAAAATTAATTTTAAATTTATTGATGATGTATTTAACAATAGCTTGGCAGTGAAGTAATAGAGATCTTAAGTCAGTATAGTCATGAACTTCAAGGTTTGATAATGCTAGTGAATTAGTAATTAGAAATGAATGTTTGAGTTGTACGTACTCATTGTCTCCAGCACATAGACAGGAACAGCTGTGAAGTTGACTCCTGCAGCCATTCCCTGAAGCCAGACAGCAAGTAACAGGGCTGGTAACATGACATGTTGAAACATGAAACTGAGACAGCATCCTGCACAGAGCAGTGGTGCCACAACAAGCTGTAGAGTGGCCCGACGACCCAGGAAACGTAGTGGTAACCATGACATAAGACAGCCTGACACAATTCCAGCCGGTAGACACAGGTCCAGCCACTCTGAAAAATAATACAAATCTCTCTTCATTCCCTTGTTTCATATACACATTGTCATAACCTCATGGAATTAGGACTTTTAAACTGGCAGCACCATGGCCCTGGGGTCAATTCAGCCTCTGTATTAATTCCAAGCTATGCTCCAGTTGTACTGTAAACTAATGTGCATAAATTATTACTCTGTCTATTGGGGGAACCATGGTAATACTTTTAACCGCCATATGACTGAATTGTGTATGAATGAAACATTGTTCTTAGGCAACATCATATTTTACAGGAAATAAGACTGAATGCAACATAAAATGGTACCAATAATTTAGAACTTCCTCCATTTCTTATTTATTTGTGACAAAAAATTATATATGGCCTACCTAATTAGATGTTTACACTATTTCCATGATGTCAATAGATAACCTTCATTTACCAGTACAATTTCATTATGAGCTGAATATGTGTTCAATGCTGACTTGCCTGTAAATTCTGCTGATATTTTCACCATATCTTCAATGGTTAATGTGGGATATTATCACTAAACTGTTTGAAAGTAATTTGTTTCTCTGCTTTTCAAATGCTTTGCTTTCCAATGTTTAAGAGATTCTACAGAAATTTTGCACGGCAAAACTTCTGCTCTTCCCTAGAACTCTAAAACACGAAGCTGGAGAATTAGTTGTCGCCAGGAGTTCTGTCAGAGAAGCTCTACCTTTGTTTTCAAGTCCCGGAGGCCAGGGTAGGGAATCCGGGTGTGGACCCTTGCCCTTGGCTGGACTGAGTGAATGTATGTATGAGTATTATTATTATCATTTGTTGTATTTATTGATTTCTGAGTGTGTTGATATCATGGACGACCAATGTGTTTAATTTCTATTGTTAATATTGTTTGTTTTTTTCTTTTATCTTTATATATTCGTCGGAAGCTATAAATGTTCAGTTCATTTGTATTATTATTTAAACTTATCTGACATGGATATATATATTAAAAGCCTCTTTTAGTTAAAGATGTTTGCTTGCTATTCAAACTTGTATTTAATAGCTGCCTTATACTAAGTTCCTTTACAATATATATATATATATATATATATATATACACACAAGCTTTCTCATATCATGTTAGTTCACCCTCCCTTTTCTTATTCTCATGATTATAATATTGTTCGGATTTAAGGGTATCTTTTTAAATAATTTAAAAGTATTGAGGTTTTCATGTTTATAAGCATATATGTCACTGAGTAAAAGTATAGTAAAGTGATCCCACAACAGGCCCCGGAGGCCCTTGGGGTAGTAGGAGGTTAAGGCTCCCACTTTTTCTAGACAATCGGCACTTTATGTCAGCTGGGTTGTCAGCCCTGCGTGACGGCCGCCTTTACCCCCAGAACAAGTGTCTGGTACTCATTTCCGTTAGAGGCTGAGTCGACCCCAGGGCCATGGTGCCGCCAGAGGGTTTGGGTCAGTTTAAAAATCCTGACCCCAACGGGACTTGAACCCTCGACCCTCCGGCTTGTAGCTCAGTGCCTTAACCACTACGCTACGGCGTGCCCCATATATGTCACTGAGACAGCACAGAAAAGATGAGTCAAACTTTGTCTTCTATGGGCCCGGGTAAAGGTTTATAAAGTGTCATTGTTATTTTTAACTACTTATCATGGGGACCCATGCATATATTTTCATATACACGGTGCACCCTCAAATCATGGTTAATATTATTCTCCCACCTCATACTTGGCCTGCCTGCTGGGTGCTTTCCCTCTGGTTTTCCTACAAGAATTTTCTGTACCCCTCTTTCATTCCCCATTCATGCCACATGACCTGCCCATTGTAGTCTGCAAGATATAACTCTTCTATAATGGAAATATAGATAAATCTGCAGTAGCTGCTCATGTTTGGGCAGAAAAACATAGAATTGATATAAACACTAAACTATTAACCCATTCGCTTCAGGTTTAAATGCTCAATGCATTTTCGCAGAAACCGAAATTAAGTCACCATAAATTACATTGTCTATTTTCAGACATTCAAAACAAATAAAAGATAACAGTGCTTGAGATCACAATAAGGGTGAAGGCAAAAACACATTCCTCTACTATTCATAAATGTTAACAGAAGATTACCCTGCCAAGGGATGTACAGAATATTGCAAAATATATAACAGCAGGATTACCTGTCTTCTGAGTTGAAGGTCATTTAAGAGACGGCGAGTCTAACTTGTCTTTTGAGGCGAATGAGTTAAAACAGAAAACACTAAAGAGCTCTTGGCTTGGGAGAAGATCTACATCCAGAAGAATAAAAATAGGATTATAAATTTTGAAATTCCTGGGGAAAAATATATGATTTACAAGTTCTTTGTTCAATCAAAAGATGGCATGGGAGTCAACATCTAGGACCTGGACAAGCTGATGATGATATGGACAGCATGTCAAAACATGTAAAATGAACACAAATATTTATGAGGTAAAAATGTATCGGATTCATCTTATTTATTAAGAAAAACCTCATAGTGTTACTTTCTATTATAATTTATTAATAACTGAATTCAGTTTAATTTTAAATGGCTCCGTAGTGCAAGTGGTTAGACTGCTGGAGTCCCGAGATCGAATCTCGATCACTCCAAGTGAGTTTTGTGGTGTTGGGCAGGTTATACTCGGGGTTTCTCCCATTTTCACTGCCACAAATTTCACTCCACCATTTCTTCATATTCATCTCATCCGTTTCACTTTGTTCATCCGCCCCTGTGACGGTGCATCAGGAGTGGTTGTTTGGCACACTTGTAGTTCACAGACCTCTATGAATGTAGGGGCTTCATCTCATTTTCCTCGACCCGACACTGAGTTGGACAAAAGGTTGAGGATGTTTATTTTTTTTATTTATTAGTTTAATTTTAAATCTGGTATTTATTTGTGCTTAGATTTGGTAGCACAGAACATACTATTCTTGTTATTTGAAAATCTACTGTCTCACTTACCTTAACAAATAACACTTGGAGACGTTATAAGGATGTTGTGTAGGACTAACCTGTATTCAGCCTGGAGATCAGTTGATGACAGTGCTGTGTGGCGAGACTCGTGGCAAAACTGCTTGCACTGGTCAATACCACCAGCCCCAACATGACGAGCCGAATTTCTTTAAACAGTAAGTAAATATTACAATCATCCATTAAAATTTAAAAGTAAAATTCTTTACACCTCACCTCATATCCTGTCTTCTAATTAAATTGGTTTCTTAATCTTAATGGTTACATCTTCACGACTGATGTTCTGTCATTCAGGAGCGCTGTTTCTTACTCCATCTGTTGGTGAACCGATGAACCTTGCAATCAAATGAACTTCCCCAGGAATTTCAAAATTCATTCATTTTTCTTTCTTAGTTTTTTTAATGTGGTTTCTTTAACAAGAAGACTTTAATGGGAATCATACCTCAGTTATAGCCAGTGAAGCTTATTTTCAATCTTGCATATTAAATTTATCACTTCTCTCCGAATGACAAATTTTATTTGAAGAGAAAAATATATAATCAATTGAGTTAGTGTTTACTTGATGAAAATCCATTACTTATTTCATTAAATAAAAATAAAACAGTTTTATTTGATTTTCATATTTATTAACCTTTTGACCGCCGAGTTCCCATTTTGCCAGCTGGGCTGTGGGTGCCAGGTTTTTTAAATTTAAAGTACTTCACCATACTATATAATATAAACCTTTATAAAGTATAATTTACTGTATACATGCCATGCTAAATTGAATTTAAACTCACTATTATACATTTATTAGAAGGTTAGGCGGTGTTGCTTCCACTTGTGAAGATCCCAGGTTCGAATTCAGCACGGTGACTTAATTGAAATTTGTTATCACTATCACTAAAACATTTATCCTATTGAATAATTTTGATGACATTATCACTAAACATTTATAATATTAAAATTGTTGAACATTTTTTATGGTCCTGGGTTCGAATCCATTCCAGTCAAACAGCTGCTTTATGCCACGTGTTTCGTCTGGCGCGACACACCCACCACTGTCACTCACACCATGTTCATTTAGGTCTACATCACTTGCTTTACTATTTACAGGCTTAGATTGTAATAATATTCTCTTAGAAAAAGGGACTACTATCACATTCGTCAAACGAATAACCATTTGATGAACTGTTACTGTCACTCTCATCTTCTGATAAAACTGACACAATAAACTCGCGTGTTGTATTTTCGTCAACTTTGAGACATGAATCACTGTGTTTCACAGCACGACCTACCCCTTGGCTAGGTATCTTTTCAACTAAAAATAAAATAAATAAAGAGAAAATCCTGAAATTGCAATATTCCATAGCCAAAAAAAAAGCCTTGAAACATGAATGTACACCCTCCTTTAGAAAACTCATTTACAACTAGTCTGTACCGTTATTCTGTAAGGGATGTGCAAAGTATTGCTAAGAAAGGATGTACAAACACAGCACGAAAAATAATTTTAGTTTATTGAAGTAAAAACTTCAGGAAAAAAATATTTAAAATAATAAGATTGAAAACCGGAGCTTGCCAGGCGTGGCATACTGCTGTACACACACTTTCACCGGCGCATGCCGGGCATGGCATTCAAAAGGTTAAGATATAATTTAGTTACAGTGTACTGAAACATGTTATTTTGTTAACATGTCTGAAGAAGGTACAGTGTACTGAAACAACTGTAACTAATTTATATCTTAATAAATATGAAGATCAAATAAAATTGTAAGTTTTGTTTTTATTTAATTAAATAAGAAATTCAGGCATATATTTTTCTGTTTTTATTATTCATTTTATACATCTATGCATGAAACATCAAAAGAAGCCATACTGGCTTTATAATGTAATATAAAATTCCCAAATAAATGTCTTCATAATAAAGAAGCTGCGCCACTTGCAAAGATAGAAGCAAAGGTTTCATAGCATTTGGTGCATGGAAATTAACAACATATATAAGAGAAAAATTTGCATTTAGATAGGGACTCATCCAGATAGCTTAGTTGGTAGAGCATTGGTCTCGAAAGCCAAAGGTCCTGGATTCAAGTCCCAGTCTGAGCATATAATTTTTTTCTAGAGCGAATGATTTCATTATCAAGTGCTCGACATTAGATACCAACCATTTTTCTCTTCAAACATGATTTTTTTTTTTCAAATAAAATTTATCATTCGGTGAGAGGTGATAAATTTAAGATCATCTTCTATATGTTTGTGATTCACAATAGCAATTATATCAACAACATTAAAATTTAAAGGATATTCACTAATTACCATTTGTTGAAATTTCCCACAGATAGATTAACAAAAAATGGGGATAGGAGTTCCCATAAAAATACCTTAATTTTGTTTATGGATTTACTTCCTACTAACGGTACTAAGTTTTAAAAAATTCTTCTTCTGAAATATTTGTTATTGTTGTTCTAACAAACTTTCATTTTTCCATATTATTGTTGGCATTGTTGTGTATTATTATAAAGAATAAGGCCATGTAATTTGTTTGCTTTATAAATAATGCACAAAAGATAATAGGAAGTATGCTCCTTTGATGGTAATGACAAACTCAAATAAAAATTATACTTCTTATTACCAGACTTTACATAAAAATTGTTATACTTAATATTTAATTTTAGGAAGTTATATTTTGAGGTTATTTTAATTATATTATTTTTGGTCTGGACATCTTACCTCAATATTAATGTTGATTTGTTCTTGGACATGTTTCAAAACAATTCTGTTTTATCGTCAGCTTTCCCAGAGGTAAGATGTCCAGACCAAAAATAATATAATTGTTATACTTACTTAATCTCATTTTTATTAATAACTGTGACAGCCATTTTTAATATCCATTTCTTAAAAACAACACGTGTAACAATTTTTGTTAGTAGCTACTTGTACTGGAATGTATCCAGCTGATTCCATAAATCCGTCCTGAAGAAAAAAAAAAATTCTTACATTGATGCTTTGAATGTGACATGGAAACTAATTGTAAGAAAACCAGGGGAAAACACCCACTAGGTAGGCCAAGAATGAAGAATAATATATATATATATATGATATGAAAAGAAAAATGAAGGCTTGAGTCAGGATTTGAACCCAAGTCTCTAAACTCTGTACGTTTAGTGCTCTAACCATCTGAACCACTCAAGTATTCCAACAAAAACATACATCTTTCTTATATATGTAGTATTCTCAATTCACACAAGAGGTAGCAGGAAGTCGTTCCAACTGACATCTAACGACCAACATAACAAGTAAGCAAATTCTTAAAGAGAATATTTACTTTATAGCAGTAACACTTGTATATTTAGATGTTACAACTATATTTTTGACTATATTTTTGAGAATACTACATATATAAAAAAAATGTATGTTTGTGTTGGAATATTTGAGTAGCACAGTTGGTTACAGCGCTAAATGTACAGAGTTTAGAGACTCGGGTTCAAATCCCGACTCAAGCATTATTTTTCTTTTCATATCATATTTGCCTTCATTGCCAAATGTCAAAAAATATAGCCATAACATCTAAATAAATAAATATATGTATATATATATATATATATATATATATATATGTTTTGAGGGAGTGAATTATAGACGGAATGAATGGAAAACATTGGTTCAGGATAGAGATGTATGGAGAACATATATATATATATATATATATATTCATGGCCATGTACCTCTGGGTTTAAAAAGGATTTTCAAGTACCTACATAAAAAAATATTGTAGAGTATGAACAAACTCATACATAACAAAGAATTATAGTTAGATCATCGGTTGATTAATGTCTTTGACATCGTCTGATTCCTAATAGCCAATTTTGTCGGTCCATCTAATCTCCTGGTTGTAGATGTTTCTCCTTCATATATAACCATATTCCCTGACTCCAGGAGGTTTTAGGTCTTCCTCTGCTTCGTCTTCCCTCAGGTTTCCATTCCAAAACAGATTTTGGTAGTCGATTCTCTTCCATTCGCTGGACATGTCCGTACCATCTTAATTGCTGAGTTTTAATATAATCAAAAATAGTGTCTTCAATCTTCATTTTCTCCCTTATAACTGAGTTCCTAATTTTTTCTCTTTTTGAAATTCTTGCGGCCCTTCATATAAAATCCATTTATGTTGCCAAAAGGTATTTATTTGTTTTTGTTGTTAATGGCCAAAGTTCTGCTCCATAAATAATGATGCTTTTAACAATTGTATAATATATATTCATTTTATTTTTATTACTTATATTTTTATCCCACAATATTCCATTGAGGCAAGCAATTGCAAATTTTCCTTTATTATTTCTATTTCTTATTTCCTCTTCATAACTTCCATTTCTTATTTATTTTAATTCCTAAATATGTGATCTCACTAAAAGATTTTATTGTTTCTCCAGTCTCCAAAATTAAATTTTGTTCTGGTTCACCAGTTATAAATACTTTTTTTTTTCATGTTCAAATTTAAACCCCATTTTTCATATTCTTCTATTACTTTTCTAGTCATATATTCTAAATCTTCATAATCTTGTGCAATTAACAATTGATCATCTGCAAAATGTAAGTTGTATAAAGTTTTGTTGTTTGAAATAGGAATTCCCATGCTTGAACATTTTCTCCTCCAATTCTTTAATATTTCATGTACATATATTTTAAACAGAGTCGGTGATAGACAACAACCTAGACGAAGACCTTTATTATTTAATTAAACTCTTACACCATGCAGAACTGTTAGTTGCGTCAGTTACCTTTATTTTGTATAATTAGTGACTGAAGTTGATTAGAACGTAAAACTCAGAACATGTATTTTGTAGCTCCTCCTATATATACTACATTCACAATTGCTTGTTGAAATAAAATTGGAAACTTCACAGAGATTATTATGTTACTCACTCTGTAAAACATGATGTCATTCTACAGTAATGTCAGTTACCAATTAAAACCAGACATTTTAAGTATAATTATTAAAGAATGAAACTCTATATTTTTTATTAAAGAGATTAAAACCTGTGCATAATATGTAAATGTTTTTATTTTAAATGTAATATTTCTCACTGAATGATAAATTTTATCTTTGAAAGAAAAATCTATGCCTAGACTGGGGTTCAAACCCAAGGTCTCTAGTTCTACACACTAGTGCTGTTTCCAACTGAGCTACCTAGGCCTCCAATCTAAATGCAAATTTTTCTCTTATTTATACAATTTCCGAGAGCACAAAAGGCTACGAACCATTGTTTGACATGACATCTGGTGGCTTCTTATTTAGAATACTTGTTTCTCTTCAACTATATATAAATGTTTTGAAGAGAAAAAGTAGTGTTCTACTATCTCATCACCATAATTGGCTCGACAACCCCATGTGGGCCTTGGCCGCCTTCAGAAGCTTATGCCAGACTTCCCTGTTCTGCACTTCATTCTTTGTTTTTTATTTTTAAAATCTTAATGTCTTGAATTATACTATATTCCCATCTTAATTTAGGTCTTCCAACTTTTCTGGTCAATAGTGGTTGTTCATTGTAAATTCTTTTTGTAATCCTTTTGTTGTCCATGCAAATAATGTGTCCAGCCCAGGCCAATCTATTAACTTTAATAAAATTCAGAATATCTGGCTGATTGTACAGTTTATACAATTCATTATTGTATCTCTTTCTCCATGCATTATTTTCTTTCACGGCACCAAAAATGGATCTCAGTATCTTCCTTTCAAAATGCCCTAATAATTCCTCATCGTATTTCAACATAGTCCAAGTTTCTGATACATATGTTAACACTGGTCTAAGGAGAACTTTATACGTGAGTATTTTTGTCTTTCTAGATATAAACTGAGATCTAAACATTTACCTGAGTCCAAATATCTGAACACTAAAAATAAATTATAATTTTATTTTATTTTATTGCATTTGTTATGTCAGTTGCCATGAAATTCACCATAAATATATAAAAATAATCAATACTGATAAAATTCATATTAAAATTCTGTTGAGGTAAATAGTCACGAAGTAAAATATTAAAATAAATACTGGCATGTGCCGTCATTCTCAACTAGCTTAAATTTGTTTCATTAATTAAAAAAACTTTTAAGAACAGCTCTTAAAAGTTTAAAAAAAATAATATAGTCGAGGACAACAATTCCTGATAAGTATTTATTTTAATATTTTACTTTATAAAAATAATTGATGAAAATACAGATCAAATTTGTATTTGCATTATAGACATATACTGACATCTTAACAATATGGTTGGTTGGTATCTAATGTCGAGCACTTGATAATGAAATCATTCGCTCTCTTGCACTCCAATATTTAGCAGAAAGGCTGGTCTCTTCTACAAAAGCTGGACAACGGAGGAGATGGTTTCTTTCCATATCTTCATTTAAATTGCAAAAAGGGCATTTAGGTGAATCTGTTGTGCCAATTCTGTGTAGGTGTTTATTCAAGCAGTCATGTCCCGTTAGCTGTCTGAATGTTGCTACTGCGGATTTCTTTGTAATGTAGTAATGTCATAAGCTTGTAGATTTTCCCATTCCTTTCCAGATGTTTTGGTGGTGTATTCTTCTCTAAGTTTATTGATGTATTTATTTGAGATAATTCTTTTGATAGAGTGAAAGGAAACTGGAGCAGAAGTTGGGTTTGAAACAATTTTGTTACCCTTCTTGGCTAGAAAATCGGCTATTTCATTGCCTTTCACTCCACAATGGGCCGGAACCCATTGAAGTACAACTTTTTTTTGTAGACGGGATAACTGTTTTATCATTTTGTGACATTTGATAATTTTGATGCTTTAGGGTGTTGTGTCTCGTGTTATAGCAAGAATGGCTGCTTTGGAGTCACATAGAATTACAACTTTTGTAAATTTTTGGATGTGATATAAAAGATTTTGTAAACTTAAGAAAATTGCTAGAATTTCGCCATCAAAGTTTGTTGAATTTGTGTTATCTTAATAATATAGAATAAGTTTAAATCCTACCAGATTATTTGTAAATGTACTGTAAGAAATTAACAAAATATTATATTAAACTAAAATGAATTAAACAGTTTGATTAAATACAGCCTGGACGTGAAGAACAATATGTGGAACTTACCTCTGCTGCATGGTGACCGCATGTGCTCTGCAATCAGTTCTGACTCACACAAGTACATCTTACACTACACTCACTTCTCAGGAAAGCACAATAATACCAAGATTTTAAAACTTTTTTTCTTAAAATACAAGTTTAATCATTTGATGAAATTAAATCATTATAAAGTATTGTTCTTATTTTTCATTCTTATAAGTTGTTAACTCTCAAGAATTAAAATAAAATAAATATAATCACTTTGACATAAAGTCATAATCACAAAATTAATCTATTTTTAAAATTAAAATATACTCAAAAATAACCCTAACCTATAGGTTTCTAAATATTTAATTTTAGGAAGTTATATTTTGAGGTTATTTTAATTATATTATTTTTGGTCTGGACATCTTACCTCAATATTAATGTTGATTTGAAACATGTCCAAGAACAAATCAACATTAATATTGAGGTAAGATGTCCAGACCAAAAATAATATAACTATAGGTTTCTGCCTGAACTGGGAATTGTGTACATTTAATTTACTTATTTTGGCCTTAGTAATAGTTTTAGCTGGTTATACTAATTTACATCAATAAATTTATAATATAAATAAAAATTAAGTTACTATACCTGCATTCTTAGCCAAATTTTGGAATTCCTTATATTTGGACAGGGTGAATCTTTCTAAAATTGCCATCGCTGCCATTAGAGGATCAATTTCAATTTTAAGAAATCATATTTACAAAATTTCTACTTTATAGTATGTATAGTTCAATTAAGGCTGCAATTTGAATTTTTTAAAATGTATTCACAAAATGTATTTCATCAATTCTAAAAATTAATTGTCTGTATCACTTTGTCTTTGAGGCAATCCTCTAATGAGGAAAGTTGTATATAATAAAAAAAATATAATTTTTATAGAAATTATCTGATAACAAAGAAATAACAACTTTTTAGGATGCGAACCTTTATTAAGAGTAAACAAAAGAGCTTCAGATTACTGTTAAAGACAACATCAAAACTCAAAAAGAATTTTTATGGTATTAATTTAATCAATCAATCTTTTTGTCACAACTAATGTAAACAAAATAAACTTATATCCATAATGATTATTGGTAAAGAGAAAAGTTTCTGCCTGAACTGAGAATTGTGTACATTAATTTATTTATTTTGGCCATAGTAATAGTTTAAGGTCCACTGCTGTGATCTCAAGGTAGCGTGCTGCCTTGTCACGCAGCGGGCCCGGGTTCGATCCCCGGTCTGAACAGTTTTTCTGGATGAGGTTTTTATTGGAGTTTTTCCTCACCTGTAAGACAAATGTCAGGAAAACTTTAAGGCCCAAACGGTCCCCGAAGTCATATGGCCATCATTATCATCATCATCCTTCACCGATGTGGAAAGCAATGGGAAGCTACCACACCTACAATTCCCAAGTAAAGCTGCAAAGCATAGCATGAAAATGCTATGTTTGCAGTAAAAGACCTGCTCTCAGATAGAATTACTATGGATGGAATAGTTTAAGCTGGTTATACTAATTTACATCAATAAACTTATAAAATAAATAAAAAAAATAACTTAGATTTACAGAAGAAGGCTAACTAGGAAATACAGATATGCACTCACTTCTGTTTTTTTTTTTTTGTATCTGAAGATTTTCATTTTTGGACCTGTCTACTTTTTAAAAATTAAACTTTCAATTTATAATTAATAAATAGAGTTACATTTAACACCTCACCTCATAAGGAGAAATTAAAAGATGTTTAAGGTTAAAAGAAAAAAGGAATAAAATAACTACTGATATTAAATTTATCAATAGATGTTTGAAGTTAGGAATAATACTGAAATTTATCAGAGAAACTACCTAAAATAACCAAAATTCCAGTCAACAAAAATTTTTAGAAAATAGAACCTTAAAAATATCTACAATTATGAGGTGAGATGTTAAATCTAACTCCATTTATTAATTAAAATAAATCTCATAGTGTCACTTCCTTTAAATATTAATGAACTTCGATTTATAGTTGTACTAAATTTTGTTATACTAAATTCTGATATTGAAGCTCTTGTTATTCCAAGAAGGTATATTTCTCTTGGATGATTCGAGGGAGGTGAATTATATAGGAAATTATTAGAAAACATTAGCTTACAATAGAGATATATGGAGATCTTATGTCTGCATAGCCATGAGCCTTCAAGTTTATTAGTGCTGGTGAGTTAGTTAGTTAGTTAGATTATGACAAATAAAGATTGATTAAATGAATAAAATAAAATTCTTTTATATTGAAGCTCTTTTGTTATCTAAGGAAGTACATTTCTTTGTTATCTGATAATTATAATTATTATAAAAATGGAATACAATGTATTGGTGTAGGTTTGTTTTCAGTTTTTCTCTAAAAAATAGTTAATTAATTTGGGTATATACTGTGGCAAGAATGGGGAATGAAAGACGTGCATGGAAGCTTCTTGTAGGAAAACCAGAGGGAAAACGCCCAGTTGGTAGACCAAGAATGAGGTGGGGGAATAACATTAACTATGATTTGAGGGAAGTAGATTATACAGGGGATGATTGGAAAACATTGGCTCAGGATAGGGATGTATGGAGAGCTTATGTCCATGTGGCCATGAACCTGCGGGTTCGATAGTGCCAGTGAGAGAGAGAGGGGATGTACCAATTCTGAGCTAAGTTGGAGTTGTACTGTAAACAAACTTGCATAAGGTATTATTCAGCCGACTCCGTCTATAGGGAAACTGTGGGGCAACTTTTACCTGTCATATGACTGAATTGTGTACATTAGAAACATTTTTCTTAGGCAATATCGTATTTTGTGAGAAAGAAGACTGAATACAACATAAGATGGTGTCAATAAATGGGAACTTCTCCATTTTTTATTTATTTATGACAACAACAACAAAAAAAAAATATATATATATATATGGGTCTACCTAATCAGACGTTTACACTTTTTCCTTGATGTCAATAGATGTTCTTTATTTACTGGTTCAGTTTCATTAAGAGCAGAATTTATGCTCCATGCTGACTCACCGTAAATTCTGCTGCTTTTTTTCACAACAACCTCAGTGACTAATATAGAATATTTTTCACTAAACTGTTTGAAAATATTCAAAATAATTTGTTTCTCTCCACTTTTCAAATGATTTCCTTTCTAATGTTGTAAGAAATTCTATAGAATTTTGCCATTTTGAAATAATTGGAATATCAACTTATTCTGCATTGCATATGCATAAGAATATAAAAAAATGCTGTTTCTATCTACTTAAATTGTAATTATATATCTGAAGATTCACCCATGTAACTTACATAGACATGTGCTAGATAATATATATTTTTATTTCCTTTATTTCGAGTGTTAGAGAGAGAACTACATTTTCTTACACGCTTAAAGGTAAAACCATTATTTGAGCAATGAAAATGCAGTCATACATCTGGTTTGTTTACATTACAACTAGAACTTAGTTCGGAAGAGGTATAGTGACTATATGTTAAAGTAAATATCATCATCCGTCATGAATTAGACTTTTGTAGACCTGTTTCAGCCTCATCCAGCAGTCCTTTAAGAGGTCTTCCTGGTCAACAATGCCCTTTGGGCTTCTATTGCATCATAATTTTTGGGATTCTTGAATTATCCATTCTTTTTACATGGTCTAGCCTGTTTAATTTACATCTGTTGAGTTTTTTCTTCTACTGATTCTCTCTAATTGTTCTAAAATGCTTTCATTTCTTTTTCGATCTAAAAGAGTGTATCCTGTCCTTCTAAGAAATTTAATTTTCGTTGCTTTGATTCTGCTCCTGTCTCTTTTTTTTTAATGTCTAAATCTCACTTTCATATAAAAGGGAGGGTAATGCCAAAGTATAATATATTTGTGGATTATATTCTTGTGAATTTTTGTACTAATTTAGCATTTAATGTATGATTTATTATTCTTAAGATTTGAGTAAATTGGTGATTTTCTTGTTCATTTCTTTTCCATTTTGATAAGATGTTTCACAACCTAAATAGTTGAAATGTTGTACTTGTTTAGGTATTGATTATTGTCTATTATCTTACATCTGATTAGATCTTCTCATGTTATTTAAAAATAGAATATAGTGTTTTGTGGTGTGTAGGAAGTAATAATATAGTCTAGTGTAACTTTGCCTCATAAAACGGTGTGAAGGAGAAGAATGAAGCATTTCTTTAATGGGCTCAAGTGGATCTGAGGGAGGGAGGTGCTTTATTGACCCCTCAGTTGACCTTCAGCTGACCACCAGCTCTTAATTCACACAACAGCTGCTGTACAAGACAGAGACATTTACTCACTGACATCTATGAACAAACTAGCACATCATTATCATGGACAACACATTTTATTTAATCAAAATCAAAGTGGAAGGTAACATTATGAGGTATTTAAAATTTATTAATGAGTTTCAGAAAATGTTTTTTTATATCTCACATCATAAATTGTGGCAATTGTGGCATATAGTTTACTAGAGAATCACAATATTGGAACAGAAACTAAACTTTTAAAACATTTAGAGAAGCCTTTCGAACTGTTAAGTTTGGGAAAAGATATACATTCAGAAGAATAAATATAGAGCCATGAATTTTTTAATTCCCGACAAGAATAATTTGATCTCCAAGTTCATAAAATTGACACCAGATGGCAGTTCAGAAGATGGTGTTAACGGAAAAATTTTGACAGTTGGAGTTTGACTGAAGATGGAAGTAAAATTTACTTTTGAAACCAGTATCGTGAAAACATGCAACTTTATAAGGGGAGATATAAAAAACATTTTCTCCAACCCATTCATGAACAAATTTTATGTTGAATGAATGAGTCATTTTTTACATCTTACCTCATAGTTTATGTTTTCTTAAACACGGGAACTGCAGTTTTCAAGAGGAAATATCCCTTCCATTTTCAACCGACATTATGACTACCGGATTTTCTTTGGAATCTCCATCTATTATGTTGCCATCTGGTGTTGATTTGAACTTCGATATCAGGTCCCGTTCATCAGGAATTTTGAAATCATTATCTAAATTTGTTCTTCTGAATATATATCTTATATATATTTTATCTTCTGATAAATAAATGAATAAATTAATAAATGAATGGAGGAAAACACAACGAGGATATATACCCATCAATAGGAACCTCAAACTCGATGCTATTCTTTTTGCAGACGATTTAGCTCTTCTGGCACTTTCCGAAAATGATTTGCAACGATCAATTTATAATTTACAAAAAATAGGTGCCAAATTTAATATGGAAATATCAATTAACAAAACTAAAATTATGGCATTTCATGGGAAGGACCCCATACAAAGTAAAATCTGTCTCCAGAATAAAATTTTAGAGAGATCTAATCAATTTAAATATCTTGGATATTATCTCTCTATCTGGGATGAAAAGGATATCCCTGAAAAAGTTACTAGTTATAATAAAAGATTAGGAATTATTAATCAAGTTATGAAACCATCCCTTGTACAAAAAAGCACCAGATTTACATTTATATAACACTTTGGCTAGACCAGTGTTGACCTATGGTAGTGAAGCATGGACACTAAAAAAAACAACATGAAAGCAGAATAACGGCTTGTGAAATGAGATTCATGCGCAGAACAGCGGGTTACACCAGATGGGATCGGAAAAGGAACACCGATATCTTAAAAGAATTGAAGACTGTGCCAATTTTGGAATATATTAAACAGTACCAACTAAATTGGAAACACCATCTTGAAAGAATGAGTTCAAATTGGATCCCCAAAGCTGTTTATAATTATATACCAAGAGGGACGAAGATCACTGGGCCGTCCTATGAAACGCTGGAGGGATAATTTTCTATAGGATCGTAACAGGCCTTGGCCTAATACTTGGAAGGAAGAAGAAGAAAGATCTTCTGATAAACATTCCTGGCTACAGAACAAGAGACCCCAGATTCAATTCCAGCTTTGGATATGCGATTTTTTCTCTAATGGGAATTGTTAACAATCCATCAGAGTGTGTGACATGTAGTCTTCCAGGCATTGTAGCCAGTTTTCTTAACCTGTTAATATAACTAGAGAGAAAAATTTCTGTCAACTGGGATTTGAATGGAAGATCTCCAGCTTTATGTGCTGGTGCTCTTACCGCCTGAGCTACTTAACTAACAACTGGTGCAGAAATGATTTTTTCTCTTTTAACTCCTTTGTAACCATAATCAAATATATGATCACCAATAGAAACAGTAAATACAGAAAAACTGAACAACATATTAAGATACAGAAGTAATACATTTGAGAAAGTAAATCATTTCATATACCTTGGAGTTTTAATATGTAAACAAAATAATATCCAGGAAGAAATAAACAAAAGAATACATTTGGCGCTCTTGGGAATTAAACATGTATAAGAGAAATATTTGCATTTAGATTGGAGTGTTTAAGATAGCTCAGACGGTAGAACATTGGCATACAAATCCAAAGGTCCTGGGTTCAAACCTTAATCTAAGCATGTATTTTTCTATTCAAATATAATTTGTCCTTCAGTGAGAAATGTTAAATTTATAATAGCTCTACTGGCTTTATAATATAATGATTAAAATTCCCAATAAAAGTGTTCTTAAATAAGAAGCCGTCATTTGCATGATTGAGCAATCGTTCGTAGCATTTGGTGCTCTCTGGAATTAAAAATTTATAAGAGAAAAATTTGCATTTATATTGGAGTGCTTAGGATAGCTCAGACAGTAGAGCATTGGTGTACAAAGCCAAAGGTCCTGGGTAAAAAAAAACCCAGTCCAAACGTATATTTTTCTCTTCAAATATAAAATAATACTAAATGTTAATAAATGTTATTTTATAATAATAAATTATTTGAAATCAAAACATCTGACACATGGAGCAAAAACCAGATTTTATATAACACTAATTAAACAAATGCTAACTTACGGGAGTGAAATATGAGTTCTGCCTGAACATGACAAATCTTATATTAAAATTATGTTGGGAAGCAAACATTATGAGGTTATATCATTAATATTGAGTGGAGACCATGTTTTTAATAACTCACCTCATACAATTTCAAATTTATTTGAGACCATTGGTTTCAAATGAATTTTTCATTCATTAAACAAATGCTAACTTACGGGAGTGAAATATGAGTTCTGCCTGAACATGACAAATCTTATATTAAAATTATGTTGGGAAGTAAACATTATGAGGTTATATCATTAATATTGAGTGGAGACCATGTTTTTAATAACTCACCTCATACAATTTCAAATTTATTTGAGACCATTGGTCTCGAATGAATTTTTCATTCATGACTGAAGATGAATGAAAAATTCATTTGAAACCAATGGTCTCAAATAAATTTGAAATTTATGAGGTGAGTTATTAAAAATATGTTCTCCACTCAATATTAATGACAAATCTTGATTGGCTGTCTTTGAAAGAAAGATACTCTGAAGAATATATCCCTATCCTGAGCTAATGTTTTCCAATCATCCCCTGTATAATCTACTTCTCTCAAATCATGGTTAATGTTATTCTCCTACTTCATTCTTGGTCTACCAACTGGGAATTTTCCCTTTGGTTTTCCTACAAAAGCTTCCATGCACCTCTTTCATTCCCCATTCATGCCACATGTCCTGCCCATTACAGTCTATGAGACTTAACTGTTCTTATTATATCTGACTTTCTACAAAGACCATGTAGCTCACTGTTATGTAGTCTTCTCAATTCACCTATCTGTTCATCACTCTTTGGTCCAAAAAATTTCCTAAGAACTTCATTCTCAAATACTCATATTCTTTTCCCTCCCTTAAAGTAAGAGTCAATATTTCACATCCATATAATATAATTGGGAGAATAACAATTTTATATATTTTCAGTATAACATTTTTTTTAAAGGAATTGGGAAGGCAAGAGTCCTATGCAAGTTGTGATATTCTAACTGCACAGTTTTCAAGTTTGTTGTCACAATACACAATCTTATTTTCTGTTACTGCATGTGGCAGAAGTACTTTACATGGAACAGTGTAACTCAGTTTGAGATTAGGCAGGCAAGCGGCAAGAGTTATATTGTCTCTACACTGTATCCCAGGCTTCTGACACACAAATGTAGTTCTTATTGGCTCTATCACATTCTCATCCACTTGTTGAGGCAAGTTCATTTGTTCTGCAGCTTCTAGTCGTGTTGGTGTAACTTTATTTGCTGCGAGGTTTTCAGGATTTGGATTATCTGTTGCAGTTGTCACTTTTTCTTCAGTTGTCATGTCACCAATTTTTATATTTTCAATTGTCATTTCAGGAATGTTTAGCTTTTTCACTTGTCATTTCAGAAGTTTTTATACTTTCAGTGGAGACTTCAGGAATTTTTATATTTTCGCTTACATTTTCAGAACATTTAATGATTTCAGTAAATACTGAGTAAATTTTCATTTTTTCACTTATCATTTCAGAAGTTTTCATGGTTTCCATTGATGTACTGTTGCTTTTCATTTCAGAATTTTTCATGCTTTCAGTAGATATTTCAGGAATTGTTATATTTTCAACTGCCATTTCAGATGTTTTTATGCTTTCAGCAGAACTTTTCATGTTTTCACTTATTATTTCAGAAGTTTTTATGGTTTCAGTAGATGTACTATTGCTTTTCATTTCAGAATTTTTCATTCTTTCAGTAGATATTTCAGGAATTTTTATATTTTCACCTGCCATTTCAGATGTTTTAATGCTTTCAGGAGATATTTTCATCTTTTCACTTACCATTTCAGAGTTTTTTATGTTTTCAGTAGATATTTTAGAAATTTTTGTATTTTCACCTGACATTTCAGATGTTTTTATGCTTTGAGCAGAATGTTTCATGTTTTCACTTATCATTTCAGAAGTTTTTGTGGTTTCAGTAGATACCAGGATTTCAAGCATATTTATGTTTTCACTTGTCATTTCATATATATATACATTTTCAGTTAATACTTCAGGTATTGTTAGTTTGTGAGTTATCATTTCAGGAGATTTCACACCTCCAATAGATACTTTAGGTATTTCTGTACTGCCACTTGTCATTTCAGTTGAAGTTTTTGCAGTGGACATTTCAGAAATTTTTGTATTCTCACTTGTCATTTGAGAAGTTTTTATTTTTTCAGTAGATATTTCAGGAATTTCTATACTATCTTTTGTCATTTCAGTTTTTGCATTTTCAGTAACTATTTCACAAATTTTTATTTTGTCACTTGTATTTTCATAAGTTTTCACACTTTCAGTAAATACTTCAGGTATCTTTATGTTTTCTTTCGTCATTTCAGAAAATTTGATATTTTGAGTCGATACTTCAGGAATTTTTATATGGTTACTTGTCATTTGAGATGAAACTTTTACACTTTCAGTAGATACTTCATGTATTTCTATACTGTCACTTGTTATTTCAGAAGTTTTCATGCTTCCAGTAAATGCTTCAGAAATGTTTGCATTTTCAGTTCTTACTTCATATATTTTACTGTTTTCAGTATCAGCAGAGATTTCAGTCATTAAATTATCTTTAATAATTTTACTAGAAGTCTTACTATTTTCATCTATTACAGTTGGGTAATATGTTATAGGAACTTCAGTAGCTATCTGTATAGTTGAAAAATCTTTGGGAATTTTTGTATCTTCTATAGATATTGTAGTTACACTATCCTCAGAAGTTGTGACACTTTCAATATTTTTAACAGGTATTGTTGTACTTTCTATTGTTATTTCAGGAATTTTTATAACTTCACTCGTTATTTCAGGAGTTTTTATATTTTCAGTTATTATTTCAGGAATTTTTACAATTTTAGATGATGTTACTTCAGGAATGTTTATGTTTTGAGTTGTTATGTCAGGTGTTGTTATACTTTCTGTTCTTATTTTAGGATTTTTTATAACTTCAGTTATTTCAGAAATTTTTATCTGTTTTGTTGTTATTTCAGGTGTTATTGTACTTTCTGTTGTTATTTCAGGAATTTTTATAATTTCAATTACTTCAGGAATTTTTATGTTTTCTGTTGTAATTACAGGATTTTTTATCTTTCTAGTTATTACAGATGTTGTAATACTTTCTATTGTTATTATTTCAGGAATTCTTATATCTTCAATTGCTTCTTCAGGAATGTTTACAATTTCAGGAGTTTTTATGACTTCAGTTGTTATTTCAGGTGTTACTATATTTTCTGTTGTTATTTCAGAAATGTTTATAGTTTCAGATTTTGTTTCAGCAGTTTTTATTTTTTCAGTTGTTACTTCAGGTGTTATAGTACTTTCTGTTATTATTTCAGGATTTTTTATAATTTCAATTATTTCAGGAGTTTTTATGTTTTCAATTGTTGTTTCAGGAATTTTTATAATTTCAGGATTTTTTATCTCTCCAGTTGTTATTATTACAGGTGTTATTGTACTTTCTATTGTTTTTTTCAGGAATGTTTATGTCCTCAGTTTCAGGTGTCACTGTGTTTTTGTTTGTTGTATCAGGGATTAAATTATCTTTAATAATTAGTGATGTTATATCATTTTCATATATTATAGATTGTGAGATTGTTTCTGAAGCTACGTGTTCTTGAACGTATGTTAAATCAGGAACCTTCAACAGCTGATCACGTTCAAAGTCTCCTTCTGCGTGTTGTACCATGTGCATCAGACACGCATCGTGTCCGCAGTACCCGTACATTCCTGCTCCTGTCTTCCCATTACACAACATTATGTAATTCATGGAATCATCTCCAGAGCATGCTACGAGCGTCTTATTATCAGCACATTTGAGCCCTTGGTGACCATCACAAGTTTGATTGTAATCCGACGATAACTTCACTTCTAGATACAGCTCGGTTTCTTGTCTCGACAGAACACAAGTCGAGGTGACATTGTCGCAGAATCCAATGACATCATCAAGTTGAGTCTTGATGACGGAGGAGCAAGACATGATAAACACAGGTTCCAAGTCTTGGCAGTCTATGAGAATATTATCGTCTGCACATTGCATGCCCTGCCTCACACAGGTTAAGTTGGCAAAGTCTGGCAGGTCATCGTAATAATCGTAATCATAATTTTCATACAATTGGAAAACATAATCTGTTTCATTCGATGAATTAGGAAGAAATATTTGCACAATTGAATTTATATCGAAAGAATTGTTTAGTTGTTCTTCCAGATCATCTAAATTGATGTTTAAAATTTCAGTTGTGGTTTCTGTTGTTTCCAGGTTGGTAGTTGTGTCAAGAGAGACGTTTGAACTGTTTCTTGTGATGTTGATTATTTCGTTCAAGTTGTCTTGTGTATATGTTGTAATGTTGCTATTTACAACAAGTGGCTCACAAGTTCTGGTGTAAGAGTTGCATTCTTGTGGGGAAGAATTCTGAAAAAAAAAATATTACTTCTTCAATACTCGTGCCTCATCACAATTTAGGAACAAGATACTTCTTTACTTTCTATACCACAGCACATTTATACTCTGAATCTTACACAATACAGAGGAACTCACTTCCCAGCCATGTCATCACTATCATTATTTAAATCCAAATTAAGTGATATCTTAAGTTCCACACAAGGAAAATACTACCTGCATATCAACTATATTCAGCATTTTGTATATATCTATAAATATTCATATCGGAAGCTTTTCTTACTTTATTTTATTTCTACTCCAAGTTTTGTTAATATTAGCTGATATTAGACCACATCCGCATCATCCTTTGTTTAGTCTATATTTTAATAATATTTTTAAATTGTAGTAAGTATGTAATTTTTATATTATCTTATTATTCAATGGTTGAGTGGAAGAGAAGGCTTTATAAAGCAATATTATTATTGTTATTATTTTTATTATTATTATTATTGTTATTATTATTGTTGTTATTGTTATTGTTATTATTATTATTATTATTATTATTATTATTATTATTATTATTATTATTATTATTATTATTATTATTATTATCTGCCTTGAGTAATCTAGTTAATTATTTGAGACTCAGAATAAGCATCTGGTACTCATTTCAGTTAGAGGCTGAGTCAACCCAGGACCAGGTTTTGGACATTTAAAAATCCTGATCCCACTGGGACTCTAACTCCCGACCTTACAGTTTGTATTGTATTACCTTAACCAACTATGCTACAGTGTGTCCCACATTGTAATTTGGTTTAATGCTATTTTTCCATTAAAACATTTTTTTTTAATGATTTTAAGAGCTGTCTTTCCTTTTATGGCATATCTTTATTATTTTTTTTTTCATTTCATAGCATAATACAGGATGTCCTGTTCAAACCTCCCATATTTTAATTAATCATAACTAGCAAGTGTTTGGAATTATGAAATGAGGCCGGTATTAAATGAAAGAGAAACCCAAAGAATTTTCATTGTCACACACATACTAAATACCTCTATATGTGCACCACTGGTAGCATGAATAATATCAAGTCTGTATTCGTAACATGTTATGTCCAACATGTCAATTGGTACTTCTGCAATTGTGTTGAGGATTCGGATTCGTAAATAACGAAGATCTTGTACTGGAGTCCCAAACACATGGACTTTTACATACCTCCAGAGGAAAAAGTCCAGTGGAGTGATGTCTGGCGAATGTGGTGACCAGCAGATTGGTCTGCTGCGTCTAATCCTGTGATATGGGAAGGATTCTGTGAAGGAATTCCAAACATCCAGGCCACAGTGTGGTGCAGGCCCATCTTGCTGAAAAATTACTTGGGGGTACAAGAACTGTTCCGATATGTCTTGGTATACCAGGCCACACCAAACATATACTTTTGGACTATCCCTGAGTGTTCACGGTAGAGGTGTGGATTTTGCATACCCTAAATCCTTACATAGTGCCGATTAACAGATCCTGATACATGAAACATTATCTTGCATACCAGAAAATAGTTTGTGCACGTTGCTGGGGATTCACCATTTTGTTTTATGTCATTGTTGTCCAATATGCGACAGATCGAATTAACTGGAAATAATAAAAACAAAAATTCTTAGAGTTTAACATAGATTGGCACTGAAGAATGAATACAACCTAAAAAGGATAACTAAAAACCCCAACAAAAATGAAAAAATTGAAGAAGAAAACAAATCAGGAATTTATAAAGATCAAATGCAGGGATTATGACAGAATTTACATAAGAAAATCAAAAATAAATTTGAAAACAAGGGTGAAAGAACATCTTAGAAATGTCAAAAATGGTGAAGTGGAAAAATCAGCAGTAGCTCCTCATGCTTGGTATGAAAAATATCTAATTGATGCTGAAGACAGTCTAATTAAAGAAACAGAAAACAAAAATAACTCATGGTTTGAAAAAAAATCTGCATTAAAAAAAAACAAGAAAGAAAAACTTATGAACTTCGAAATTCCTGGGGATTCTGATTTGATCCAGATGTTCATCGGTCCACCAACAGAGGGAGGAAGCAGTTCTCCTGATTGACATAACATCAGTCGGCAAGAAATTACTGAAGCTGCCCAAGCTTCAAAACCGTTATAATTAGAATACTGGATATGAGGTGAGGTTTAAAACATTTTAATTTAACCCTCTGCATGCCACTGGTAAAATCTCTTGTGTCAGAGATTTAAATCACATCCACTGATGTGATCGGCTTTGCAAGTAGTTTAAGTATATTATCTGGCAGGTAATGGACAGAAGCATCAGAGCCGATCTAATCATCTCATGGCACCTAAAGGGTTAAAGGCTTAAGGCTCGACTCTATGAACACAGTAAACCATAAAAGTCGTTCTCTGCCTGTACTCTGCTGAGAAAGTTGCATCCAAATACGTTTTTGCATACTCAAAAATCTGTTCATGCGATAATAATTGTTGAAATTCTTAAGCTACCTGGCAAGGTGACTTAGCAGAGAAACGAATCGTGAGCAACCCGATGGGAACCGATGGTGACCGATGTAGTTTGAAACCGTGCCACGTACCTTGCTGCTTTATCCAAGATGTCAGACCTTGAAGAATTTGATCATGTTTTCAGTATATGCGGAGAAGAGGAATTTGATAGAGTCTACCAAAGAATTCAACTGGAATAACAGGAGAATCGGCGTAATATCGCACGACGCAAAACATCATATACGGTATTATTTGCGGGAACCAAGCGTAAATGCGTTCCTCTAGCAGACAAAAATAACGGAAGTGGTTTTATCGCTGAGAATTCTGGGTAATTTCTTGCCAATATTACGAAAACGACTTTCATGCATGACCAGTTAGTGGGTCGCTAATTCGATCTATGCACTTGCCCATGGAAAGCCAGCTCACCAGTGATTGGAAGTAATTTGAGTAGAGACTAATGTATTTTCATGCAGCCCTAAGTATATCATCTGGCAGGTAATGGACAGAAGGATCAGAACTGATCTAATCAGCTCACAGCACCTAAAGGGTTAAAGGCTTAAGACTTGGTTGGATGAAGAAGAAGAATTTAAATGTTAATGTAGTTAGTTGTTGAGACTGACCTGTGAACAGAATACAAGTCCGACATATGCTCTGTTAGGTCCACACACCACCAGAGTGCTGCTGTCTGCACAGTATGGAACCTCTATAGACTCACAGTTGTACAGCAGGGCTGGGTCTTCTATCACTGTTAGAGCTCCTTGTTCTGATAGCATGGCATGGTCCTCCAGTGAGACTGCACATTCTGGTTTCTCCTGCAAATTGTCATCATTCTATGTATGCAATGCTAAAATGTGCATCATGCAGGAACTCCATAAACTATAAGATTTAGATTTAAATGTTTTGTACCGCTCGAGACTTGGACATTAGGATAGAATGAGGAAAAGCGATTGGAAGCTTTTGAGATGTGGATATATAAAAGGATGGAGAATATAAAATGGACAGACAAAATAACAATTAAAAGATGTGCTAGACAGAGTGGGTGAAGGAAGAACAGTGCTGGAACTCATAAAGAAGAGGAAAAGAAATTGGTTTGCCACTGGCTAAGAGGAAACTGCCTGCTGACAGATACCCTAGAAGGAATGGTCAACAGAGAGAAGGTTAGAGGCAGAAAAAGATATCAGATGATAGACAATATTAAAATAAATCTTTTGTATGCTGATACAAGAAGGAAAGCTGAGTTAACGAAAGAGTGGAAAATGCTTAGTGTGCAGTGAAAGACCTACTCTTGGGCAGAACACCATGTCTCTATGTTATACGTCACCTCATATCTAATCTTGTAATATTATAACATATTAATTAGAAGACTGGATATGAGGTGAGGTATAAAACATTTTAATTTAAATCTTAAATTAAACCTCATAGTGATTTTTCATATAAATAGTTCTATAAACTATACTAATTCCAAGCCAAGTTCCAGTTGTATTGTAAACAAACTTACATAAGATATTACTCCAACTCCATCTATTAGGGGAACCATGGTTCTACTTTTAACTGCCATATGACTGAATTGTATATGATGGAAACATTGTTCGTAGGCAATATTATATTTTATGGGATATAAGACTGAATACAACATAAGATTACTTATTTTAGGAATTCTCACTATGAGGTATATTCATTAAGGTAGAATATGTTTATCACTCACCTCAAATAAGAAGAACAATATGAGGTGAGTGATAAACATATTCTACCTTAACAACATAAGATGATATCAATAATTAGGAACTTCCTCCATTTCTTACCTTTTTATGACAAAAAATTATGTATGAGCTACCCAATATGACATTTGCACTATTTCCATGATGGCAATATATATCCTTTATTTACCGGTACAATTTCATTATAACCACAATTTATATTCCATGCTGACCAATCTGTAAATTCTGATATTATTTTCACCATATCCCCAATGTTTAATGTGGGATATTTTTTACTAAACTGTTCGAAAATATTCAAAATAATGTATTTCTCTCCACTCTTCAAATGCATTGCTTTCCAATGTTTAAGAAATTCTATAGAAATGTTCCCATTTTGAAATAATTCAAATTCCAATATATTGTGCATTGTGCATGCATAAGAATAAAACAATGCTTATTTAATGTATTAAAATTGTAATTATATATTTTTAAATTCTCTCATATAACTTATATAAACATGTGCTAGATAATATATATTTTTATTTCCTTTATTTCAAGTGTTAGAGAGAGCAAACTACATTTTCTTACACACTTAAAGGTAAAACCGTTACTCGACTAATGAAAATGCAGTCATACAACTGGTTTGTTTAAATTACAACTGAAACCTACTATTTAAACAAGTCATTTATGGTGTGATTTTGCAAGTTTACAGAATATATCTTTCTTTTGTTGGTTAAATTGTTTTGAAGCAGTTCCTGCATGATGGAGTTCTATATTTGTGTATTCTGAGTTGCTAAATTTTGACCAAATATTAACTTGTTTTACTGACATCATATGTGGACGTGCAGGAACGGATGGCTGAGGAGTAGCTGCTGCCAAATGGACACAAGAAGAGGTGGCCATGGACTGTGCCATCTGACTCCAACAGACACAACGAGAACAGACGACAGTGTTGTGGGTGAGGCCAGATTCCGGGACCCCAGCAGTGAGCTTGTGCTCTGCAACAAAAGCCAGTGAGTTCTGTTGTAATGTCACATATTGTCAGCCAGTAATCAAAACCTGACAACTCCATAATTGAAAACACTTATTTGTAATAAATAAATTGAGTCTGTTGCCATATTACCTCATAGTAGTTCAGTTATTTTAGGACATGTTTCAAAACAAATCTTATGTTTTATCTTCAGCTTGTGTAGACTATTGATTTTTAAGTTGTCAGCCCTGGATGTCAACTCTTACTCAATCTTTATGTGGTCCAAAAGAACTTGCATATCAAAAACAGTTAGAAAATACTAAAAACTCATCATTTGGAAGAAGATCTACATCCAGAAGAACGGGGAAAGAATAATGAATTTTAAAATTCCTGGGGAAAGAGAGATTTGATATGCAAATTATATATATATATATATATATATATATATATATATATACATGTTCGAATCCCGTCCAGACATTTATTTTTCTTATCATACCATATATATGTATATATATACCAAATCAATCAAAGACTAATAGCTCTAGAAATGGATTATTTACGAAGAAGTGCCAGAAAGTCTAAATTAGAACGTGTCACAAATAAGGAAATTAGAAACATAATGGAAGCAGACGAAAGCATAATTGAAAGAATTGAGGAGAAGGAATTAAAGTGGTTAGGACATGTTTTAAGAATGGAAGATGAGCGATGGCCCAAGCAACTATATGAATGGCATCCGAACAGAAAGAAGAAAAGAGGAAGACCAAGGTTAACATGGAAGGAAAACATGAAGACAGTAATGCAAGCTAGAGGGTTAAGCATCGAAGATGCCCAAGACCGTAGGCTTTGGAGGTTTGGCACGGGAAGACAGCAGCAGCTGTAAAAACCCAAAGATAGAGAGAGAGATGTATATATTATATATATATATATATATATAGGGTTTTGCAAAAAAACACCGACAACGGAGGTGAGGTGGTATATTGAGATATGTTGATTTTTTTTAGTAAGGTACCGATGTCCAGAAATGATGCGTTTTCACACTGAGTAGCCAACTTCTCAAGAGTTTCGTTAGTTGGATTTCAAGACTTGACAATACTATCACAGTCAAGTCAAGTTTTCTAAATATCCACCTCCCATTCTGATTTCAGTACTTGACAATACTATCACAGTCACGTCAAGTTTTCTAAATATCCACCTCCCATCTGATTGCAGAGCTACATCGGCGGTGTAGTGATTGGCGCACACGTTCAAATATGCCTCATTTGAATTACTTCTGTAGTAGCGTGGTTTCGGGCTCTAAGATCCATACGCGACTTTACTGGAGTCTGATAAACAGACTGTTCCATGTCGACCCACAAAAAATGTAGTCGAGAGGGTTAAGATCAGGTGATCTTGGAGGCCATGGGACTGCCCCTCTTTGCCAATCCATCGGCCTGGATACGTGGTATCCAAATGTCTCCTCACATTGGCATCAAAGTGAGCTGGAGCTCCATCATGTTGCAGCCACATTCTGTTGCGAAGCCACATATCACAGGTTCCATACTTGTGATATGTTGTTAAGCAATGAGTCTACAAATCCTTTGAACTAACACTTATCTTGAGACATAATTAACTAGTCATAGTGTGAAAACATATCGTTTCCAGACATTGGTACGTTATTAAAAATTATCAACATATCTCAATATATTTCCTCACCTCTGTTGTCGGTATTTCTTTGCAACGCTCTGTATATATATATGGTGAAGATCTGTGAAAATTATATATATATATATAGTGTCAAAAATATATTTATAATATCTATATATAAAGCGTTACTGCTATAAAGTAAATATTCTCTTTAATAATTTTCTTAACTGTTATGTTAGCCGCTAGATGGCAGTTGAAAGAAATTTCCGCTACCTCTTGTGTGAATTGAGAATACTACATGTATAAGAAAATTGTATGCTTGTATTGGAATTCTTGGGTAGCTCAGTTGGTTAGAGCACTAAAGGTACAGACTTTAGAGACTCGAGTTCAAATCCCGGCTCAAGCATTCTTTTTTCTTTTCATATCATATTTGCCTTCATTGCCAAATGTCAAAAATATATTTATAATATCTATATATACAAGCGTTACTGCTATAAAGTAAATATTCTCTTTAATAATTTGCTTAATTATTATGTTAGCAGCTAGATGGCAGTTGAAAGAAATTTCTGCTACCTCTTGTGTGAATTGAGAATACTACATGTATAAGAAAATTGTATGTTTGTCTTGGAATTCTTGGGTAGCTCAGTTGGTTAGAGCGCTAAAGGTACAGACTTTAGAGACTCGAGTTCAAATCCCGACTCAAGCATTCTTTTTTCTTTTCATATCATATTTGCCTTCATTGCCAAATGTCAAAAATATATTTATAATATCTATATATACAAGCGTTACTGCTATAAAGTAAATATTCTCTTTAATAATTTGCTTAATTATTATGTTAGCCGCTAGATGGCAGTTGAAAGAAATTTCTGCTACCTCTTGTGTGAATTGAGAATACTACATGTATAAGAAAATTGTATGTTTGTCTTGGAATTCTTGGGTAGCTCAGTTGGTTAGAGCGCTAAAGGTACAGACTTTAGAGACTCGAGTTCAAATCCCGACTCAAGCATTCTTTTTTCTTTTCATATCATATTTGCCTTCATTGCCAAATGTCAAAAATATATTTATAATATCTATATATACAAGCGTTACTGCTATAAAGTAAATATTCTCTTTAATAATTTGCTTAATTATTATGTTAGCCGCTAGATGGCAGTTGAAAGAAAGAAAGAAATTTCTGCTACCTCTTGTGTGAATTGAGAATACTACATGTATAAGAAAATTGTATGTTTGTCTTGGAATTCTTGGGTAGCTCAGTTGGTTAGAGCGCTAAAGGTACAGACTTTAGAGACTCGAGTTCAAATCCCGACTCAAGCATTCTTTTTTCTTTTCATATCATATTTGCCTTCATTGCCAAATGTCAAAAATATATTATAATATCTATATATACAAGCGTTACTGCTATAAAGTAAATATTCTCTTTATAATTTGCTTAATTATTATGTTAGCCGCTAGATGGCAGTTGAAAGAAATTCTGCTACCTCTTGTGTGAATTGAGAATACTACATGTATAAGAAAATTGTATGTTTGTCTTGGAATTCTTGGGTAGCTCAGTTGGTTAGAGCGCTAAAGGTACAGACTTTAGAGACTCGAGTTCAAATCCCGACTCAAGCATTCTTTTTTCATCCTTCGATACTACTATGATATATATATTATATATATATATAAAAGTTTAATTTATTTAAATGCAGGGTTTTTGTGGAAATTTTTCATTAGCCAATAATGACTGAGGAAAACAAACAATAACAAGAGAAATTATAAAATGTTCATCATATTTTTCCTGGCTTCCCAGTATCTGTCCACGAAATTGTTGGTTGTTAGGGTTGGGCAAGTTCGGATATGATCAGCATGCATATCTTCCATAGTCTTGCAGAGGATACATTGTTGAGTTGGTAGAAGACCGAGGCGATGAAGGTGTTTACCTAGGCAGTCATGTCCTGTTGCAGTACGGAATGATGCAGCAGCTACTCTTCTGGGCAAATCTGGCAGTGTAGTTTGGATGGATGCTTTCCAAGGTTTGTCAGTCATTTAGAGCTCTAGAAAGGTTCTGAAGGCTTCTGTCACTCTGAAGCGGATGTTCATATCTGCTCTAGAGTAAGATATAATGTTCAGTGATGTCTGAAGGATGTGGGTTCCTTTCTTGGTCAGCAAATCTGCCTTTTTGTTCCCTGTAATGCCACTATGGGATGGTATCCACTGCGGAGAAACATTTTTACTTGCTATTTTGAGATTTCTGATGATCTGTCTACTCTGTAATATTTCTTTGTTAGCAGGAGATGCTAGGTAATTTGCTATTGCAGATATGGCTGCCTTTTAGAATTATAAAGTAGCTTCATTAATAAATTTTTTCCTTTGAACTTATTTATTTTCATGTGTACCACACTTTCTTCAAACCCATTCTTGCTATGTTAATTATGTATTCTTTTTCATAACTTTTTTCTGTTGATGTGTTATCTATGCATTAGACTAATCTGTGTGTTAGACTTTTAAAAACTGCCTTTTTATGAGCAATATGATTAAATAACACTGAGCAAACAAAAACAAACTTTTTTATTTGTCTCAGAAAGAAAAATATGTGATTCTGATAGTATTTTTTCTCCTGAATTCAAATATGATATCGGTTTTTCTCCATCACACAAGGTTTCTGAGAGAACAGGCATTTATAATTTCAAACACTTTAATATTTTCTACATTCGTAACTACACAATATTCGAACATTCGGACTCACCTAAAAAGTAAGAAATGATGATTTTCTGCTATATTTTGCCTGTGGAGCATCCCTCTTGATGGTCCAACAATAATCGGCCAGCATATTAGGATTCCATTTGCCTTGATATCTCTTTTCCATAGCTGAAATCTCTTGATGAAAGTGTTCCCCGTGCTCATCGCTCACTGCGCCAAGATTTTCCGGGAAGAAATCTAGGTTTATTAAAAAAATAATTATTTAAATCCATTAATTGAAATTGAAATAAAAAAAACTGTGGATGATGAGAAATTCAAATACATATTTGAAAACACGATAAAAAAACTGCACTAAATACAACTATTGGTACTCATGAGACAAAATCATGTTGACCAGTGTTATCTGTGTGTGTCTTCTTTTTGTATATCCCAAATTTTTTTTTCTTCATTTATTATTTTTTAAATTTACATCTAAAAGTTGTATTTATCCATAGTAAACTTTATAATAATTCATTTGAGTTTGTCATCTTACCTCATAAATTATATTCTCAAGAACACAACAATTTATGAGATAAGATGACAGACTAAAATTAATTATTAAGAATTACCTCCTGTTGTAATTTTATTAAACTTTATAGTTTGACTTTGAATGTTCAACAATTTTAAAGCATCATAAATATGTTTATGATTCACAATAGCAATTATGTCATCAACATATCTACATATAGATAGAAGATGGAGTTATTTTATAATACAATAGGAAGTAACATTAAGAGGTTTCAAAGTTAATTTATTAATTAAGAGGTTTGTTTAATAATTAAAACATTTTGTCTGTTCATTCTTACCTCTTAGAGTTGTTTTTGTTGAACATATGTTTCAGAGCTTCTTAGCCTCATCGTCAGCCATTACAGACTGAATTTTCTCATGTTGTTGGCCCTGATTCTTGATTCCTGCTCTCTTTGCCTCTGGTCCAATGAATTTACTAATGAGGTTCCTTTCTGCGGGAATTTCAACTTTGAAATTCCCACAGAAAGGAACCTCATTAGTAAATTCATTGGACCAGATGCAAAGAGAGCAGGAATCAAGAATCAGGGCCAACAACATGAGAAAATTCAGTCTGTAATGGCTGACGATGAGGCTAAGAAGCTCTGAAACATATGTTCAACAAAAACAACTCTAAGAGGTAAGAATGAACAGACAAAATGTTTTAATTATTAAAGAAGATGGAGTATTTTTTTTTAAATTTAAGGATGAAGATGTTTGCCAAAACATGTCCAGGAGGGAAAAGAAAATATTTGGTGAAGTGTATATTACTGTTTCAGTCTCCTGAAGATCTAACTTACCGCTTACTAATGACAGGAGCAGGCTCCACAGCAATTATCTGCAACACAAAAGTTAGTTCAGTAACATTAAAAAAACAACTCCTGAGTTGACTGTTGAAGGTCTTGTATCTGGCAGTGAGCAGACTAACTTCACAATTAAATCTTTTTCCCAGGAACTTCAAAATTAATTATTTTCCTTTGCTTCTCTACACATAAATTTTTTCCAATAGTGTGAGTTCTGTTATCTTTATAAAATTCAAAAGGAATGAAGCTTTTATTATTAATTTCATACATCTCAATGATGGATAAATCATATTTGAAGAGAAAAATTATACACTCAGACCGGGACTTGAATCCGGGACCCTTGGTTCTCTAGACCAAGTGCTCTTACACCTGAGCTACCTGAGCATGTACCAATCTAAACGTTTAGATTGGTACTTGCTCAGGTAGCTCAGGTGGTCGAGCACTTGGTCTAGAGAACCAAGGGTCCCGGATTCAAGTCCCGGTCTGAGTGTATAATTTTTCTCTTCAAATATGATTTATCCAGGTTATTTTCATAAAGGGATTTTTTTTTAAATTGACTATAATATCAGTCTCATGGTGTTAAGATTTATTAAATTAATATTCTTCTTCTTCCTTCCAAGTATTAGGCCAAGGCCTGTTACGATCCTATAGAAAATTTTCCCTCCCCGGGAAATTCTCGTATAAGACTTGAAAGCATAATAATAGTCCCTTCGATTGGTTGCTGGCCAAAGGAAGGCAAGACCAGTGATGGGGCTGCCATCTTATAGCCTCTGGTCAGGCTTTTCTGGAGAAGAAAAGAAAATAAAGGAAAGAAGAAAGGAAAGACTCCCTTGCCCTCGGATGCCCTAATAGCGTTGGGGTCGAAAAAAGCAAGAGTTAACCAAGAGAGGTTAGATAGTAAAGTTAAAAGAGTGCAAAACACAAGTAAGTGGAAGAAATGTTTTGCTCAGCTTGGGCATCTTGTGATCACCATCCACATATCCCCTAGATGAGGACCCCTAATTAAGAAGCTAAAGCTGTTACTATGATTGAAATAAATAAGTATATTAAAAGTACACAACTAAATTATTGTAATCAAATGGTAAAGAGAAAAATTTATGCCTGAACCGGGAATTGAACCCCGAATCTTCAGCTTTCCGTGCTGATGCTGTCATCAGCACAGAAAGCTGAAGATTCGGGATTCAATTCTCTGTTCAGGCATAAATTTTTCTCTTTACCATTTGATTACAATAATTCAGTTGTGTTAAGATTTACTTACTGCTTACTCATTACAGGATTACATGTTTTAAATGTCTTTTATAAATGGCCATATATTAATACTGGTTTTATATAGATTACATTTTGCTTTTCTTGTAAGAATCCTTGACTCAATAATCCAAAGTATTAATACAATTAAAAGAGTCATTATTCATCTCACTTCATAAACTCTGTGTTTTTCATAGCACAAGACCACAGTTTTAGGAACAGTTTTCCCTGTAAAGTACACAAAGTTTATGAGATGAGATCAGATGAATAATGACTCATTATAATTTTATTGGTTCACCTTAGTAGTTTCGTGCTGCCTCGTCATGCAGCAGGCCCGGGTTCGATTCCTGGTCTGAACAGGCTCCTGGATGAGATTTTTTTGGGGTTTTTCCTCATCTGTAAGACAAATGTCAGGGAGTTTGTGGCCCAACAGTCCCTAAAAATCATTGGTCATCATCATTATCATCCATATCATTTCACTGGTGTGGAAAGCAACGTGAAGCTACCACACCTATAATTCCCTAGTAAAGTTGCAAAGCAAAGCATGAAAATGCTATGATTGCAGTGAAAGACCTGCCCTAGGGCAGAACACTGTAGAATGGAATAATTTTATTAATTTAAAAGCCTGATAGTGTTAATATCCATCATAAGTTATGTAGGTAGGAAATAACACTATGAGGTTTATTTTGATTTATGTTGAGTTACTTATTTTAGGAATTCTCACTATGAGGTATATTCTACCTTAATTATGTTGAGTTGTTTTTTACTCACCTCATACTTCTTAACTCCATCACAGACTCGAGTTTCATCACTGCATTTGTGATATTCTCAATGCTGTATCACATTCACAACTGACGTCCAACGGCCTCCTCTCCTGCAGACTGACCTCCGCGCCATCTGTTGGCTGACCGATGAACTTCCAAATCAATCCCCTCTCCTTATCACCGGGTATTTCAAAATTCATAGTTATGTTTTTATTCTTGCATATGTAAATTTTTTCCCAAATTGTGAGTTCATTTGGTTTTGGGTAATTTAATAAAAACCAACAAAAATTAAAAGATTGAAGATTGCAAAAAATCAGGAATTTATCATAAGTAATGCCACGAGTGATTTCCAATTTATCTAGTGAATTTGGAAATCAAGAGTGACATTTGTTAGGTCTATTTAACGAATAAAATTAATTATATTTGAAGAGAAAAATTTTCGCCCTGACTGAGACTCGAACCAGGGACCTTTGGCTTGCCGGGCCAAATGCTCTACCAACTGAGCTACCGAGGCGAGTTACGATATAGACGCACATTTTTCTCTTATATACTTTGTAATTCCCTCTCGCCAAAATGCTTTTGAAACCATTGCTTCTATCTCTGCAAATGGCGGCTTCTTAGTTAAGAAGACATTTATTGGGAATTTAACATTACTTTATAAAGCTAGTAAGGCTTCTAATGATGTTTTTATTATTAATTTTGGCGAGAGGGAATTACAACGTATATAAGAGAAAAATTTGCGTCTATATCGTAACTCGCCTCGGTAGCTCAGTTGGTAGAGCATTTGGCCCGGCAAGCCAAAGGTCCCTGGTTCGAATCTTGGTTGGGGCGAAAATTTTTCTCTTCAAATATAACTTATCTTTCATTGAGAAATGTTAAATTAATAATAAAAACAACATAACATGAATAAAATTATGCTGTTTACTCACAAATCATTATTTAAATATAGTTATTTTAAAATATTTATATATTTAATGTAAACGACGATGTTTGAAAACAAATGAGAAATGATTGGTATGCTTCATTTACTTCTTTTGTTCGTCAATGCAACCAGATCATACTATTTATTGCCAAAGGAACGCAATATTATAAGAATGCACTCTAGTGGAGAAAAAATGAAACACATCAAACTGTATATTAATTCATTTCTGATGTCCTATGATGTATATATGACAATTATATTTTTCTGGGAAAAAATACATTTAAGAAAGTGCAAACAGTGGTTTCTCGTATTGGTGGTATAATCAATTGCTACAAATGTTTTTTTATATTAACTTCCGCATGTGGTATGTGTTGACATTCATGCACTATATATACAATCTGGTAGCCGTATTTCTTAGTGAGTCAGTCACTGCAAAATAATGCTATGACCTATTCAGAATGTTAAAAAGGAGGTGCTTTCTTTATTATGATAAACTTTAGTTGGTAAATTCTAGGCAAAACACGACTGTGATTGGTTGTAAATCAAAAATCATTGTAACGTGATTGGTCATTGACTCCCATTTGGGGCATGAGTTAAATGGTCAATTAATTGTGAAAGGATATACATAGGAAAAACAAAAAGGAACTTAAATACAAGATTAAAAGAACACCTCAGAAATGCTAAAAATGGAGAAACAGAAAAATCTGCAATAACTGCACATGCCTGGTCAGAAAAACACAGAATAGAAACCAAAACAAAATTACTTAAACAATTGAAAAAACCGAAGGAACTCACAATTTGAGAAAAAATTTACATATGCAAGAATAAAAACACAACTATGAATTTTGAAATACCCGGTGATAAGGAGAGGGATTGATTTGGAAGTTCGTCGGTTAGCCATCAGATGGCGCAGAGGTCAGTCTGCAGGAGAGGAGGCCATTGGACATCAGTTGTGAACGTGATACAGCATTGAGAATGTCACAAATGCAGTGAAGAAACTTGAGTCTGCTTGGAGTTAAGAAGTATGAGGTGACTCAAAAACAACTGAACATAAATCCCATCATAAGTTTTATGAAAAAATCCAAAGTGTGCTGTATTGGCATTTTGCATTCTTCTTCCAATTTCTTCACTGATGTTGTTTTTAAAAATACACAGAAATAAATAAACATACAAAACTAGTAGTTCTATAAAATGTATATATAAAGATGTTGAAGTAAATTACAATTGAAATTTTACAAAACGTTGGCAGTACCAGTACTGCTTTATGGTTCAGAAGCCTGGATACATAAAAAACAAGATCTAAGGACAACGGCGGCAGAAATGAAATTTTTGAGATCTGTTAAAGGGTGCACTAAGGAAGACAGAATCAAGAACACAGAAATAAGACAGGAACTTGAAATATTTGCAGTAACTGATAAAATAGATACATATAGACAAAAATGGAAGCAACACATAGACAGAATGAATGAAGATAGATATCCAAAACAAATAACAAAATACAATTAATTATATTATTTTTAGTCTGGACATCTTACCTCAGTACTAATGTTGATTTGTTCTTGAACATGTTTCAAAACAATTCTGTTTTATCGTCAGGAACAAATCAACATTAGTATGAGGTAAGATGTCCAGACTAAAAATAATATAATTAAAATAACCTCAAAATATAACTTCCTAAAATTAAATATTAACAAAATACAAACCTAAAGGCACCCAAGATGTGGGCAGACCTAGAAAGAGATGGGCTAAAGTCGGAACGGGTCAACAGACCTAGTCCATGAATGCAGATGATGATGATGATGAGTAGATTATTAAAAAAAGTGAGGTTACCTGCAGGAAGATGGCAACAAGTAGAAGCAGCAGCTGTAACATTGTGTCAGGAAAGTAAGACACCAACTGAATGCAATTAACACTTCATCAGTGCATGTTTACACTTCTCTAACACAATGGTAACAAAAACTGTGAAAACTTATGTAACCAACTGGACATGTTATCAAATTTATTTGTACAAAATATTACCTCGTCAAGTTTGCATTAAGTTCTTCCTGCATTTTTTCATGTTTACTCTTTCTGTTTGTCATTTCTTGCCTTTAACACCATTACTGATCTAATACAAAATTGGGTTAGGAAAAGGGAACACAAGCAAAAACCATGTTATAGAGCTTCTAACTGTTGTTATACCTGCAGAAGAATATGAATGAATGTGAGGAGTTCAGGAGAGCACAATTGGAGACCAAAATTTCAAAACATGCTATGTTCATTTTTTTTTATTTTCAGGAGAAGCATAAAACTGTTTAATCTAGTTGTTATTTGAGTTTTTGATTCTGATTTTTTTTTGTTATGTAAGACATACTCTTGTTCTTCTTCACTTCCTGGTTTAGGCATTAGTTGCCTGTTCCGTCTTCACTAATATATCTAAGACCATCTCTTCCAAGGACGTCCGACATCTCTTCTTCCTCTCAGAAAATAACGTAAGATTTTATTTGGTAATCTACTTTCTTCCATTCTTTCTACATGTTCTTTCCACTGAATCTTGTTGTTAAATATCTCTTCTTTTATGGAGTAGATCTGCAGTTCTTCATGGATATCCTCGTTTCTTATCTGGTCCATTATAGTGCATCCTTTTACTCTTCTTAAAATTTTCATCTTGGCTGCTTGGATTTTACTTTCTTGTTTAGTAGTGATAATCCAAGATTCACTCCCATACAAAAGGACAGGGACTGATTGTTTTCTAAATTTTAATTTTGTTTGTTTATGGGGTTTATTATTCAATGTTCTATTTATTGTACCACAAATAGCTTGAAACTAATAAGTTTTATGTTCAATATCTTTATCATATCCATAGTTGATATCACATCCTAAATATTTAAAGTGGGATACTTGTTCAATAATTTCATCTCTAATTATTATTTTTGCACGAACAGTGTTTCTTCCACAAAATGCCATTACTTTTGTTTTACTTACTGAAATTTAAAAATTATAATCGCTACATATTGCATTTAGTTTGTAAGCAGCCAATTGTAACAGATCATCATCATGGTGTAGTAAGACATACTAAAAAGTATATTTTAAGATAGAAAGGAACAACCAGGCTGTTGTTGTGTCCTTCAAAATCAAATTTTAAAAATGGACAACAGAATTATGGAAAAAGTGTGAAATGTAATAAATAATTACGTATAAATTGGGTACTGGATATTGGAAAGGGAATGCAATTATAAATGTGCACTTTACAAGAAATGTTTAACAATAAGTCACTTTTTATTAATTTTAATCACAAGCTTGAAGAACCCAGTGTTACTGTTAGCAGTAATACAATAATCTAATACATTTTAACTATGCAGTGTTGCACAAAATATGAAACATACAAGATTGTAGACTTTGTGTGTGCTGAAAGTATAATGAAAGAACGATCATTAATCATTATACATATTTTATGTATTATTTGTTTATTCATAATCATTGCCACACTGAGATACCTCATCATATCAATCTAAATGTCCACCGCTGTGGTCTCGAGGTAGCATGCTGCCTTGTCACACAGCGGGGCCGGGTTTGATCCCCAGTCGGGGCAGTTTTTCTGGGTGAGGTTTTTATGGGGGTTTTTTCCTCCTATAAGACAAATGTCAGAAAAACTTTAAGGCCCAAATAGTCCCCGAAATCGTATGGCCATCATCATCATTATCATAATCCTTCATCGGTGTGGAAAGCAACGGGAAGCTACCACACCTACAATTCTCTAGTAAAGCTGCAAAGCATAGCATGAAAATGCTATGATTGCAGTGAAAGATCTGCCCTCAGGCAGAATTACTATGGATGGATGGATCAATCTAAATCATACCAACCCCATGGACATAGCATGGTTTAGAATTTAAGTATTTTTTTATTATGACAATAAATATGAGAAAGAGTGTGATTTAGAGAGTTTTTGTCATTCAGGATCATAGCCAGAGACATTACCATAGGTAAGTTGTGTTTAACTCAATTTGTCATATTTTGAAGCATGTTTTCAAATTCAGGTCCCCAATTAAATTGTGTATATTTCCAATTCACGATATTAGCTCTGTTTTAACAAAGGTTTTTAACACTTTCTGACCACAAAATGTACAGTTTTATACAAAAGAGCACTTACAACATCATGGATAAAAGAAATGTTTATACAAATGGATATACAAACTTCCCTTTACGGACATTTCTTAATAGTGTACGCCTCTCAGTAGCAGACATTTAAAAATTCCATGCAAGAAAACATTTGTTCTTACGGGGAGATCTCTTCCCAATAGCAGATATTCTTAACAATGGATGAAGACACTAAAACATGTAAACATATTACCTTTCCTCTCAGGGGTTGCATAGACATTTTCACTCTCTTCTAAGGGGAGCTAAATCTTAAGAATCAAATGAATCGTGAATTCTTCTTACCTCATACTTGTATGTTTTTTAAACACAGCACCACAGTATTGGCGACCATTGTCACCATCGTCAGCTGTTTTGGTGACAATGGGTTTTTTTAAACACAGCACCACAGTATTGGCGACCATTGTCACCATCGTCAGCTGTTTTGGTGACAATGGTCGCCGATACTGCGGTGCTGTGTTTAAAAAAACATAGAAGTATGAGGTAAGAAGAATTCACGATTCATTTGATTCTTATGAATAAAACCTCATAATGTTAAAAATTCCCAAATTTATTATATTAAATTGAGCTAATTCTTGTCACAATTGATGAGTAATATTTTTTTTGTAAATTAATGAGTCATTTTTTACATCTTATCTCATATACGCTTAGATGGTATGGCCATGTACAAAGAATGGAAAATGAAAGATGGTCAAAAATATATACCAATGGTCACCCCCCTGGAAGAAATAAACATGGCAGACCAAGATGGAAATGGAAAACCTACGTCAGAAGCATAATGGATGATAAGAATTTGGAAGAGGGAGATTGGAATGATAGAGATAAATGGAAACTGAAGACGGCAAACCTATAAGTGGGGGAAAGCCGAAGAAGACAAGAAGAACCTCATATTTTATGTTTCTTTAAACACGGTTGAAAATGAGAGAGATCCTTCTCTTGAAAACTAGTTCCTTTGTTTAAAGAAACATAAAATATGAGGTAAGATGTAAAAAAATGATTAATTAATTTACGAATTAACAACCTCATAATGTTATTTCCCATATTTAACTATGAATTTTTTTTATTGAATAAAATATATTTCTTCTTTATTAATATTTTTTTTATTGTTCACAAACAGTTTTGATATTGAAGATGAAACTTGTTATATTTGTATTGATTATTAAATATGATGACTATCAATATGGTATGTTAGCAATAAAGTTGTTATCAATATTTTGTATTTAATGATATAAAATTCATAAACAATTCTTTTTTAAATTTTATTAAATTTGTTTCTCACTTTAATTATAAAATATTTACTTATTACTTTATACTATTTCTATTTCCATATATCAACTTGATATATTTGATTTATAATGAAATCTTGCCAATTTGTAAGCACATTTTGAATATATTGATTTAAGCTTTCACGGCCGGAGTTATTATGATGATCTTGTAGATTTCCGGGCTGTTGGTCGTGGTCTTGAGGCTTGTAGTTCCCCGACGTTTCGCCAGGTTGTCTTGAGACTGGCAATTTTGTCGACTACCTGCCCTATTTATACATTTACACATATACGTCGCGGATAAGTGTATTTTTTTCTTGACAAGAGAGTCATTTAGAATTGTCGTCTCAGTATGTGTTAAACAGAGCCTCTCATCATCATTTTTAATTAAGAAGTACTGTTTCAATTTTCTTACATTTTTGTAGACATTGATGATTCCTATCTTTTCATTCAGTGATAATCGTTTGCATTTTTGTGACATTTCAGCGAGACTCTTTTGAAGACACAAACATTATTCACATTAACATGCAGCTCACGAGACTCAAGTTAAAAATATGCTATAATAATGTTCAAAAAACTTTTCACTTCCCACACTGTCCGTTATTCAAAAGTTTTGAGACATTTATTCATAGTTAAATATGGGAAATAACATTCTGAGGTTCTTAATTCATGAATTAATGAGTCATTTCTTACATCTTACCTCATAGTTTATGTTTTCTTAAACATGAGAACTGCAGTTTTCAAAAGGAAACATCCCTTCCATTTTCAACTGACATTATGACTACTGGCTAAGGGACTACTGACTAAGGGATGGTTCCTTTTGAAAACTGCAGTTCCCGTGTTTAAGAAAATATAAACTATGAGGTTAGATGTAAAAAATGACTCATTAATTCATGAATTGAGACATTTAGCCTAAATTTGTAAATTAAATAGTGTAAATTACTATAGTAATTGTTTAGACATTCTGTACATATAATAATATGCGACTGTAGGCCTACACATGAATAGTGTACTGTACCATATAGATTCTATGGTATTACTGTACTCAAATAAAGAAAAATGTTCACTAATTTACACATGTACTGTAATTTTCTTTCTACCACACTACTGCATATTGTACTGTACTGCATTTTTATTTATTTTCCTGTATGGCGGACATTTTTATTTTCCTCATAAGTGTCCATCATTCAGAAGTTTGATTGTATGTGGATAGGAAACATCTTCTTCTTCACTTCACGGGTTAGGTAAAATGCCTGTTCCACCTCACAGTTGTTCTGTCCATCTTTTCACTGGCCTTCCTACATTTCTTGAACCTCTTCGCTTGTAGTTAAATGCTGCCTTTGGTAATCTTATTACGTCCATTCTTTCTACATGTCTAAACCATTTTTCTCTATATTCTTTCATTTTATCATTCAATGGATATATATATTTAACTCTGTTCTTATATCTTCATTCTTTATCCGATCCATTCTAGTGCAGCCTTTTGTTCTTCTAAGGAAGTTCATTTCTACGCTTTGTATTCTACTTTGTAATTTTTTGGTCATTACCCAAGTTTCATTCCCATAAAGTAATGCAGGAACTTCAATCTAGTATCATTTCATGTAATGTTTTATGTATAGTTCCACATATCATTTGAAATCTTGACGTTTCACATTTACGTCTCTTTCAGTTTTTGTGTTTATTGTAAAATTACAACCTAAATAATTAAAATTTGTTACTTGTTCCAGAGGTTTGTTGTCTATTATGATTTTTGATCTTATAGGAAACATAGTGTTTTATTTTAAGATGAAGATATTAAACAAAAGTCCAAACTCTGGTGCAGAAACCTGGAAACAAAATTTATATTTTTTTTTTTTTTGGAAATCCTAGTTACATGTGAATTTGGGTTCAAAATATCAATAGTTCATCTAAGCCATGGTGAACAAAGTATTTTATTTGTTCTTTTTCACTGTAAAAAAATAATGTTTAATTCTTCATCTGCAATTAAATGGGAATGAAGATTATTTTGCAAATAGAACCTTATCTAAAAGCACATTAATATCAAAAACAACAAAAATAAGGTTATACAAAACACTCATAGGACCAATAGTTATATATGGTAGTGAAACTAAAGTCCTAAAAGAAACAATAAAACAGAAATTATTAATTTTTGAAAGGAAAATTCTAAGACGAATATTTGGACCAAATAGAAGAAATGATACCTGTTGGAGAATCAAAACAAATAACGAACTAAACAAATTAATAAAAAATCAGAATTGGTTGGCTGGGACATTTAATAAGAATGGTTGATCAGAGATTGGTTAAGAAACTCTATAAATGGAAACCTATAGGAGGCAGAGCAGTTGGAAGACCGAAGATCAGATGGGAGGATAACACAATGAACGATCTAAAGAAAATGAAAGTGACTAACTTGAATATGGCAAGAGTCAGATTGGCATGGAGGAGGATTGTTGAGAAGGCCAAAACTTTCACTTTTGCAGTTTTCGTGCGTTAGGATCATGATGATTATCTGCAATTAAACTTATTACTTTAACGCTATATCAGTTTTTCTCAAAAGAGTAAAATATGGACTTGGCCCACTTTTACTCTGAACCCTCTCATATGGTCTGCTGAAGTGGTGCATACATTTAAAATAGTCCACATTAATGCTATCAGCTCAATATTGAACCCAAAGTATGAAAAGTGCAGTGGATGGCAATAGAAACATTCAACCATGAAACCTACCTTGAAATTTCTCGCAGAGAAGCATTATGATGTGCAAAGGCCATGTGCAAAAACAAATTATCTGCTGCTTTTAACTACAAGGCACTAAAATCCAGTGCCAAATCTCTCATTTAAGGTAAAAGGAAGTAACATGACTACTGATTTGGTGGACCGGATAACCCTGACAACCTGCCATCCATGCCACATCCTGCTTCACTCTACTCTGCTCTACTCAAGAAGCATGTCCATCTGCTTCACACAGTGGGTTTCCATTGCTGGATTCTGGCTTTGATTTCTGTGCCTTGTAATAAAAGGTAGGAGATATTTCTTAGACACGGGCTTGGTACATCACAATGTTTCTCTGGGAGAAATTTCAAGTTAGTTTTCGGCAGCAATGGTTGACAGTTCCCTTGTTAGTCCTAAGCATCAAAGTCATTTTACATGAATTTACATTTAACATTATCATAGTGATTTTTTTTTGTTCAATGCTCCAGGTTATCACTTTTGACATTTCTCATGTTCTCTCCTGGCATTGGCATAATTGTAACCCATTTCTGAGGTTGGGACGCCAGGAAAGCGAATTTATGGCTGCCCTGATGATATGATGAGTGATGACTAGAAACCGATGATATGATGAGTGATGACTAGAAACCAGATGTTAGGGAAAATGCCTATAGTTATTTATTATAGATATTATAAAAGCGGCTTCATATAAGTTCATACCAACAACCCTAGAGTTGTTTTCCATGAAGTTCATTTTGCCTATAAATGCCTATTTGTATTTTTTCTCGAAATTAACTCAATATTTCAATTAAATCAATTGAAAAGGATAAACTTAATGGCACAAATAAATTCATAGAAGTTTTCAAATGTTCTTTTTATAAATTCCCTTAGAATATTTTAGGACAAGGGTGTCAATAACCCAATAACCTGGCAGGTACATGGTCCCCTCAATGCACTCCCTCTAGGTAAATATTGTATTTTTCCACCTCATGCATTCCCGTTAAGCGAAATAGCCCTAAGCTATGTCCCATCGTATTATGCTCTGGCTCTAAGGCTTGGAGAAAAGTTCTTTGCTTCTTTTCAATACAAACATTGCTGAGTGACAAAGAGGGTTCTGCTCTTTGTAAAAAGGCAAAACAAATTCCAAAAGCATCTCTGATACCTTCGCATGCTATTGATGGCATATGTTTATATTCTGAATGCAAGACTGTAAAAAGTTATGTTGAAGTCCATTTTTTGTAAGAGCCCTTTTTGAATTTTTAGTGCCTATATTAATGATTTTAATGCCTTTTTTGCCTGCCTTTTTTGAATTTTTAAGTGCCTAACATCCGGACTCTAGTGACGACAATGATGATAGTGGTGCACCAGGAGAGTCCTTAATCCTGAACTTAATTTAAGGCGAATATGAATGATTATTATGATGGCCATATGATGCTCGGGGACCGTTTGGGCCTGAAAGTTTCCTGACATTTGCCTTACAATGCCACCAGTTTGTCACTTCGACATTTCTGGTATTCTCTACTGGCATTAGTGTATTGTAACCCGCTTCTGAGGTTGGGGTGCCTGGAAGATAGGGTTATGTTGCCTCAATGATATTATAGGTGATGATGATGGTACTGATGCACCGGGAGAGGTCTTCATCCTAAACTTAATCTAATGAGATGAATGTGGTAAATGATGGTCAGATGATTTTTTGGGGACCGTTTGGATCTTGAAGTTTTCTGACATTTGTCTTACAGATGAGGAAAAACTCTGGAAAAAACCTCACCCAGAAACTTGTCCCGACCGAAGATGGTGGAATATATATACAGCGGACCCGGCAGACATTGTCATGCCGCGAACGTTCAATTCTCGTGTCATGGCCAGATGATACAAATACAAATATAAGTAATTTATTATTTCAATAAAATTCACAAATTAACTTGGCAAGAAAACTCCTCACATCTATATGTTAGGCCCAAGAAGCGTGCATTATGACGTCACATTGATGTCGCGCGGAATATGTCGGTATTGCAGATGACTACACATCTGACAAAAACTTTCTATAACCTGATCGCAGCGCCACATACCGGGTCCAATTGTGAATCTAAACCATCCAGGAACCCACTCAAACACACACACACACAAAATCATCAAAATAGGTGCAGTCGTTTAGGCACTTTTTAATTTCGGATTTCAAGTAAACCTCCACTTCTAATTGTCTGATTTCGCTCATTTTTTTGATAATACTTACCTATGTTTATTTTAATAGGATATACTGAGTTTCGTTGTGAAACATAAAAAATTGTACCGCTAGAGCGAATTTCAAATTTTCACTTCATGTGAACTCCTACACCTAATGGTTTTAGAGGGTCCAATTATGAATCTAAACCATCCAGAGACCGACTTAAACTCACACAAATTTTTATCAAAATCGGTCCAGTCATTTAGGCAGTTTTTAATTTCGGATTTCAAGTAAACCTCCACTTCTAATTGTCGGATTTCGCTCATTTTTGACAACACCTACCTCTGTTTATTTCTATGGGATATACTGAGTTTCGTTGTGAAACATCGAAAAATCTGACCGTTAGAGCAATTTTTAAATTTTCAGTTCAGGTGAACTCCTACACCTAATGGTTTTAGAAGGTCCAATTGTGAATCTAAACCATCGAGGAACCCAATCAGACATATACAAAAAAATTAATCAAAATCGGTCCAGTCATTAAGAAAGAGTAGAGTAAAAAAAAACACGTACAGAAGAATTATAATATAAGTGTCGGTATATATTATAAGTTATTACTATATTAGGATGGCTCTTATTTAGTGGAGTGGAATTAAAATGTAGTCTGATTTCAACACACGCCCTCTTTTTTTTCTCTCCAATTTGACAGTGTATCAAATTTCAATAACTGTGCTGCATTGGACGTAAATTTATAAATGTTCGAAAAATTACTTGCAGCAAGAATAAGGTTTATTTATTTTTCTGTTGTCGTAAAGAAGGGAAATAAATCAGTAAATATCTTCAAATACAGCTGTATTAATTAAATTAGTTGTTAACATTATGAATCATTATCATCTTATGTCCACCGCTGTGGTCTCGAGGTAGCGTGCTGCCTTGTCACGCAGCGGGCCCGGGTTCGATTGCCGGACGGGACAGGCTCCTGGGTGAGGTTTTTTCGGAGTTTTTCCTCACCTGTAAGACAAATGTAGGGAAGCTTAGGGCCCAACGGTCCCCGAAAAATCATCCGGCCATCATCATTATCCTTCACCGGTGTGGAAAGCAACGGGAAGCTCTACCACACCTACAATTCCCTAGTAAAGTTGCAAAGCATAGCATGAAAATGCTATGATTCCAGTGAAAGACCTGCCTTCGGGCAAAATTACTATGGATGGATCATCTTTTTGATATTCTATTTTCAATGTTGCTCCTTTTCTAGCTCAATGCGGCATGGGTTCCTCATCTTAAATGTAAACAAAATTGCTTCTTACAACGAAAGGAATAAAAAGAGAGGGTGTACAGAATGAAATACGAAAAGTTCAAACTAAGGACCACCCTAATATAATATATATATATATATATATATATATATATATATCAAAGATTAACAACTATAGTAGACGCAATAATATCTGAAGAACAGACAGGTTTTAGGAAAGGAAGAAGCTGCACAGACAACGTATTCACTTTAAAACAAATAATAGAGAAGCTAAGAGAATTCAACTTAGAGACGCACATCCTCTTTATAGATTATAAGAAGGCCTTTGATAAAGTGTCTAGACCAAAATTATGGAACATACTAAGTGTAAAAGGAATTCCATTACACTTGATTGCAGTAATTAAGAAAATGTATGAGAAAATAAAAATAAATCAAAGGGAATCAATACATATAACAAGAGGAGTTAGACAAGGTTGTCCACTATCAACCACTCTTTTTAACATTTATTTTGACGACATGATAAGATCATGGAAGCAAATGACGACTGGGGGAATTAACTTAGGAAATATACTAATAAAAACTGTAGCCTTTACAGATGACCAGATTTTAATAGCAAAAACAGAAGACGAACTACAAAGAATGCTATATAAACTAAATGAAATATCAAAAAATTACAACATGGAAATATCATCAGGAAAATAAAAAGCAATGGTCTTCAAGGGCGCTCATCCAGTTCGGACAAAGATAATATTAGAAAATAACCAATCGAACAAGTGGTAAGATATAACTTCCTAGGTTGCGAAATATCATACACAGCGGAAACAGATATAAATAACAAACTAAATAAGTTTAATTATATAACAGGAACATTAAAAAGAACTTTGAAAAATAAATCCAGGAAAGACTCTATAATAAAATTATAGAAGTCAATGGCAGTGCCTGTTATTACTTATGGATCCGAAACTTGGGCAGTGACAACACAACAATCTGCCAGAATACAAGCTGCTGAAATGAAATTCCTCAGACCAATAGCAGGATACCAAAGAACAGACAAAAAACACAACACAGAAATAAGATAACAACTAAAAGAAGAGGAATTAAACACAACAATAGTGAAATATAGAACAAACTAGAAAGAACCCTTGGCAAAGATGACTGAGAATAGAATACCAAAAGCAGCATACAGCTATTCACCACGAGGAAGAAGAAATCTGGGAAGACCAAAGAAAAGATTGAAACAGCAGCAATTTGGAGCCGGAAAGGCTAGTAAATAAGCCTAAACCGTGACGAAGAAGAAATATATATATATATATATATATATATATATATATATATATATATATATATACTCTTATGCCATCAGATATCAAGGCACAAGGCTTAGCATATCTGCCTTTCAACTTGCAGGCCCAATTTTGATAGTTGGCTGAGTTGAATTTTTGCGGTATACCTTAGTGTAGATCAGGGGTCACCAATTGGCGGACCGCGGTCCGGATCTGGACCCTGGTTTCCGGACCGGTGAAATATCGATTTAATACACGTTCTTAAAACCGATTAAACATAGAATTCATACCATGATAGTGTTATTGTTGGCTTGGTTGACAGTACTGCTTATGGTCGGAGATTTGACTGAAGATGAACGGGATTCCGTTTGAAACCTGGTATCCTGAAAAACGCGAAATTTGTGAAGTGAGATATTTAAATATTACTCTGACCATGTCCACCACTGTCTTGTCACGCAGCGGGCCCGGGTTCGATCCCCGGTCAGGGCAGTTTTTCTGGGTGAGGTTTCTATCGGGGTTTTTCCTCACCTATAAGACAAATGCCAGGAAAACTTTAAGGCCCAAACTGTCCCCGAAATCATATGGCCATCATCGTCATTATCATCCATCACCGGTGTGGAAAGCAGCGGGAAGCTACCACACATACAATTCCCTAGTAAAGCTGCAAGCATAGCATGAAAATGCTATGATTGCAGTGAAGGACCTGCCTTCGGGCAGAATTACTATGGATGGACTCTGACCATATGTCAAGTTTATCATAAACTTATTAATAATTATTAGAATTAATAACTATGTACTACTGTGCTGTATGCTTTTAGTATTTATCATGTGTTTTTGTTTAATTTGTGTAATTCACACCCATAACATCATTAAAATAATTTCCTTATAATACGAGGGTGGATCAAATATAAACCGGAATTTGTATATGGAGGCTCTGGTAGCGAACTGCAAAGGTTGCGGTTTGGAGGGGAAGTTGGTGGGGGTGTCTGGAGTAGGGATCTTGATGTGTCGCACTCCGACAACGCATTATTATTAAGTTTTTGGCGAAAGAAGGCACTAAACCTTCTGACATTTTGAGAAGGCTCCATACGCAGTTCGGGGAAGCAACCCATTCTAAGACGCAGGTGTATGATTGGCGCAAAAAAACATTTTAGCAGGCCGGGATTCAGTGGGAAATGAGCCCCACCAAAGACGACAACGAACAAGCATCACTGCAGACAACATTCGTGCTGTACGGGACCTTATTGAGGAGGATCGGCGCGTAACAATTTCTGAAATTGCTTCACACGTTGGAATAAGCTTCGGAAAGCAGCATATCGCAACAAGCGCCGCCGGAAACCTATCCGAAATGTGATTGTGCTGCATGACAATGCAAGGCCACACACTGCTCGGTTGACACAAGAAAAACTGACGAAAATGTATTAAACACCTCTGGAACATCCTCCTTAGAGTCCAGATTTGTCACCCTGTGACTACCATTTGTTTGGGCCACTGAAAGAACTGGGAGGAAGGCGGTTTGGTGACAATGCAGCGGTAGAGGAGTTTGTGCGCAACTGGCTGACTACACGTCATCCCTCATTCTTCAAATGAGGTGGTGGTTTTGTATTTTTTTGTTAATTCAATAAAATTGTAAGCAACAATTCCGATTTATATTTGATTCACCCTCGTATTAATTACTTAATAAAAGCTTTGTATTATTCAATCAACTGTGGTCCCGGACCTCGACTTAATTTACTACTTTGAAAATGAACCTCCATGAAATCTAATTGGTGACCCCTGGTGTAGATGGTGAAAGCTATATGCTAAAAGCATGGAATGTCGCGGGTTCAGATCCTGATGGTCAGAATTTTTAATCTGACCTAAACCTTTTGGCAGGTCTATGACTCTGGGGTCGATTTAGCCTCTAATTGAAATGAGATCATACGATTCACAGGGATAAAGACAGGACCAGAGATAACCCACTGGACAGGACTGACAACTCGGCTGACATCTCATGCCTATCTGGAAAAGTGGGAGCCTATCTTGAAAAGTAGTAATAAATTATTAAATTCTCAACTTGATTTGAATGAATCGCCTTTGTTAAATTAAAAAAATTAAATAAATTATTATTATTATATTGTTGCTTAGATCAGTTGATATGTACTATAATAACACAATTCATAATTTAACATGTCTGAAGAAGGTACAGTGTACCGAAATAGCTGTCACTGAATTATCTTAATAAATATGAAAATCAAATAAAACTAAGTTTTATTTTTATTTAATTAATGAATAAGGATTTTCATTAAGTAAACAACTCAATTGATCAAATAAATAGTACTTTGCACCAGAAAAAAAAACTTTAATATTTGGTTGAATAACCCTTGACCTTGATAACTGCTTTACATGGTTCCTTCAATGACCTGACAAGATTATTCCATGTTATGGGATCAATTTTGTTCCATTCTTTAGAAATTATTTGTTTCAGTTGTTGTTTGGATTGAACATTTCTAGAATGAACACTTTTTTTCAATGATGCCCACAAATGTTCAATGGGATTTAAGTCCGGAGATTGAGCAGGTGGTTTTCAGCTGTTTTTTAATATTCCAGATACACAACAGTATACAGACATCAGCTGTGTGTTTTGGGTCATCCTGCTGAAACATGTAACCGGATATAAATCCCATATTTTGTGCACTTTGTTTAACATTTTGGTTCAGAATATTTAAGTATACTTGTCCATAATACCATCAATAAAGTAAATAGTTCAACCTCCCTCAATGACATACACCCCCAAAGTAAAACGGACCCACCTCCGTGTTTTACAGTTGGAAGTGTGTTTATGTGCTCCTTGGACGTTTTCGGCTTTTTCCGCGCCTGTTGATTGCCATCTGATCCAAAAAGGTTTATTTTTGTTTCGTCAGACCAATTACTTTATTCCAAAACTCGTGATTTTTGTTTACATGCTATTTAGCAAATTTCATCCTGGTAATTCTGTTTTTCTTATTTACGAATGGCCTTTTTTCGTGCTATCCTGCCACGATAACCATATTTCAACAGTACTCTCGTATTATATGTTTAGACATCTGTTTTGCTCCTTTTTTCTGCCAGTACACTTAATTTATGATTATTCTTAACTTGTCTCATAACATAATCGTTGTTTCCGTTCATTAGGCTTCTTTTCTTTAGCTCTTCTTGGCAAATTATTGATAGAACCATTGTATCGAAATTTATTAAAAACATAATTAGAATGTGGTTTATTCGCTGTAAGGCCTATTTGTCTAAGAGAATAGCCTCTTAATGAAATATTAACAATTATATTCTTCAATTCACTACCCAGAACTCTTCTTTTCTCCATAGTGGGCAGCAGGCTCTACTTAGAGTAAACGAACATCTAATGCATCCCTCAGTAGGCATAAATAGATACCAAGTGCTTCAGTGCGCGATACAATTGTTTAGTGGGTGTAGATACAGTATGGTAGTAGAACGTTTCCTGAAGTGTACAAACAAGACTGTTGCATGTAATTAAGACATATTATAACAAAATCCCCCACCTCTTTTTTTGTAATTATAATAACAAAAAGTTGTATGTATATTAGGCCTATAACTAAAGTTGTTTCTAAAACCATATATCATTAATTCAATAGATTTTATTTTACGTTTTGAGGATGTAATTAAGGTTTTCTGCGTAAAATAATACTGTACAAACAAGACTGCTACACACTGTATGTTAAATATAATTTTTTGAAGTTAGTTAGGGTGCAAGCATCATACTATTATTCATCGGCCATCCGCATTTCGAAAGCAGGCGATTTCTCTCATTCCCCGATCGTTGTAGCAGTGATTTTCGGTACTGAACGCTCCCTATAATCGAGAAGACTATGGTTTTTATTTTGAAATATAATATGAAATTATTACAAAAGGCATTAATTAGTATTATTTTATCGAGTTTGCATGTTTCAAACTGTGTATAAAAAATTGTACCTCATGGAAAAACTGTAGTTATTACCAATTCGTATATTATCTAATTCATAACAAAACGTAGACAAATAATTTTATTACATTTTTTGTAATGGCTTGTATTTTATCGTGTTTGTTGCATCAGCTATTTGATATTGAAATTCTTTCTATAATGACATTGCGCAAGTGCGACATGTGCCGGCTGCAAACGCCGTAAAGGCTTGCCACGAGACTTCCAACGTTTACAATATACATAACGACACGTTAGTCTTTATATTGAATTAACAGCAGCTTTTCTTCTGCTTCAATAAGGTATATTTGACTGAATTTTAAAATATAGAGGCATAAAGACTTAAGTTAAATTAGCGTCATGAATTGATTAGAGGCCTTGATTGAAGGCCATTGTAGGTATTTTTAAATCAGCTGTTATTAATTTATAAGCAAAACTCGTTTTCGTATTTTTGTTACGGTTTAATGTAGTTACTGATTTATTGAGTGAAACTAGGGTTTGTTTTTAAAGTAGTTATGTGTTGATGTACCATTCAGTTTACGTAATGTTTTATTTAAAATAAAAGGAATGTAAATTTTTGAAACACCAGATTCTTGTGACACTCTTGTTCGAACTAGTGAACATGTGGTCACGATGTGGTTATCACATATTGATCTTAAAAGTTTTATCTTAAATTAAATCTTACAATCATGAAATTAACGAGTATTAATTGATCATATATAAATTGACATATGCTAGCAGTGATAAATATTTAAGTTAGGATTCTTCTGTAGATAATATTGAATTTTAAGTAATCACTTAAAAATATGCTTTTTTCAACAGAATTTGAGTATCAATAATGGCTTTTCATGAAAAAAACCCTGTATGTGCCAATATTTGTATAGATTTAAAAATACTGGAAAGAGTAAATCCTTTACCTATCTTGAATACATTAACATATTTGGATGAAGTAGACACTTCAAATAAAATTAATTTTAATAAAACCATGGGAATAATAAATTCAGCAATGAAATCTTCACTAGTCCAGAGAGATATCAGAGTACAGTTATACAAAACCTTAGCAAGACCTGCACTTTGCTACGGCAGTGAGGCATGGACTTCGTGGAAAGGAGAGGAGAGCAGGATAACTTCGAGTGAAATGAGATTCATGAGATATACAGCAGGGTAAATTAAGTGGGATTACAAACACAGTGATGATGTCTTGAAGGAACTGTGTTTAGAATCATTCATTAAGTACATATATGAACACCAGAACAAAGAATTACACACAGAATCAGTCATGGAATATGTACAAAAATACAGAAACAACTGGAAATCTCACTTACGGAGAATGAGCAGAATAAGAATACCACGTCAGATCTTAAATTACCAGCCACCAGGCAAGAGATCTTAGGGCAGACCCTTCAAACGTTGGATTGAGACCGTAACAGACCACTAGGTCTATCACATGAAAGGAAGAAGAACAACAACAACTTGATGAATCATTTGCGACGAATGAGTTTGGATAGAGTTCCCAAAGCTATCAATATCCAACAGGAAAGAGATCTCTGGGCTGTCCAAGGAAGCATTGGATACAAAATTCATCAGTGATATTATAACAGACATACAGGCTTAAGATTTGGATGGATGAAGAAGATGATGACTTAGAAATTTGTCACTAAAATAGTAATGATTTCTACATCATGGTCTTTTCAGGTTTATCATGTAGTTTTACTTCGGGATCATAAGTATTTCCACATGTATGTATATGCATATTTGTTATTTTCCACATTCATTATAAAATCTACCTAAATTTTATCTTTCTTTAATTTCATGAGACTGGTTACCGGTATTGGTACTTTCCAATCCAGGATGTCTGTTACCGGTGCTCAACTTGGTCATTTTTCTTTTATGTTGAAAATAGCTAAATAGGCCTATTATTGGAAATCATCATCATCCAGGGATTAAGACTGTTGGCTCGTTCCAGTTTCATGAAAGCTAGAATTGTTAAAATTGTTCAGACCATCTTCTGTGTGGGCATCAATTTCTCCTTCTGTGCAGGTTATAATTTAGCAATAATTTTGGAAATCTTCCTTCTGGCATTCTATCAATATGTTCTTTCCAGTCATTCCTATATTTAATTATTTGATCTGTATGTTTGAAAATATTTAGTTCCTTTTTTATATCTTCATTTATTTTTTATCCAGCAGAGTATATTCTGCTATATTTCTTAAAAATCTCATCTCAGCTGCTTCCAATCTTTGTTCTTGTCTTTTAGTGATCGTCCGACATTCTGATTCATACATCAATACAGGAACAGCCATTACTTTATAAAATCGGACTACTATGGAAATCATGTTAGCTTATTGAAACTCTAGAATAATGATTTTATACAGTGAAAATTGTACTATTAATGACTTTTATGAAACATATGGTAAAATTATGTGCAGCTAATGACAATATTCTACTCACATCATACAATCTCTATTTTTGGAAAAAACTGCACTTAAACTAGCGTGAAATATTTTCAAAGTCCTATAGAACAACAGTGCGCATGTGTCAGAGTTTATAGAGCCAGCAATAACCCACAATCGAACCACATATCAATTATCATCCTCGATTACTATCTGTCGCTATGAAATTTAAATTATGGAAGAGTTGGATGTAGAACCCATTCTTCACCATGTACAAAACTACCAGAACAACCGGAAAGCCCATCTTCAACGAATGCTGTCTCATAGAATTCCAAAAGCCATGCTTCATTATTGCCCCCAAGGCAAAAGTTCACTGGGACTCAAAAAAAGTGCTGGATGGAAAACTCCTCTTTGAGACTGTAAGAGGCCACACAGCCTAAATCTTGCATGGATGATGATTATATATATATATATATATATATATATATATATATGAGCAAATATGATGGCAATTGGCTCTAGCAGGAACATGTGTTATCACATTGACCAACATGATGCTAAAAGTAAATTGATTGAATATTGACTGGTGGCATAGAATAACTAACTAACTCACTGGCACTATCGAACCCATAGGTTCATAGCCGCGCGGACATAAGCTCTCTATATATCCCTATCCTGAGCCAATGCTTTTCAATCATTCCCTGTATAATCTACTTCCCTCAAATCATAGTTAGTTATTCTCCCACCTCATTCTTAGTCTACCAACTGGGTGTTTTCCCTCTGATATTCCTACAAGAAGCTTCCATGCACCTCTTTTATTCCCCATTTGTGCCATATGTCCTGCCCATCGCAGTCTACGAGACTTAACTGTTCTCATTATATCTGGCTTCCTATAAAGACCATGTAATTCACTGTTGCATAGAATAGCCAAATAAATAAATAAAGATCCATCCATAGTAATTCTGCCCGAAGGCAGGTCCTTCACTGCAATCATTGCATTTTCATGCTATGCTTGCAGCTTTACTAGGGAATTGTAGGTGTGGTAGCTTCCTGTTGCTTTCCACACCGGTGAAGGATGATGATGGCCATATGATTTTTGGGGACTGTATGGGCCTTAAAGTTTTCCTGACATTTATCTTACAGATGAGGAAAAACCCCGATAAACCCAGAAAAACTGCCCCACCGGGGATCAAACCCGGGCCTGCTGTGTGACAAGGTAGCATGCTACCTCGAGACCACAGTGGTGGACTAAATAAAGATAGTTGTTTGAATTACAGTAATATGTGTGAATAAAGGTAGTTGTTTGCATTACAGCGATATGTGTGGGATCTGGGCTCTTTTTGGGATGGAGACGCACACCTCTGTGCACTCCAACACTTCGTTCAGTAGAATCGCACATCGTGGTCCTGATGCCTGGAGAATTGAGTTTGATCAGAAAGTGAAGGTAAAAATTAAAATTTTAAATCCCACAAGTGTGTCAGTCCTAGTGGACTAGCAGTTTCTACATTTTGTAAGTTAATTATGGGAAATAACATTATGAGGTTCATCAATTAATGAATCAGTTTTTATCTTACCTCATACTTCATGTTTTTTTTTTTAATACTGGAACTGCAGTTTTCAAGAGGTGTCTCTCTCATCTTCAGCCAAAACCATGACTACCAAATTTTCATTCGAATCTTCATCTATGACATTGCCATCTGGTGTCAATTTGATGAACCTTGAGATCAAGTCCTGTTAACCGGAAATTCCAAAATTCATGGACCTAAATCAGTTCTTCTTGATTATGTATCTTTTCCCAAACTGTCAATTCCAAAGGTTTTTCCATATGACTCTGGAGAATCATAAAATCGAAAAAGAGACTAAACTTTTAAAATATTTGGAAAAATCTTTGGATTTGACAGTTTGGGGGGGAAAAAAAAATATATATATATATTCTGAAGAACACATTTAGATCCATGAATTTTTTAATTTCCGGTGAACAGTACTTGATCTCAAGGTTATCAAATCATCACCAGATGGCAACGTCATAGATGAAGATTGCAATGAAAATCAGGTAGTTATGTTTTTTGACTGAAGATGAGAGGGACATCTCTTGAAAACTTTAGTTCATGTGTTAAAAAACATGAAGTATGAGGTAAGATAATAATTGATTCACTAAGTTTCCACATTTGCCTGTACATCCAAGTTTTATGGATTCAAATCTGGCTAGAGACTATTATTTTTTTCTTTTTCAGGGCATAAAAATCTTAAATATGGGGAAAGAAATAAAGCCAGTGTTCTATGTTTTTAGTGAGGAAATACTAAAGGTCAGCATGCACACTGTATTGAGTAACACTAAGAAATTGAGACTGGAAGTAAACATCAATGATACTAAATATATGGTCACACGTAGAAATATATACACCATGTTCCAAAATGGTGGTTAGGGTTTTAAGTAGTTGATATAGCTTTACAAACAAAATTGGATGCATGATTATTTGCTATAATGAAAGAAAGACTGTGAAAGTTTCATATCCTGTATGAAGTAATTTGTTTCTTGTTATTAATTACGTCACAGCGTTAAATTTGTGAAAATGGTGACTCCTGTTCGAAGTCATTCTGTATGTTGCAATTTGCAAGGTCTGGTTCCATTGTTGCAGTGCAGCAAGCTTTCTGATGGCAATTTGGAATTGATCCTCTGACAGATAAGAGTACCTGTTAATTGTATAGATAGTTAGAAACAACTCACTTTTTTAATCATGTGCGACAATGGTTGAACAATAATGGATAGGACGCACTAGTCCAGATGACATGGTTTTTTCCCGATGGCCTCTATGGTCTCCCGATCTCACACCTCGTGATTTTTTCCTGTGAGGGTATGTGAAGGACTATGTATACATACCACCACTTCCTGTAGACCTTCCAGACTTGAGAAGAAGGATTGTTGCTGTTGAATCCATTACTCCAAATATGCTGACAAGGTTTGGGAGGAATTCGACTATCGGCTAGATGTGTACCATGTAATGAAAGGTGCTTACATCAAATACTTTTAAAGTATGTTATGAAAACTCGAAGAGCTTCTCTTTATTCCTATGTAAGTTTTGTTATATATATATATCTCATGTAAGGGAAATTAAATGACTTTGAAACCCTGTCCATCATTTTGGAACACGGTGTATAATGGAAATGGACAATTAATGACAATGAGAGAAATTTTAAAGAAGTGGTTGAATTCAAATACCTACCTAACTAACTCACTGGCACTATCGAACCTGTAGGTTCAAAGCTGCAAGAACTTAATCTCTCGATACATTCCTATCCTGAGCTAATGGTTTTCAATAATCTCCTGTATTATCTACTTCCCTCAATTCATGGTTATTGTTATTCTCCCACTACATTCTGGTCTACAAACTGGGTGTTTTACCCCTGGTTTTCCTACAAGGAGTTTCCATGTCCCTCTTTAATTCCCCATTTGTGCCACATTCCCTGTCCATCGTAGTCTATGAGATTAAACTATTCTTATTATATCTGGTTTCCTATAAAGATGATGTAGCCTTACTGTTATGAAGTCTTCTCCATTCAGCTGTCTGTTCATCTCTCTTTGGTCCAGAAATTTTCCTGAGAACTTTTATTCTCAAATACTTGTTGGACCACATACAAATACATTAGTCTCTACTCAAATTACTTCCAATCACTGGTGAGCTGACTTTCCGTGAGCAAGTGCAAAGATCGAATTAGCTACCCACTAACTGGTCATGCATGAAAGTCGTTGTTTTCGTAATATTGGCAAGAAATTACCCAGAAATCTCAGCGATAAAACCACTTCTGTTATTTTTGTCTGCTAGAGGAATGCATTTACTCTTGCGTCCCGCAAATAATACCATATATGACGATGTCTGTGTCGCGCAATAATATGCCTATTCTCCTGTTCTTCCAGTTGAATTCTTTGGTAGACTCTATCAAATTCCTCTTCTCTGCGTATACCGAAATCATGATCGAAGTCTTCAAGGTCCAACATCTTGGATAAAGCAGCATGGTACGTGGCAAGGTTTCAAACTACATCAGTTACCATCGGGATTCTCACGATTTGTTTCTCTGCTAAGTCACCTCACCAGGTAGCTTAGGAATTTCAACAATTATTATCGCATGAACAGATTTTTGAGTATGCAAAAACGTATTTGGATGCAACTTTCTCAGCAGAGTACAGGCAGAGAACGACTAATGCGTTCATAGATTCAAGTCGTAATCTCTTTTCCTCCTTAAAGTAAGAGTCCATGTTTCACATCTATATAATATAATTGGGCGAATAACTGTATTATATATTTTCAGTTTAATGTTCTTGAGAGAAGTTGGGATGACAAGAGTCTGTAATACATAATATCATGCATTTCCAGAATTGAGCCTATGTTTAATTTCTCTGTGCATCTCATTCCTATTTGTAATTATTGTTCCTAGGTATTTGAATTCAGCCACTTCTTCAAATTTTCCCACACTTGTCATTAACTGTCCATTTCCATTATACAGTGTATTTCTAACTAACTCACTGGCACTATCGAACCTGTAGGTTCATGGCCACATGGACATAAGCTCTCCATACATCCATATCCTGAGCTAATGTTTTCCAATCATCCCCTGTATAATCTACTTCCCTCAAATCATGGTTAATGTTATTCTTGCACCTCATTCTTGGTCTACCAACTGGGCGTTTTCCCTCTGGTTTTCCTACAAGAAGCTTCCATGCACATCTTTCATTCCCCATTCATACAGTGTATTTCTATGTAATATAAATTTAGTTTTAGCTTTTTTAATTTAATAATGAGGTTAGTTAGTTCAAACTAAATACAGTTGGAGGGTGCATTATTCACATTACCCAAAATAGGTTACAAGACTGTTAAATACAGGCTCTTTATAGATGTGTACATTACCATTAATTTTTATACACAATATGATTACAGAACTCTGTGGTTGGTTTCCATCGGTTGGAGATAGTGGACTGTCTGTATGGCATGCAGCCAATGAAACTGCACCAGTACCCACACCTCACCCTGCTCTGCAATGGAGAGATCTACAACTGTAAGCGAGTGAGTGATATGTATAGTTTGATTTTCAAAATTAATAGCAAGTAACAATAAGCTGCCCAAGACAATAACACTACCATGAACAAAGATCATCTAGCTAGCTGTGAGGCTCTGAAGATGTCACCTACAAGAACTATGGCAGGACTCTATTGGGAAGCAAGAAAGCAAATGGAACACATCCAAGCTAATGGGCATTAGACTACTACTACTACAATAAGCTGCCAGATGGCATGTGTGGAACGAATCTTCATTGCCTTGGACACATGGGAATTCTATAAGTAAGAGCAATAATTTGTGATTAAATTGGAAGCCTAGTAGCTTTTTTTAATTCACAATGGGTTAAAGCAAGGAGATGCATTATCTCCTCTACTATTCAATTTTGTAAAAGATAAAGTGATCCCATTACAGGCCATAGGAGATCCTTGAAGTAGTATTAGGTTAAGGCTCACATTTTTTTTTCTAGACAATCAGTACATGTCAGTCAGGTTGTCATCCCTACATGACTGCTGACTTTATCCCCAAAACAAGTGTCTGATATTCATTTCTGTTAGTGGCTAAGTTGACCCCAGGACCATTGTGCCACCAGAAGGTTTGGCTAGGTTTAAAAGTTCTGACCCCACTGCAATTTGAACCCTTGACCTTCCGGTTTGTAGCATATTGCCATAACTTGCTTAACTCTGCCTGTTATATATTTTGGAATATTTTGTATGTTCCTTGGCAGGGTAATCTTTTATTAGCATTTATGAATAGTATAGGAATGTGTTTTGGCCTTAACCTATATTGTGATCTCAAGTACCATTATCTTTTGTTCGTTTTGAATGTCTGAAAATAGACAATATAATTTACTCTTTCAATATCTCAAAATGTTAAATATGTGTAAGAAATAACACTATGAGGTTTATTTTAATTATATTTGAGTTGTGAATTTTGACTCTCCTCATATTTCTTGATTTTTATGCAGACCTAGGTTTCGTCACTAACTTTGCAACATTTTTGATGCCACACCTTCATCGAGAATGTCACGAAGTTAGTGACGAAACCTAGGTCTGCATAAAAATCAAGAAATATAAGGTGAGTCAAAATTCACAACTCAAATATAATTAATCTTAAAATGTCTTCGAGGGTAAAGTTCAATAACCAATAAAACTTATTGTAGGAAAAGTGGATGGATACCAACCAGTAGAAAGGTCAACAATGAGGTGGAAGAATGATACTAATCTGATTTGAAGGTGGTGAATAGTGGAGGGAATGGTTAGAAGAAAAATAGCTTAGGATAAGAATGTGTGAAGAGCTTATATCTGCAAGGCCATGAACCTCTAGGTTCCCTATTGTTAGTGAATTAGTGATAGAAAGGGATAAGGATTAATAAAAATACATTAAGACAAAATAAAAGGTCCTGGGTTCAAACCCTAGTCTGAGCATGTAAATTTTCTCTTCAAATATAATTTATCCTTCAGTGAGAAGTGTTAAATTAATAATTAAAACATTGAAAGAAGCCCTACTGGCTTTATAAAGTAGTGTTTAAATTCCCAATAAATGTCTTCTTAAAATAAGAAGTCACCATTTGCATGATTGAACAAATGCTCATAGCATTCGGCAATCAGGAATTAACAATGTATAAGAGAAAAATTTTTGTTTAGATTGGAGTGCTCAGGTAGCTCAGGGGAAGAACATTGGCCTAGAAATCAAAGGTCCTGGGTTCAAACCCCAGTCTGAGTGCATAATTTTTTTCTTCAAATATAATTTATCCTTCAGTGAGATGTATTAAATTAATAATAAAAACATCAAGGTAAAATATGGTGAAATTAAATGTTTCTTACCTCTCCTCATATAAATCTTCTAAGTAGATCGCGATTTCGAGACCATAATGATCTCATCTTCAGTACAATCTTGGCGACTGAAGATGAGACTGTTATGGTCTCGAAATCGCGATCTACTTAGAAGATTTATATGAGGAGAGGTAAGAAACATTTAATTTCACCATAAATTAAACCTCATAGTGATTAATTCCTGTAAAAGTTAAAAAAAAAGGTAAAATATATTTGCTTAAAAAGTAAATTATTTGTCAGGTGAAGGAGCAGTTTGGATTCAACTACGAGACCAACTGTGATGTGGAAGCCATATTGCATCTGTTTGCTACTGGAGGGATTGAACACTGCGCTCGTAACCTGGATGGTGTGTTTGTGTTTTGCATTGTGGACTCCAAGAACAACCAAGTGTACCTCGCACGAGACCCATATGGAGTGAGACCTATGTTCCGCCTCTTCACCAAGAATGGTATTCTGGGAATATGTTCTGAAGCTAAAGGTTAGTGTCTCTTCTACTCTTCGCAGATATAACTGGACATTAAAATTTGGCTAAACTTTACAACCTGTGACATGACTTTTTTTAAAATTCTTCATAAACTCCTGTTAAATTTTATTCTTAGGGTCTCATTTTCAAATTATTTTCCACCATTTACGATGATTTTTACATTTTTTCTAACGATTATTTGAATATGTTTTTCTATGATATTTAATTACATACATAGCATGAAGACATGGCAGCCATATTGATTTTAATAAATATTCTATACAACAACAAAGATGTGTTCCAGTGCAGACAACATAGAGTATATACTAATTAACTGTACATATATATTTCAGAACTTACTATTTATTTTTGGGCATTGCATTCTTTCACAGGTTAGAGTACTTAAATTGCATTAGGTTAGGATTTATGTTTGTTAAATATCATGTAGATGTACAGACTAAAATTGCAATGGCAAAAAATGCAACTAAGACATTACATGGAATAATTTGGAACAAAAATATTACAAAGGAAACTAAAATGAAAATTTATAAGAGCATAATACAGAATATTTTGGCATATGGAAGTAAAACTTGGTCTTCGACGGAATTACAAAAGAACAAAATTAGAACAGTTGAATTTAATTATTTTAGAAGAAGCCTCCAAAAAACAAGACAGGATAAAATAAGATATGAATTCCTTTGGAGAGAAATGAATGTCACCATATCTGTTGGTAAGAGGATTGAAAATCAAATTCTTAAATGGTATGGCCATATACAAAGAATGGAAAATGAAAGATGGCCAAAAAAATGTATACCAATGGTCACCCCCTGGAAGAAATAAATGTGCCAGACCCAATGGAAATGGAAAACCTACGTCAGAACTATAATGGATGATAGGAATTTGGAAGAGGGAGATTGGAATGATAGAGATAAATGGAAACTGAAGATGGCAAACCTATAAGTGGGGGAAAGCCGAAGAAGAGAAGAAATATCATGTATATGTTGACTGCATCCTGTGATTCCATGGTGTATACTGCTTCGCATTTGTTAGTGCATGCTCATGGTGTATGATTCCATGGTGTATACTGCTTCGCATTTGTTAGTGCATGCTCATGGTGTATGATTGGAACTTAGAGAAGTTTTTTGCATCACATGTTGTAAAGTATTTTCTAAAATTTTATCATCATCCATGCAAGTATTAGGCCGTGTGGCCTGTTACAGTCTCAATGAGGAATTTTCCATCCAGTGCTTTTTTGGACGTCCCAGCGATCTTTTCCTAAAATTTTATTTGAAGACAAAAATATAGTCTACCCTCAGGAGTCCCCATCTAGAGGATATGTGGATGGTGACCACAAGGTGCCCAAGCTAAGCAAAATATTGCTTCCACTTACTTGTGTTTTGCTCCTTACTTTTATCTTTAACCGATCTGGTATTTCTTCCTTTTCTAGTATCAGATTCCTCTTTTTACTTTCCTATCCAGTCTCCCTTGTCTGACCTCTTGTTTCCTTCGACCCTGATGGTTTTAGAGTATTCGAGGCCGAAGGGTTCATTTCTGTCTTTCCTATATTTCTTTCTTTTAATCTCATGGACACTCACCTTGAATGCCCACATAAGCTGCATGTTCGAATGCAGCCCCATTGCAACTTATAGCATAAGTATGCAATGGATTCGTGTCATCAGCCGTGGCTGGATACACATAATGAAGAAGTTAGTAAAAATATAATCTGAGTCAGGATTTGAACCCGATGTCTCTGGTTCTGTACACCAGCACTGTGACCACTGAGCTACCAGGCTCCCAATTCAAATGCATATTACTTCTCTCCTTTATATGAAATACTGCACTCCAAGACTATGAACTTTTTGTTCTACACGCCATCTATGCCATCTCTTCAAATTCATAAATTAATTATGGGAAATAACTTTTTGAGGTTTTTGTTTAATAAAAATTAATTAAATGAGTCATATCTCACCTCATATTTCATGTTCTTCAAGCACAGAAACTAAAGCCATCATCACATCTGTCAAATTTCAGTCTACATCTTTTGTCTTCAAAGTTTTAAAATTTTAAACATAGCTTTTTTGAATGGCTTTGGAAAGGAAATAATTTTTTTTATTTATATACAGATTTTAATGTTTATACATCTTTCTGTGCCTAAAGTTTTATTTTTCTTCTCCACTCATTCTCTATCCATCCACTCCAAGTCCTCCAGTCCATTCTTATTTCTTGCATCCACGAGTTTCGAGGAAATAATAATAATAATAAATAATATAAAGAAATTCAGACAACAAAAAAGATTAAAGGAGTATACCACCCTACAATCTGATTCCAAGAAAAAAAAAAACAATTAAAAGAAATTACTTACCATTCTGAAATACACAACAAATTTCAAAACATTTTTAAGAAATTTAATATCACATTATGACCGATAAAACCGATAAATACATTTAGCCTGGGTAATCTACTAATAATTAATAAAAAAAGTTAATATCTCAGATAATAAAAATGACATGTATAAAACTTATTTCAAACCAGTTCTAACACATGCATCTGAGACTTGGACATATACAAAGAAGGACTTGAGCAGAATCCAAGATACAGAAATGAAATTCTTAAGTGGAATGGTACATAAAATAAGGAGAGATAGAATAAGGAATGACAAAATCAGAGAGAGTAGAAAAACTAACAACAGACATAGAAAAAAGTAGACTAAAATGGTTTGGACATTTAAAAAGAATGGAAAAGGAAAGACTACAACAAAGACTGTTAAATCTCAAGATACAAAGAAAACAACTATGAGAAATTATATTTAATTAATGTTGGGAAGTAAACATTATGAGGTATAATCATGAAAATTCATCGGAGAACATATGGCAACGTTATAGAGGGAGATTCCAACGAATATCCGGTAGTCATAATGGCGGTTGAAAATGAATGACAAGATCATTTGAAAACTATAGTTACCGTGTTTGAAAAACATGAAATATGAGGTAAGATGTTAAAATGACTCATTAATTTATTAATTAAGAACCTCATAATGTGTTTCCCAATTTTAACTTTGAAGGAGAACATATTGTATAAAACAACTCACCTCATAGGATTCATGCTTCCATGATATCGCGATTTCAAACATAATCATGTTCATCGTCAGCCATAACTCCGACTGATGAAATTCTTCGGCCGTCAACTATTCTATTGTCGCCATCTTCAGTGCTGCCATCTATGGTTGAATTTATGAACTTTGAAATCAATGTAATTTCGTTAGGGATATCAAAATTCATTGATCTATTTTTGTTTTTCTGAATGTATATTTTTTCCCAAACTGTCAATTCCAAAAGTTTCTCTACTTGTTTTAAAAGTTTAGCTTCTCTTCCAATTTTATGATGTTCTAATAAACTATGTGCAGCAATTGCAGATTTTTCAATTTCACAATTTTTAATATTTCTGAAATGTTCTTTTGTCCGAATTTCCAAATTCCTTTTTGTTTTTCCTATATAAACTTTATTGCAATCTTCACAATTTATTTGATAAATTCCAGATTTCTTACTGTCTGGAACATTGACTTTTTTATTGGTACTTAGAAGATTCAGAAAAACAAAAATAGATCAATGAATTTTGATATCCCTAACGAAATTACATTGATTTCAAAGTTCATAAATTCAACCATAGATGGCAGCACTGAAGATGGCGACAATAGAATAGTTGACGGCCGAAGAATTTCATCAGTCGGAGTTATGGCTGACGATGAACATGATTATGTTTGAAATCGCGATGTCATGGAAGCATGAATCCTATGAGGTGAGTTGTTTAAACAATATGTTCTCCGATGAATTTTAACTATGAGAAAGATGGATTAGTCAAGTGAAGGAAAGTTTGCAAAAGAGAGGATATGACTGGGAAGAACTAAGAAGCAAAGCATGGGAAGATAGAAATGGTTGGAGGCATATTTGGAATCAGCCATCCGAAAGGAGGACACGATAAGAGGATGATGATGATGAGTAAAAAATCTGGAATTTATCAAATTAGTTAAAAGACTGCAAAAGAGTATACATAGGAAAAACAAAAAAGAATTAAGACACTCGCACAAAATAACTCTTCAGAAACATAAAAATGGTGAAATTGAAAAAAATCAGCAATTGCAGCTTATAGTTTGTTGGAGAGTTATAAGATTGAAAAAAAAGGCTAAACTTTTAAAACATTTGCAAAAACCTTTGGAATTGACAGTTTGAGAAAATATCTTGAAAGAATGAGTTCAAATCGGATCCCCAAAGCTGTTTATAATTATATACCAAGAGGACGAAGATCACTGGGCCGTCCTATGAAACACTGGAGGGAAAATTTTCTATAGGATCGTAACAGGCCTTGGCCTAATACTTGGAAGGAAGAAGAAGAAGATATATATTCAGAAGAACAAGTTTAGATCATGAATTTTGAAGTTCCCACTGAGCGGGATTTGATCTCAAGTTTCATCAGATCAGCACCAGATAGCACAAATATTTATTTTAGGAAGTAAAGCTGACGATGATATAGAAGAATATATTGAAACATGTTTGAGAACAAATCAACATTAAATTGAGGTAAGATATATATATAAACTCAAAAAAAACCAGATGGCAACTTTAAAGATGAAGATATAGACCGAATTAATATAATAAATTTGGGAATTTTTATGTTATGAGGTTTTCTTAATAAGAATCAAATGAATTGTGAATTCTTCTTACCTCATACATCCGTTTTCTTAAACACAGAACTGCAGTATCAGAAAAAAACATCTTTTCCATCTTCAGCTGTTTTCACAACTGTCAATTTTTTCCTTTTGCCGGTAATTTTCTAGATTGCCATCTGGTGTACTTTTGAAGAAGTAATTTTCTAGATGCCATCTGGTATACTTTTGAAGAAATTATTAATCAAACTTGGTTCGTCTGGAACCTCGAAGTTCATGGTTCTAGTATGACTTTTTTAAATGTATTAACAGTTTGGGAAAAGATATACATTCAAAAAACCATACTAGAACCATAAACTTCGAGGTTCAAGACGAACCAAGTTTGATTACAAAGTTCTTCAAAAGTACACCAGATGGCACTTCAGAAAATGACTTCTTCAAAAGTACACCAGATGGCAGTCTACAAAATTACCGGCAAAAGAAAAAATTGAGTCATGAAAACAGTTGAAAATGGAAAAGATGTTTTTTTCTGATACTGCCGTTCTGTGTCAAAAAAAAAACATAGATGTATGAGGTAAGAAAAATTCACGATTCATTTGACTCTTATATAGACCGAAATTCAACATTTCTGATTTTGGCTGGATATGGGAGGGATTCCTCTTGAAAACTGCAGTTTCCGTGCTTGAAGAACACAAAATATGAGGTGAGATTAGACTCATTTAATTAATTTGTATTAATCTTCAAATAAAATTTGTCTTTTAGTGAGAAGTGATAAATTTAATATGTAAGATGGACATTTAAAATTATATTTGAAGAGAAAAATTTTTGCCTAGACCGAGACTCTTTTCACCTCACCACATATCCTATCTTCTAATTAGACCAGTTTCAAAACCTTAGTGGTTTCATCTTCAGTGATTTCATGACCGATGTATACAAGATAAGATGGTATCAATAATTAGGAACTTCTTCCATTTATTTATTTATGACAAAGAAAAGAAAATTATATATGGGCCTACCTGAATCAGATGTTTCCTCTTTTTTCCTGGTGTTTATAGATATCCTTTATTTACAATTTCATTACGAGCAGAAATATATGCTCCATGCTGACTCACCTGTAAATTCTGCTGTTATTTTCACTATGTCCTCAATGGTTAATGTGGAATATTTTTCACTAAACTTTTGATGAAACTTTCAGAATAATTCTTTCTTTCTGCTTTTCAAAAGCTTTCTTGTCCAATGTTTTAGAAATTCTACAGAAGCTGCCATTTTCAAACAATTTAAATTGCAATGTATTCTGCATTGTACATGCGTAAGAATGAAACCTTGTTTATTTAATCTATTAAAATTATAATTATATATTTTAAGATTCTCCCATATAATATTTAGAGATTCCAGGCTATGTGGACATGAACCATGACTGGTGTTTCTTCCAGACTTTTGACCCTCGACTACGGAGGGCATCTTAAGTGGCAAGTAATTCTCAGGTAGTTTTTCCTGGTCAGAGGCTTGACTGTGAATGATTCTCTTAATTTTATGATTACCGGCTGTGAAAGCCTGCATTCAACTGTTCTCCCATATAACTTATATAGACATGTAATTAAGTTTGGTCTGTGTATTCTTACCTCATATGGCTGTTTCTTTTGGACGTACAGTATGTTTCAAGGCATGTTTACCCCATCCTCAGCTAGTACAGACTGATTTTTCCCAAGTTGTCGGCCGTGGATCTTGACTCCTGCTCCCTCTTTGTGTATTCCAAAGAACTTGTCCAACAGAAACAACCATATGAGGTAAGAATACACAGACCAAACTTATTTATTAAATACAACCTTCATAATATTTGAAGAAAAAAATTGTATGCTCAGACCGGGATTTGAACCCAGGCCTTTAGCTTCCTAGGGCAATGCTCTATTGCTGAGCTATCTGAACACAATCTAAACACAAATTTTTCTCTTATACATTGCTAATTCCCGAGTGCCACAAGCATTTGCCCAAGTACAATAATTTTTCTCTTCAAATATAATTTGCCCTTCAGCGAGAAGTATTAAATGAATAATAAAAACATTAAAACCAATTGAAAAATTGAAGATGTATAAAGCATCAGGTTCAGATGAGATCCCAGCAGAACTGATAAAATCAGGGGGAGAAAAATTGATGGACAAGATACGCTGGTTGCTTACTATGATTTGGGAAAAAGAAGCTCTTCCAGATGAATGGAAGGAATCAATTATCGTACCAATTTATAAGAAAGGAGATAAAACTGATTGCAACAACTATAGGGGCATCTCATTACTTTCAACTTCGTACAAAATTCTAACAAATATATTAGTAAGCAGACTTACTCCCTATATTGATGACATTCTAGGAGATCATCAATGTGCATTTAGAAGAAACAGGTCTACAACAGATCAGATTTTTAGTATAAGACAGATTTTAGAAAAGAAATGGGAATATAATGGTACTGTACATCAACTATATGTAGACTTCAAAAAAGCATATGATTCAATTAAGAGGGAGAAGTTATATAGTATCCTGCTGGAGTTCGGAATTCCTAAAAAGTTAGTTAGACTTATACGAATGTGTCTAAATGGCTCAACGAGTAGGGTGCGTGTAGGCAAACAGTTTTCAGACACTTTTGAAATCCAGAATGGGTTGAAGCAAGGAGATGCACTATCTCCTCTACTATTTAATTTTGTACTAGAGCATGCCATTAAATCTTTAGAGAATGAGGAAGGCCTACAACTGAATGGTATTAATAAGCTGTTAGTTTATGCTGATGATGTAGTACTACTGGCCGATAGCGAGGAGATACTAAAGGCCAACACGCACACACTATTGAGTAACACTAAGAAATTAGGACTGGAAGTAAATATCAGTAAAACTAAATATATGGTCACACGTAGAAATACATTATATAATGGAAATGGACAGCTAATGACAAATGAGGGAAATTTTGAGGAATTGGCTGAATTCAAATACCTAGGAACAATAATCACAAATAGGAATGAGATGCACAAAGAAATTAAACATAGGCTCAATTCTGGAAATGCATGCTATTATGCATTGCAGAGACTTTTGATGTCCCAACTCCTTTCAAAAAACGTTAAGCTGAAAATATATAAAACTATTATTCTACCAGTTATATTATATGGGTGCGAAACATGGACTCTTACTTTAAGGGAGGAAAGGAGATTACGAGTATTTGAGAATAAAGTTCTTAGGAAAATTTTTGGACCAAAGAGAGATGAACAGACAGGTGAATGGAGAAGACTACATAACAATGAACTACATGGTCTTTATAGGAAGCCAGATATAATAAAAACAGTTAAGTCCCGTAGACTGCGATGGGCAGGACATGTTGCGCGTATGGGGAATGAAAGACGTGCATGGAAACTTCTTGTAGGAAAGCCAGAAGGAAAACGCCCAGTTGGTAGACCAAGAATGAGGTGGGAGAACAACATTAAATATGATTTGAGGGAAGTAGATTATACAGGGAATGATTGGAAAGCATTAGCTCAGGATAGGGATGTATGGAGAGCTTATGTCCGTGCGGCCATGAACCTACGGGTTTGATAGTGCCAGTGAGTAAGTAAGTAAGTAAGTAAGTAAGTTAAAACCTCGTATGTTATTTCCTATTGTATTTTCAAATTATATAGACATGTACTAGATAATACGCATTTTTATTGTTTTTATTTTCTTTATTTCGAGTGTTAGAGAGTGAATTGTATTTTCTTACATGCTAAAGGTAAAAATGTTATTCAACCAATGAAAATGCAGTCATACATCTTATTTGTTTATAGTGCAACTGGAACTTAGCTCGGAAATAGTATACGACATGGGACCATTTTATCTACTTCACCATGAACAAACTACCAGATGAGGCAAGAATGTAATATATATGGTTTGTAATTTCAGGTCTGATAGATTTGTCCAAGGAGCTGAACGGTGTGACATGGAAGTTAGAACCGTTCCCACCCGGTCACTTTGAGGAGTACAAGATCCAAGATGATGGCAAGGCTACTCTAGTCACCAGCAAGCAATATTACGTGATTGGAGAGAAACCGTACTTCAAACCTGTTGTTCCTTATGAATGTAAGTTGTTACTATGAGATGATTCACTCTTGGTGCTCTAGGGGTTATGTTTCTTGCCTCTAGTCCTGAGGGTCGAGAATTCAAACTTGGCCAAAGTCTATGGATTTCTTAGGATGAAATAATTAAAGGAACAAACCCTCCAAGAGGTCCACTGCTGTGATCTTGAGGTAGTATGCTGCCTTGTCACACAGCGAGCCCGAGTTCAATCCTCAGTAACCTTCCAGGCACCCCAACCTCAGAAGTGGGTTACAATTATGCTAATATCAGGAAAGAACACCAGAAAATGTTGAAATGACATTTATATTAATTTACTTATTTCAATCATAATAATAGCTTTAGCTTCTTAATAATAAAGATTTAAATTAAAATGTTTTCTACCTCTCCTCATATCCAGTCTTCTAATTATATCAGTTTCAAAGGTTAGGCAGCTTCATCTTCAGTAATTTCTTGTCGACTGTTATGTCGATCAGGAGAATTGCTTCTTCCTCCCTCTGTGGACCAATGAACCACCGGATCAAATCAGAATCTCCGGGAATTTCGAAGTTCGTAAGTTTTTCTTGCTTGTTTTTTTAATGTATATTTTTTCCAAATCGAGTTCTTTTTACTTATTTTAGGAATTCTCACTATGAGGTATATTCATTAAGGTAGAATTTTTTTATCACTCACAATTAGAACAATATGAGGTGAGTGATAAAAAAATTCTACCTTAATGAGTTCTTTTGTTTTTCTATTTGTTTAATTAGACTGGCTTTAAACAAATAGAAAAACAAAAACGAAAATTCACAGTTTAGGAAAAAATCCACATTAAAAAAATAGGAATGAAAGATAGATGTAAATACCAAATTATTAAAACAGAAAACACAAATGAACTTACCTTATGGGAAAAAAATCTACATCCAGAAGAACAAGGAGAGAATTATGAATTTTTTAATTCCAAAGGAGAGAAACTTAATATGCAAGTTCTTTGGACCATAAAAAAAGAGAGCAGGAGTCGACATCCAGGGCCGACAACTTAAAGATCAACAGTCTGTACAAACTGATGATAGAGCAAAAATGCTCTGAAACAAGTTCTACAAGAAACAACCAATATGAGATAAGATAATAGCAGACTCAACTTATCTACAGGATGTCCAAAAGTCGGAAAATCTTGAAAACTGGGAATAAGTTGGGAATTTGAAAACAGTCGGGAAATAGATGGGAATTTGTAAAGTGATGTGCATCTATCTTGTTTTCAAATCAAAAGAATCACAATCGTTACACCACATTCTAAAAATGTGTAAAGATATTGGAATATTCCAATGAAAAATGCTTATTCAAGATATAAGGAAGCAGAGTTGGATTGAAAAAATAAATTGTCCAAAGAAGAAAAAGTCAAAGTTGAAAAAGGAAAAGCTGAGATTATTAGAAGATCTGGGGAAAAAAAAAAATTACAAAATGAAGTAGGCTGTCATTGACAAAAAAAATCAACCAATTAATAAAAATAAGATATTAATAAAGTAATTTTAACATGAAATTGTGTGCAATGTTTTATCGTAACATAGTTCATGTTCGGGGGCATGCCGTAGCGTAGTGGTTAAGGCACTGAGCTACAAGCCGGAGGGTTGAGGGTTCAAGTCCCGTTGTGGTCAGGATTTTTAAACTGATCCAAACCATCTGGCGGCACTATGGCCCTGGGGTCGACTCAGCCTCTAATTGAAATGAGTACCAGACGCTTGTTCTGGGGTAAAGGCGGTCATCACGCAGGGCTGACAACCCAGCTGACATAAAGTGCCGATTGTCTAGAAAAAGTGGGAGCCTTAACCTCCTACTACCCCAAGGGCCTCCTGAGGCCTGTTGTGGGATCACTTTACTTTACTAGTTCATGTTCAAATAAAAAATTAAATGTAATAAATTATTTTGCTTCTCTTATGTAAGACCTTAACATAAAAATAAATTGATGTGCTCAGAATAATAACGGCAGATCCCAACCGACATCAAATTTTGAAATAGAAGCATGACCGTGCACAGCTGTCATCTACCTTTCATGTGATGAAGTATCATACGAATTGGAATATGCTAAAGCTTCCATTTTCCACCTTTAAAATTTGTCTGTAGTGAAAATGAATACACCTTTCATGTGATGAAGTATCATACAAATTGGAATATGCCAAAGCTTCCATTTTCCACCTTTAAAATTTGTCCATAGTGAAAATGAATACATTCTCAGCGAAAAAATTACATTTATCTCAAAATGAACTTTGGTTTGGGATCTGCCGTTATTACTCTAAGCGCCTCAGCTATGTTTTTATTACTTAAACATATTTAAAAAAATGTATTTTTACAAAATTAGCTTTACTACAATTAATTCAATTTATCACTCAAGAAACTTGAGAATTATTCTTTGATGTCGTAAAAAAAAACGGGAAATAGTTGGGAATTTCATATGTGTAATTTGCTGGACACTCTGATTTATTAATTAACTATATTCAGTAAACAATCAACATCAGGCCAGAATAAGAATCAAATGAATCATGAATTCTTCTTGCCTCATACATCTATGTTTTTTTAATGCAGAACTGCAGTATTGGGAAACATATCATTCCTATATTTGAAGAGAAAAATTTTCGCCTAGACCGGGACTCGAACCCGGGACCCTTGGCTTTCAGGGCCAAGTGCTCTACCAACTGAGCTACCGAGGCGAGTTACGATCTGGACGCAAATTTTTCTCTTATGTACGTTGTAATTCCCTCGCGCCAAATGCTTGAAACCTATAGCTTCTATCTTTGCAAATGGCGGCTTCTTAGTTAAGAAGACATTTTTTTCTCTTCAAATATAATTTATCCTTCAATGAGAAGTGTTAAATTAATAATAAAATCGTCAATATCATTCCTATCTTCAGCTGTTTTCACGACTCTCAGTTTTTCATTATGCCAGTAATTTTATAAACTTCCATCTGGTGTTGACTTGAAGAACTTTTTAATAACATTTGGTTTGTCTGGAAACTTAAAAATTTATGGTTTTAATATGGTTTTTTTAATATATATTTTCCCAAACTGTTAATTCCAAAGGTTTAATAGATGTTTCAAAAGTTTTGCTTCTTTTTCAATTATATGACTCTCTAATAAATTATGTGCTGCTATTGCTGAATTTTTAATTTTCACTATTTTTTATTTTTCTAAAGTGTTCTTTTGTGTGAGTGTCTGAATTCCTTTTTGTCTTTCCTATAGTGCGTGAATGTCAGCAGAAAGCGCATGCGATAGATAATATAAAAACATTTGTAACAATTGATTATACCACAAAAAAAAAAAGAAAACACTGCACTTTCTTAAACAAATTATTTTCCATGAAATGACATTGTAGAAAAATATAATTGACATATTTACATCATAGAACATCAAATTAATTAATACCTATAACGTTGGTTATAAATTTCTCCACTAGGGTGCATTCTTACAATATTGCGATCCTTTGGCAATAAATAATATTATGATCTGGTTGCAATGATGAACAAAGAAAGGAAATGAAGCGTACCAATCGTTTCTCATTTGTTTTCAAACATCGCCATTTACATTAAATATATAAATATTTAAAAAAACTAGTTAAATAATGATTTGTGAGTAAACAGCATAATTTTATTTGTTAAATAGTCCTAACAAATGCCACTCTTGATTTCCAAATTCTCTAGATAAATTGGAAATCACTCGTGTATTACTTATGATAAATTCCAGATTTTTTTTTTGTCTGAGGTGTTAACTTTTTTATTAGTTAACAGAAGATTGCCTAGGCTGAATTTGTTAATCGGAGCTAATGTTATATTAAATTTTGAAATTCATAACAAATTTCAAAAGATTTTCAAAAAATGTTATATAACATTAGCTCTGATTAACAAATTCAGCCTGGGTAATCTTCTGTTAACTAATAAAAAAGTTAACACCCCAGACAATAAAAAATCTGGAATTTATCAAATTACCCTCAGGGGTCCTCATCTAGAGGATATGTGGATGGCGACCACAAGGTGCCCAAGCTGAGCAAAACATTTCTTCCACTTACTTGTGTTTTGCACTCTTTTAACTTTACTATCTAACCTCCCTTGGTTAACTCTTGTTTTTTCGACCCCGACGCTATTAGGGCATCCAAGGGCTAGGGAGTCTTTCCTTTCTTCCATTTCTTCTTTCCTTTATTTTCTTTTCTTCTCCAGAAAAGCCTGACCAGAGGCTATAAGATGGCAGCCCCATCACTGGTCTTGCCTTCTTTTGGCCAGCAACCAATCGAAGGGACTATTATTATGCTTTCAAATCTTATATGAGAATTTTCCGGAAGGATCAAACTATTTACGCTGGAGGGAAAATTTAACTATAGGATCGTAACAGGCCTTGGCCTAATACTTGGAAGGAAGAAGAAGAAGAATTGCAAAGATTGCAATAAAGTACATACAGGAAAAACAAAAAGAGGAATTTAGACACTCGCAAAAAAGAACACTTTAGAAATAAAAAATGGTAAAATTGAAAAATCAGCAATAGCAGCACATACTTTATTAGAGAATCATATAATTGAAAAAGAAGCAAAACTTTTGAAACATCTATCTAAATCTTTGGAATTAACAGTTTGGAAAAAGATATATTAAAAAAAAACATACTAGAACCATGAATTTTGAGTTTCCAGACAAACAAAATTTGATTACAAAGTTCTTCAAATCAACACCAGATGGCAGTTTAGAAAATTACCGGCATAATAAAAAATTGACAGTCGTGAAAACAGCTGATGATGGGAATGATGTTTCCCAATACTGCAGTTCTGTGTTAAAATACGTAGATGTATGAGGTAAGAATAATTCACGATTCATTTGATTCTTATTAAGAAAACCTCATAATGTAAAAATTCCCAACTTTATTATATGAATCAGGCTATAAATTTGACTTGGTGAGGAATTAGTTTGGTTTACACAGTTTTTGCACGATAATTGTTGTGTTGCAGCTCTGTCTGAGAAGGATGTACATGACAACATAAGAACTCTGTTGACTGCGGCTGTGAAGAAGCGCTTGATGGCAGATCGTAGGATTGGTTGCATGTTGTCTGGTGGTCTTGACTCGAGCCTCGTTGCTGCTCTGCTTGTTAAACTCGCCAAGGAGGCTAACTTACCTTACAAAATACAGGTACAGTCAAACTTCTCCATGCAACCACCCCTGTTCCCAACCACTTTTACTCTACATGAAATATTATTCCCATAAAACTAATATATTTTACCCTCTATAAGACAACCATGCCATTTCCTGACTAATGACTAGAGACCAGATGTTAGGGAAAATGCCTATAATTATTTATTATAGATATTGTAAAAAGTGACTTAATATAAGTTCATACCAACAACCCTAGAGTTAAGTTATGTAGATAGGAAATAACACTATGAGGTTTTTTAATATTATATTTAATTAATGTTGGGAAGTAAACATTATGAGGTATAATCATTAAAAATCATCGGAGAACATTTTGTTTAAATAACTCACCTCATAGGATTCATGCTTCCATGAAATCGCGATTTCAAACATAATCATGTTCATCGTCAGCCATAACTCCGACTGTTGAAATTCTTCGGCTGTCAACTATTCTATTGTCGCCATCTTCAGTGCTGCTATCTATGGTTTATGAACTTCGAAATCAATGTAATTTCGTTAGGGATATCAAAATTCATTGATCTATTTTTGTTTTTCTGAATGTATGTTTTTTCCCAAACTGTCAATTCCAAAGGTTTCTCTACTTGTTTTAAAAGTTTAGCTTCTCTTCCAATTTTATGATGTTCTAATAAACTATGTGCAGCAATTGCAGATTTTTCAATTTCACAATTTTTAATATTTCTGAAATGTTCTTTTGTCCGAATTTCCAAATTCCTTTTTGTTTTTCCTATATAAACTTTATTGCAATCTTCACAATTTATTTGATAAATTCCAGATTTCTTACTGTCTGGAACTTTGACTTTTTTATTGGTACTTAGAAGATTACCCAGACTAAATTTATTTATTGGTGCCAAAAAAATTCTGTATTTGTCAAAAATTTTTTGAAATTTCCTATGCATTTCAGGATGGTAAGTAATTTTCTTGTATTTTTTCTTTTCTTTGCAATTTTGTAAAGTAGTATATTCATTAAGTCTTTTATTGTGTTTGAATTTCTTCAACTTATTTATAATTAATATGTGGATGATATTTTTGCAATAATAAATTCTAAGGATATTGAAGATGCTCTTAAATTATTAAACCTTCAGGATGAATCAGTAAAGTTTACCGTCGAATTAGAAAAAGAAAACAAAATTCCTTTTTTGGATTTATGTATAATTAGGAATGATCAAACACTGAAAATTGAATTTGATATATTTAGAAAAGGAACTCATACAGATAATTACATTAAATCATCAGGCTTCAATCACATTGCTCATAAGCATGCAATATTCAATAGCTTAATTTACAGATTGACAAATGTACCATTAAACGAAGAAAATTTCAATAAAGAGTTTAAACATATCTTAAACACTGCTAGATTAAATGGTTTTGATAAAGAATTAATTATAAATAAGTTGAAGAAATTCAAACACAATAAAAGACTTAATGAATATACTACTTTACAAAATTGCAAAGAAAAGAAAAAATACAAGAAAATTACTTACCATCCTGAAATGCATAGGAAATTTCAAAAAAAAATTTTGACAAATACAAATTTTTTTTTGGCACCAATAAATAAATTTAGTCTGGGTAATCTTCTAAGTACCAATAAAAAAGTCAAAGTTCCAGACAGTAAGAAATCTGGAATTTATCAAATAAATTGTGAAGATTGCAATAAAGTTTATATAGGAAAAACAAAAAGGAATTTGGAAATTCGGACAAAAGAACATTTCAGAAATATTAAAAATTGTGAAATTGAAAAATCTGCAATTGCTGCACATAGTTTATTAGAACATCATAAAATTGGAAGAGAAGCTAAACTTTTAAAACAAGTAGAGAAACCTTTGGAATTGACAGTTTGGGAAAAAATATACATTCAGAAAAACAAAAATAGATCAATGAATTTTGATATCCCTAACGAAATTACATTGATTTCGAAGTTCATAAATTCAACCATAGATAGCAGCACTGAAGATGGCGACAATAGAATAGTTGACGGCCGAAGAATTTCAACAGTCGGAGTTATGGCTGACGATGAACATGATTATGTTTGAAATCGCGATTTCATGGAAGCATGAATCCTATGAGGTGAGTTATTTAAACAAAATGTTCTCCGATGATTTTTTTAATATTGTTTATTTTTTATTATTTCACTCACCTCATACTTCATAATTCATAGCAGACCCTGGGTTTCTTCACATATTTTGTGACATTGTCAATGCTGCGTCACGTTCACAACTGATGTCCAATGGCCTTCTATCCTGCAGACTGACCTCCGCGCCATTTGGTGGCCGACCGAAGAATTTCCAAATCAGTCCTCTTTCTTTATAACCGGGTATTTCAAAATTCATAGTTGTATTTTCATTCTTGCATATGTAAATTTTTTCCCAAATTGTGAGTTCATTCGGTTTTTCCAATTGTTTAAGTAATTTTGTTTTGGTTTCTATTCTATGTTTTTCTGACCAGGCATGTGCAGCTATTGCAGATTTTTCGGTTTCTCCATATTTAACATTTCTGAGGTGTTCTTTTAATCTTGTATTTAGATTCCTTTTCGTTTTTCCTATGTATATCTTTTCACAATCTTTACAATTAATTTGATAAATTCCCGATTTTTTGCAGTCTTCAATCTCTTCATTTTTGTTGGTTTTTATTAAATTACCTAAGCTGTAATCATTTTTCAGTGCTAATTTAATGTTGAATTTGTTGAAAATTTTTTGAAACTTGTCAAATACGAAAGGATGGTATGTGAACTTCTTGAATTACTTAAGCAATTGGAAAAACCGAAGGAACTCACAATTTGGGAAAAAATTTACATATGCAAGAATGAAAATACAACTATGAATTTTGAAATACCCGGTTATAAAGAAAGAGGACTGATTTGGAAATTCTTCGGTCGGCCACCAGATGGCACGGAGGTCAGTCTGCAGGATAGAAGGCCGTTGGACGTCAGTTGTGAACGTGACGCAGCATTGACAATGTCACAAAATATGTGGAAGAAACCCAGGGTCTGCTATGAATTATGAAGTATGAGGTGGAGTGAAATAAATGAAAAAAAACCAATGGAACCCTAGAGGTGTTTTTCATGACAGTTCAGTTTGGGCTATAAATGCCTATTTCAGCTTATAATGCCTATAAATGCCTATTTGCGAGTTTTCTCGAAATGAAACTCAGTATATTAATGAAATCAATTGAAAATAGACAAAAATTCACGGCACAAAACCATTTCATTGAAGTTTTCAAGTGTTCTTTTTTTATAAATTCCCTTACGAATATTTTAGGATAAAGGGTGCGCGCAATAACCCCAATAACCTAGAAGGTTAGATGGTTTCCCCCTCAATGCACTCCCCTTAGGTAAATATTGTATTTTTCCATCTCATGCATTACTGTTAAGCGAAATAAGGCCCTATAATAATGTCCCAGTGTATTATGCCTCCAGCCCTAAGGCTTGGAGAAAAGTTCTTTGCTTCTTTTCGATAAAAACATTACTGAATGACAAAAAAAGGGGGATGGATCAAGCTTAAGTTCTTTGTTCTAAGACCTGGTACTGCAGAAACATTTAGGTGACTGGCATATTATTTTGATCTTGGTCAATACTGATTTGAGACTGCAAGTCCTCATTTACAGGACAGGTGTGCTTTAAAGACAAAGGGGGTGCGGCAAGAGTGTGTGGCTTTTTTTTTTATCTTTAGGATAGTTTTTTTTAAGATTACATAAGACGTGGACAACAGTAAAAGGACTAACTGACCAACTTCGTGAAAGACATTTGGTGCGGAAATAGTCTCAAGTTGACGGTTCTGCTCTTTGTTAAAATGCAAAACAAATTCCAAAATCATCTCTGATATCTTCGCATGCTAATTGAATAGCATATGTTTATAGTCTTAACTAAAGACTAAATAAAATTATGTTGTTGTTCTCATTTGTAATATCCTATTGAGTCATTTAACATCTTACCTCATATTTCATGTTTTTTCAAACACGGGAACTATAGTTTTCAAATGATCTTGTCATTCATTTTCAAACCGCCATTATGAGTTCATAATGTCGGGTTTGGGTTTGAAAGAATTACAAGATCATTTGAAAACATTAGTTACAGTGTTTGAAAAAACATGAAATATGAGGTAAAATGTTAAAATGACTCATTAATTTATTAATTAAGAACCTCATAATGTGTTTCCCAATTTTAACTTTGAAAAAGTTAGTTGTTGTCCATCTTTTGTAAAAGCCTATTTAAAATTTTTTGTGCCTATATTAATAATTTTTAGTGCCTTTTTGCCTGCCTATTTAAATTTTTTAAGTGCCTAACATCTGGACTCTACTAATGACCATGCTTTTGATAAATGTTTCATTCACTCTAAGACAGCTCATTTATACTAACAAGGCAACTGTCAACCATTGCATGAAATTTCTTCCAGAGAAGCATTGTGATATACCAAGGTCATGTCAAAAAAATTATCTGCCTTTTTTAACTGCAAGGCTCGGAATTCGAAGCCAGAATCCAGCAATGGCAACTCACTTTACAGAGCAGATGGAATCCCTGCTTGAGTAAGAACGGTAGTGAGTGTTATCTAATCTATCAATTATGTATCATTAGAGTTAGAAAGAATTGATAATGATACGTAACATATTGAAACCTTGGTCTTCAAGAAATCTACAAATGTGAGGTGAGTCCTGAATATTCTAACTGTTTATTTAGGTAGAATTTTTTATCACTCACCTCATATTGTTCTTCTTATTTGACTATAAACTAGTTTCGGAAGATAGTTTCTGTTCCTTCCTCAGTATCGTCAAGACCGTTGTTCTGTCATCTTGAAGAGCTGTCCTTTGCTCCTTCAATTGGCAGACTGAAAAACCTCGAAACCAGGTCATTCTCCCCTGGAATTTCAAAGTTCATGACCTGGTTTCGAGGTTTTTCAGTCTGCCAATGGAAGGAGCGAAGAACGGCTCTTCAAGACAACAGAATGGTCGTGACGATACTGAGGATAGAACAGAAACTATGTTCTGAAACTAGTTTACAGTCAAATAAGAAGAACAATATGAGGTGAGTGATAAAAAATTCTACCTAAATAAATATTCCTCATAGTGTGAATTCCTAAAATAAGTAATTCTAACTGTTGTTAATTGGTTTTATTGTTTGTTGGTTGCAGTCTTTTGCAATAGGTATGGGAGACAGTCCCGACATTGTGGCAGCGAGGAAGGTGGCTGAACACATTGGTACAGAGCACCATGAGGTGTCGTTCACTCCAGAGGATGTGATCAGTGTCCTGGACAAAGTTATCTTCCACCTGGAGACTCCAGACATCACAACCGTCAGAGCTTCTGTTGGTGAGCGTATTCTCTCTACTCTTTAGCAGACCATGTTATTATAATAATAATAATAATAATAATATAATAATTAATTAATATATTACAATATGAGGTTCTTCTTAGTAAATAAGGTGAATCTGGAATCATCTTACCTCATAAATTGTTGTTTCTATTTTAACGTGTTTCGATATGCCATGCATATCATTGTCAGGTTTTTCAGACTGTTGAATTTTATGTTATCGGCCCATCTTTTGGCTGAAAATTATGAGCTGCTCTTTGCTAGAGAATCACATAATTGGAAGAGAAACTAAACTTTTGAAACATATAAAGAAGCCTTTGGAATTAACATTTTGGGAAAATATACACATTCAGTCCACTGCTGTGGTCTCGAGGTAGCATGCTGCCTTGTCACGCAGCGGGCCCAGGTTCAATCCCTGGTCGGGGCATTTTTTTTGGGTGAGAGTTTTTATCAGTAGTTTTCCTCACCTGTAAGACAAATGTCAGAAAAACTTTAAGGCCCAAATGGTCCCCAAAATCATATGGCCATCATAATCATCATCATCCTATCATTATCATCTCATCATCGTCATCATCCTTCACCTGTGTGGAAAGCAACAGGAAGCTACCACACCTACAATTCCCTAGTAAAGCTAGCATAGCATGAAAATGCTATGATTGCAGTGAAAGACCTACCCTCGGGCAGAATTACTATGGATGGATATACATTCAGAAGAACTAATATAGATCCATGAATTTTTTAAGTTCTCACTGAGCAAAATTTGAAAGATGGTGATAACTGCAAAATTTCAACAGTTGGAGATTGATGATGAAGGCAAAAGCCTTAAAAACCTGTATCGTGAAAACACAGAACTTTAAGAGATGAAATGTAAAAATGTTTTATCCATAAATTAATAAATAGATATTTATGACTCACCTCATAACTGTAGATTTCTTGAAGACTAGTTTCGATACACTCTGCATCATTATCAGTTCCATCTAACTGTTGAATTGGCAGTTGTCAATTCAGTCTTCAAGAAGTTCACAATTATGTGGTGAATCATAAAAATCTCTATTTATTAATTAAAATAAACCTCATACTATCACTTCCTTTAAATATTAATAAAAACATTTTATCTAACTCAATTTATAAATTGTAAATTACCTCATAGTGAATTATCATTGTATAAGAGAAAAAATTTGCATTTAGTTTGGTGTGCTCAGGTAGCTCAGTTAGTAGAGCATTTGCATAGAAAGCCAAAGGTTCTGGGTTCAAACCCAGTCTGAGCATATATTTTTCTTTTCAAATATAATTTTTCCTTAATGAGAAGTATTAAATTAATAATAAAAACATCAAAAGAAGCCCTACTGGCTTTATAAAGTAGTGTTTAAATTCCCAATTTAAAAAGTCTTCGTAAAAAAAGAAGACGTCATTTGCGTGATCGAGCAATAGTTCGTAGCATTTGGCAATCGGGAATTAACAATGTTTAAGAGAAAAATTTGCATTTAGATTGGAATGCTCAGATAGCTAAGTTTGTAGAGCATTGGCATAGAAAGCCAAAGGTCCTGGGTTCAAACCCAGTCTGAGCATATATTTTTCTCTTCAAATATTTTCTCCTTCAGTGAGAAGTATTAAATCAATAATAAAAACATCGAAAGAAGCCCTATTGGCTTTATAAAGTAGTGTTTAAATTCTCAATAAAAAAAGTCTTAAATAAGAAGCTGTCATTTGCATGATCGAGCAACGGTTTGTAGCATTTGGCACTCAGGAATTAACAATGTATAAGAGAAAAATTTGTGTTTAGATTAGAATGTAGTTGGTAGAGCATTGGCATAGAAAGCCAAAGGTCCTGGTTTCAAACCCCAGTTTGAGCGTATATTTTTCTCTTTAAATATGATTTTACTTCAAAGTGTTACTTCCCATTGCAATTTTGATTAAATACATTTAGATAGTTTATGTGAACTGTAAAGTTTCTAATTTATATTTTTATGTTATTAGTTGAGTTATGTTAAGATGTGGTAATGTTTGTTACAGGAATGTACCTGATTTCTCGGTACATAAAGCAGCACACTGACACGACAGTTGTGTTCAGTGGGGAGGGAGCTGATGAGGTGGCACAAGGGTATATATACTTCAGGGATGCCCCATCACCTGATGAAGCTCATAAAGACAGTCTGCGTCTGCTCAATGACATCTATCTGTTTGATGGGCTGCGAGCTGACCGCACCACTTCAGCACACAGGTAAATATGTTTAACATAGCTTTGTTTCTAAGGGTCGGTTTCACCAACAGAGGTAACTGTTTATTTTTTTCTTTCACTCACCTCATACTTCATAACTCCTCGCAGACCTAGGTTTCATCACATCATTTGTGACATTCTCAATGCTATGTCACGTTCACAACTGACGTCCAACAGTCTTCTATCCTGCAGACTGACCTCCGTGCCATCTGATGGCTAACCGACGAACTTCCAAATCAATCCCCTCTCCTTATAACCGGGTATTTCAAAATTCATAGTTGTGTTTTCATTCTTGCAAATGTAAATTTGGAATCTACAGAAAAGAAACTCACATTGACAATTATATAAAAGCTACAGGATTTAACCATTTTTCACGCAAACAGGCAGTATTTAATAGTTTAACACACAGATTGTGAACGTTCCCATGAGCAAAGAAAATTACAATAAAGAGAAAAAACACATCATAAAAATTGCGAAGGATAACGGTTTTCAAGAGAAGATGATACACAAGAAAATAAATAAATTTAAGGAACAAAAAATGATTAATGAAAATACTCTTCAGACAGATAAAATATTGGTAAAAAATTCAAGAAGTTCACATACCATCCTTTAGTATTTGACAAGTTTCAAAAAATCTTTAACAAATTCAACATTAAATTAGCACCGAAAAATGATTACAGCTTAGGTAATTTAATAAAAGCCAACAAAAATGAAAAGATTGAAGACTGCAAAAAATCGGGAATTTATCAAATTAATTGTAAAGATTGTGAAAAGATATACATAGGAAAAACAAAAAGGATTCTAAATACAAGATTAAAGGAACACCTCAGAAATGTTAAAAATGGAGAAACAGAAAAATCTGCAATAGCTGCACATGCCTGGTCAGAAAAACATGGAATAGAAACCAAAACAAAATTACTTAAACATTTGGAAAAACTGAAGGAACTCACAATTTGGAAAAAAATGTACATTTGCAAGAATGAAAACACAACTATGAATTTTGAAATACCCTGTTATAAGGAGAGGGAATTGATTTGGAAGTTCGTCGGTCAGCCATCAGATGGCGCGGATGTCAGTCTACAGGATAGAAGACTGTTGGATGTCAGTTGTGAACGTGAACAGCATTGAGAATGTCACAAATGATGTAACGAAACCTAGGTCTGCGAGGAGTTATAAAGTATGAGGTGAGTGAAAGAAAAAAATAAACAATATTAAAAAACCTCATAGTGTTATTTCCTATCTACATGACTTAAGAGGTAACTGTATTACGCCAGTTTAAGCTATGTATTATATATGGGGAAAACTGACGTAATACAGTTACCTCTGTTGGTGAAACTGACCCTTAGAGAGAAACATTAACATTTTTCTGATTTGTTTATTCTATTTAGTAATTTTACAACCTGTTAAAAAATAAAAGGAATGTAGATATACAATTAGAAAAGTATAATAAATTAAGTGGCACAATAAAAATAAATTTTGGAAACTCAATTTCAGCAAAAATCAAATTAAGATTGTATATTTCAAAACCAGCACTTTTTAAGTTTGGGTCCTGAATCAGAGAGATAAAAAAGAAATTGGAAGCAGTACATGAGATTTTTGAAACCACTTCTTAGATTCACAAGGTTAGATCATCAAAGAAATATTTATATAAAAAAGTGGAAGTCAAAAATATATTAAATGATATAACAAAATTGGAAATAACATGTTTTGAGGATGGAAAGGGGAAGATTACCCAAACTATCTCTACAATATCAACCACAGGGAAAGAGAGATTTGGGAAGGCCATGCTGTAGATGGATTCATCAAAGTCACCTTGAGTAAACTACAAGTGACAGATCCTACTAAAATGTTCATGATGATGATAACCTGTTAGGTTGCTTTTTAACAAATCAGTGAAATTGTTTTAATAAAAAATTCTATGGTGGGAATTAAAATTGAGGCAATTCACACTTTTTATAAGCAAGTTCAAAATAAATGTTTACATCTCACCTGATAAATCTCCATGATTCTCTTGGGAAAAGATATATATTCAGAAAAACAAATTTACATTAATGAATTTTTAATTTCCCAGAGAGCAGAATTTGATCTCAAAGTTCATTGAATCAGGATCAGATGGAAGTTGACAATGACAGCAGAAGTTCAACAGTTGAGGAGTTTTGGCTGACAATAGAAGCAAGTTCTTGAGAAAGCAGTCCTGTGAAAATCTAGAGGTTTCAAGTTCAAATCTCAATTCAGGCATTAATTTTTCTTTTCAAAATAATAATTGTCCATCATTGTGAATGTTAAAATTTAATTTTTTATATTTGAAGAGAAAAATATACACTCAGACTGGGGTTTGAACCCAGGACCTTTGGCTTTCTATGCCAATGCTCTACCAACTGAGCTACCTGAGCACTCCAATCTAAAAAAAAAAAGAAAATTGAAAGAATCCCTACACTGGCTTTATAAAGTAATGTTTAAATTTCCAATATAAGTTTTCTTAAAAAAAGAAGCCACCATTTGCATGATAAACCAAATTCACCAAACAGGAGCCCTTGTGACTAACTTATTCACAAAGATCAAAGAACCTCTACGAGGCATTCAATTTAAATCAAGAGTTCATATCCAGGAAGCTCTAGATTGATGAGTAAGAGATATATCTAGAAATGGTGCTGCAGATGGAGTGTGACACCTTTCAAGGATTTGGCAATGTTAAAATTGACTTGATAGGAGACTATAAATGAAGTTCGTAATGTCAAAAGTAACCTAAATAAATTTTTTATGATGTTATAGCAGTGTTGCCATTACTTATCAAATGCCACAGTAGTTCAGTATTTAAAATATGTTGGCAGTTTGGAGCTACGAGTGCCGTTCCTGGATCTGCAGTTTACCAACTATTATCTGGGATTACCAGCCACAATGAGACAGCCTCAGGGAGGTGTTGAGAAGCATCTGCTGAGATCTGCATTTGATTCCACTGACCTCTTACCCAAGTCTATACTTTGGAGACACAAGGAGGCTTTTAGGTGAGTTCTTAACAACATTGAGATGCAACCATTTTTATACCTTCTGGATCAAGAATCCCAGGCTATTTCAAAACAATTGAACTTCTATAGGAAAAATCACCATGAGTTTGAATATATTAGGAAATTAAGTTATGTAGATAGGAAATAACACTATGAGGTTTTTTAATATTGTTTATTTTTTATTATTTCACTCACCTCATACTTCATAATTCCTAAATTAATGAGTCATATTTTTATCTTACCTCATAATTTGATTATTTATGAAAATAATATTAAGATTAACAAATATTTTCATTTGTTTTGTTTTAAATATTATATAATCGTAAAATTAGTTTTCTATATCTCATTATTTTTCTTTGTTTTTTATATACATTAGACAGGGACAATTTAATGTGTCTTGCTTGTATACATTTTATTATTATTTTTAGTCTTAATTTTAACTAATGTTAACTGGTAGCATTATAGATCGTAATATAATAGATATTACTTACTTATTTTAGGAATTCTCATTATGAGGTATATTCATTAAGGTAGAATATGTTTATCACTCACCTCATATTGTTCTTCTTATTTGATTATAAACTAGTTTCGGAACATAGTTTCTGTTCCATCCTCAGTATCATCACGACCGTTGTTCTGTCGTCTTGAAGAGTTGTCCTTCTCTCCTTCCATTGGCTGACTGAAAAACCTCGAAACCAGGTCATTCTCACCGGGAATTTCAAAGTTCATTAATTTCTTCTTTTCGCTCTTTTGAATGTAGATCTTTTCCCAAACAGTAAGTTCTTTTGGTTTTTTCTATTTGTTTTAATAATAATTTTGCTTCTTTCTCGATAAGATGTTTTTCAGACCATGCATGGGCAGCCACTGCAGATTTTTCTACTTCCCCTTTCTTGACATTCCTGAGATGTTCTTTAACTCTAGTTTTCAAATTTCTTTTAGTTTTTCCTATGTAGAATTTCTCACATTCTTCACATTTAATTTGATAAATCCCTGATTTGTTTTCTTCTTTAATTTTCTCATTCTTATTAGGTCTAATCAGTCTACTGATGCTGTAGTCATTTTGGGTGCTAACCTTATGTTGAAATCTTTAAAAAATTTTTGAAACTTGTGGTGTTTTAATGGATGATATGTGAATTTTCTAAATTTTACATTATCTTCTTTTACTTTTAGAAGAGTGCTTTGATTAATAAATTTTTGTCTTTTGAACTTGTTTATTTTTTTTGAGTATCATTTTTATAGCAAAACCATTTTTCGTGGCTACATTGATTATGTGTTCTTTTTCTTTTTCATAATTTTCTTTGTTCATTGGTATGTTCACTAATCTATGTGTCAAACTATTGAAAACTGCTTCTTTATGAGCTATGTGATTGAAACCTAAGCTTTTATGTAGTTATCTATATGTGTCTTCTTTCTGTAAATTCCAAATTCTATCTTATTTTCTTCATTCCTTTTTAAGTTGAGATCTAAAAAAAATGGTATTTCTCCATTGATTTCCTTTTCCATAGTGAACTTTATAGTTTGACTTTGAATGTTCAATAATTTTAATGCATCATCTATCTGTTTATGATTAACTATTGCAATTATGTCATCCACATATCTGCACCAGAACTTGAAAATTAAACGATGTCCGTTAATTATCTTGTGTTCAAAATTCCCCATGAATAGATTAGCTAAGAATGGAGATAAAGGGTTTCCCATCGAAAGTCCTGAATTTTGTTTATAAAATCTTCCATTGTAGGTGAAAAACATATTATCGATACATAATTTCGTTAAAGTTTTATATTCGACTATCTTTACTTTTTCAATTTTATTATTTTCCATCCAAATCTCTAAAATTTCCATAGTTTGGTCTTTTGGAATGCTTGGAAATAAGGAAACAACATCAAATGAAACTAATCTGTCTGAAGATTGTAGTTGTATGTTTTCTAGTTTATCTACCAATTCATAAGAGTTTTCTATTGCAGAGTTTTCAAATCCCTTCATTTTATTAAATTCCTTACATAACCATTTAGATAAATGATATGTAGGAGACCCTATGTTGTTAATTATCGGCCTCATTTTCTTCCCTTTTTTGTGCACTTTAGGTTTCAATCACATAGCTCATAAAGAAGCAGTTTTCAATAGTTTGACACATAGATTAGTGAACATACCAATGAACAAAGAAAATTATGAAAAAGAAAAAGAACACATAATCAATGTAGCCACGAAAAATGGTTTTGCTATAAAAATGATACTCAAAAAAATAAACAAGTTCAAAAGACAAAAATTTATTAATCAAAGCACTCTTCTAAAAGTAAAAGAAGATAATGTAAAATTTAGAAAATTCACATATCATCCATTAAAACACCACAAGTTTCAAAAATTTTTTAAAGATTTCAACATAAGGTTAGCACCCAAAAATGACTACAGCATCAGTAGACTGATTAGACCTAATAAGAATGAGAAAATTAAAGAAGAAAACAAATCAGGGATTTATCAAATTAAATGTGAAGAATGTGAGAAATTCTACATAGGAAAAACTAAAAGAAATTGAAAACTAGAGTTAAAGAACATCTCAGGAATGTCAAGAAAGGGGAAGTAGAAAAATCTGCAGTGGCTGCCCATGCATGGTCTGAAAAACATCTTATCGAGAAAGAAGCAAAATTATTAAAACAAATAGAAAAACCAAAAGAACTTACTGTTTGGGAAAAGATCTACATTCAAAAGAGCGAAAAGAAGAAATTAATGAACTTTGAAATTCCCGGTGAGAATGACCTGGTTTCGAGGTTTTTCAGTCAGCCAATGGAAGGAGAGAAGGACAACTCTTCAAGACGACAGAACAACGGTCGTGATGATACTGAGGATGGAACAGAAACTATGTTCCGAAACTAGTTTATAATCAAATAAGAAGAACAATATGAGGTGAGTGATAAACATATTCTTTCTTAAATAATAGATATTATCTTTCTGATCCAATTTTTATTTAGTATTTAATATTAGAGTTAATTCAGAGTGTTATATTCTGATGTAATATATGTTTGTCCTGGTGAGTGGAAGAGAAGGCCACATGGCCTTAACTCCACCAGGCTAAATAAATCTATTAAGGTAGAATTTTTTATCACTCACCTCATATTGTTCTTCTTATTTGACTATAAACTAGTTTCGGAACATAGTTTCTGTTCCATCCTCAGTATCGTCACGACCGTTGTTCTGTCGTCTTGAAGAGCTGTCCTTCTCTCCTTCCATTGGCTGACTGAAAAATTAATCTAATCTATCTTATGTTTCTTTAAACACGGGAACTAGTTTTCAAGAGAAGGATCTCTCTCATTTTCAACCGACATTATGACTCATTAATTTACGAATTAAGAACCTCATAATGTTATTTCCCATATTTAACTATGAATATTAGGAAATAACAGTATGAGGTTTCTTTTAATTATTATTAATGAGTTGTATATTTCTTGATTTTTATGCAGACTAGTTTAAGAATATGAGGTGAATCAAAATATACAACTCGTTAATAATTAATCACTATGAGGTTTAGTTCAAGATTTAAATTAAAATTGTTTATACCTCACCTGATGTCTAATTTTCTAATTATATCAGTTTCAAAACATAGGTGGTTTTATCATAGGTAATGCCACGAGTGATTTCCAAATTATCTAGAGAATTTGGAAATCAAGAGTGGCATTTGTTAGGACTATTTGACAAATAAAATTAAGCTGTTTACTCACAAATCATTATTTAAATATAGTTATTTTAAAATATTTATATATTTAATGTAAATGGAAATGTTTGAAAACAAATGAGAAATGATTGGTACACTTCATTTGTTCATCACTACAACCAGATCATATCATTTATTGTCAAAGGATCGCAATATTGTAAGAATGCACCCTAGTGGACAAATTTATAACCAACATTATAGATATTAATTCATTTCTGATGTCCTAAGATGTAAATATGTCAATTATATTTTTCTGCAACGTTATTTCCTGGGAAATAATTTGTTTAAGAAAGTGCAAACAGTGGTTTCTTTTTTTTTTTTTCTTGTGGTATAATCAATTGCTACAAATGTTTTTATACCATCCTCCACAAGCACTATGTGTTTACATTCGTGCACTATATATACAATCTGGTAGCCACATGCAGTCACTGCAAAATAATGCTATGACCTATTCAGAATGTTAAAAAGGAGGTGCTTGATTTTAAAGTGATAAAATTAAACTAATAAAATTGAGGCAAAAAAGACTGTGATTGGTTGTAAATAAAAAATCATTGAAATGTGATTGGTCATTGACTCCCATTTGGGGCATCAGTTAAATAATCTTCAATAATATTCCGACTAATGTTATGTCATTCAGGGAGTAAGAAGCAGTTTGTTCTTTTTGACATGCTATGCCTAGTAATAATAATAATAATAATAGCTTTATTTTATCTGACATATGTAGGGAAATAAGTATAACTTCTTTTTTCTTCTTCTTCCTTCCAAGTATTAGGCCTAGGCCTGTTACGATCCTATAGAAAATTTTCCCTCCAGCATTTCATAGGACGGCCCAGAGATCTTCGTCCTCTTGGTATATAATTAAAAACAGCTTTGGGGATCCTATTTGAACTCATTCTTTCAAGATGGTGTTTCCAATTTAATTGGTACTGTTTAATATATTCCAAAATTGGCGTAGTCTTCAATTCTTTTAAGATATCGGTGTTCCTTTTCCGATCCTGTCTGGTGTAAGCCGCTGTTCTGCACATGAATCTCATTTCATAAGCCGTTATTCTGCTTTCATGTTGTCTTTTTAGTGTCCATGCTTCACTACCACAGGTCAACACTGGTCTAGCCAAAGTGTTATATAAACGTAATCTGGTTTTTTTGTACAAGGGATGGTTTCATAACTTGATTAATAATTCCCAAACTTTTATTATAACTAGTAATTTTTTCAGGGATATCCTTTTCATCCCAGATAGAGAGATAATATCCAAGATATTTAAATTGATTAGATCTCTCTAAAATTTTATTCTGGAGACAGATTTTACTTTGTATGGGGTCCTTCCCATGAAATGCCATAATTTTAGTTTTGTTAATTGATATTTCCATATTAAATTATTAAATATAATAATAATAGCTTTATTTTATCTGACATATGTAGGGAAATAAGTGTAACTAAATTAATCAAAATTAAAGTGGGAAGTAACACTATGATATATTTTCAATTTATAAATGTGTTGGTGAAAATGTTTTATGTCTCACCTCATAAAGTTGGAGTTTGACTGAAGATGAAGATGAATGACCTTTGAAACCGCTATCTTGAATACATGCAACTTTGGGGTGAGATATACAATATTTTCTCCAACTCATTTATAAAAATTAACTAAATTAGTCTGGTTAAGAAATTTCTCATTAGGGAAGCACCCATATCCTGAAGTGGAATGAACGAGATTCATTCATTATTATTATTAAATAATGTTACAGTTAATATTTAAAAATGATGAGTACTGTACTGGTGTGTTAGTGATGGTGTGGCATCGGAGAAGAAGTCATTGTTTAAGGTGATACAGGAGCTGGTGGACGATCGACTGGGAGATGAAGCACTGGAGAAAGCACCATCAAAGTACCCACACTGTACACCCAGCACCAAGGAGTCCTTATATTACAGGTACATCTTTTAATTTGATCCTCACAACCCTTTCAAGTCATAACTTGTATATTTGATGAGAAAAATTTACACTAGACTGGAGTTCTAACCTAGGTATACATTTTTCTATGTTTTTATTATTCATTTCATACATCTCAATGATGGATAAATCATATGTGAAGAGACTGTGATTCGAACCCAGGACCTTTGGCTTTCTGGATCAATGCTCTACCGACTGAATCATCCAGACAAGTTCCAATCTAAATGCAAATTTTTCTCTTATATATGCTGTCAATTCCTCATTTCTTTTATGTATAGCCTGCTGTACAACTTATAAATCTCATCTCATTTACTGTTAAGGGATAGTGACTTGCATTTCATCACCTCTCGTATCCAAATCTATCCTCAACCTGCTCGTGGTACAACCTGCTATTACAATGAGGCTCTGGGGACCGAGTACTGGCGGTATAACCACATCACCTTAATGTAGAGAAAATGCTACATTAGTGGGAACCCCACAATAATACCCCTCTGCACCAACAATGCATTGGGTGAAAAATTTACATTTGTTTTCAAGTCTCAAACCAAGCCTCGGATGAATCAGACAGTAGTATTAAATAATAATAATAACCAATAATCACAAACAGGAATGAGATGCACAAAGGAATTAAACATAGGCTCAATTCTGGAAATGCGTGCTGTTATGCATTGCAGAGACTTTTGATGTCCCAACTCCTTTAAAAAAGCGTCATCATCATCATCTTCATTCATGGATTAGGTCTGTTGACCCGTTCCGACTTCAGCCCATCTCTTTCTAGGTCTGCCCACATCTCGGGTGCCTTTAGGTTTGTATTTTGTTATTTGTTTTGGATATCTATCTTCATTCATTCTGTCTATGTGTTGCTTCCATTTTTGTCTATATGTATCCATTTTATCTGTTATTGCAAATATTTCAATTTCCTGTCTTATTTCTGTGTTCTTGATTCTGTCTTCCTTAGTGCACCCTTTAACAGATCTCAAAAATTTCATTTCTGCCGCCGTTATCCTACTTAGGTCTTGTTTTTTATGTATCCAGGCTTCTGAACCATAGAGCAGTACCGGTACTGCCAACATTTTATAAAATTTCAGTTGGGTCTCTCTTGTTGTTTTGTTATTTAGTGTTCGTTTTATCGTACCACATATTCCCTGGAATTTTGCCATTTTATTATTTATATCATTATCATAATTAAATGAAATGTCACATCCTAGATAATTGAGATGGTTCACCTGTTCTATGATTTTGTTTCCTATTATTAATAAAGCGTTAAACTGAAAATATATAAAACTATTATTCTACAGTTATATTATATGGGTGCGAAACATGGACTCTTACTTTAAGGAGGAAAGGAGATTGCGAGTATTTGAGAATAAAGTACTTAGGAAGGTTTTTGGACCAAAGAGAGATAGACAGACAGGTGAATGGAGAAGACTACATAACAATGAACTACATGGTCTTTATAGGAAGCCAGATATAATAAGAACAGTTAAGTCTCATAGACTGTGATTGGCAGGACATGTTGCGCATATGGGGAATGAAAGACGTACATGGAAGCTTCTTGTAGGAAAGCCAGAGGGAAAACACCCAGTTGGTAGACCAAGAAGGGGGTGGGATAATAACATTAACTATGATTTGAGGGAAGTAGATTATACAGGAAATGATTGGAAAGCATTAGCTCAGGATAGGGATGTAAGGAGTGCTTATGTCCGTGCGACCATGAACCTATGGGTTCGATAGTGCCAGTGAGTAAGTAAGTAATAATGATACATAAAAATATAAACATAATATAATCTGTGGTAAGTTACCTTATTTTTCTGTGATGGAGTGTTAATTTCTGTAATTTGTTCGGATTGCAGGGATATGTTTGAAAAGGACTTCCCTAACCAAGGTCACTTTGTGCCTTACTTCTGGATGCCCAAGTGGATAGACGTGAAGGATCCATCTGCGAGGTTCATCAGCCACTACGCAGCCAACAAGAACTAACTCACATGACTTTACGAAGGTATATTCATTTTATACTGTCAAGTTTTAAGAAGTACGTACTATTATTTATGTATAATTTTATCGTTCATCTCATATTTTTCTTCTTATTAGGCTAGTTTCAGCACCTTGTTCAGTTTCAGCATTAGTATTTCCATGACCATTGTTTTGTCATCCTCAAAACAAAGGCCGTGGAAGTACTGATGATGTTACCAAACAAGGTGCCGAAACTAGTCTAATAAGAAAAGAAAAAAAAAAAGGAAAATATGAGGTGAGTGATAAAATTATACATAAATAAATAATAGCTCATAGTGTTAATTCCTTAAAAAAAAAGTAATATGTACAATTGCCCGACTTCAGAAGGAAAGTAAAACATTGGATCATTTCTCATGATTTACTGCAGGTAAAAGAACCTCAAGCCTGAAATGAGAGGCCTCTGAGCAAATTTTATCTTTTTCACACCTAGATCTGAATTGTGATGTTAATGACCTAAGTTTTTAGAGAGTTTTTAAAGTTACCTCAAACTGCCAAGCTGCTTTCAGCAGATTCTGAAGGGATGAAGCTATTGAGGTTATTGTCATCATTTTTTAAAAAAATTTACCAGATCTTCACCAAATCTATCTAGTAAGTAAAATAATCCCACTACAGGCCTCAGGAGGCCCTTCGGGTAGTAGGAGGTTAAGGCTCCCACTTTTTTCTGGACAATTGGCACTTGATGTCAGCCGGGTTGTCAGCCCTGCTTGACGGCCACCTTTACCCCCAGAACAAGCGTCTGGTACTCATTTCCGTTAGAGGCTGAGTCGACCCCAGGGCCATAGTGCCGCCAGAAGGTTTGGGTCAGTTTAAAAATCCTGACCCCACCGGGACTTGAACCCTCGACCTTCTGGCTTGTAGCGCAGTACCTTAACCACTACGCTACGGCATGCCCCAATCTATCTAGTAGCCACTGAAAATAAGCATGATCAAAATTTATATATAGCAAATAGAGAAGCCTACATAACAGTGAGCTATATGATCTTATAGGAAACAAGATGTAATAAGAAGAGTTAATTTAGGTAGAATTTTTTATATGAAGTGAGTGATAAAAAATTCTACCTAAATGAATATACCTCATAGTATGAATTCCTAAAATAAATAAGAGTTAAGTCTCATATGATGCGATGATTAGAACTTATGGGATGAATTGGAAATAAAGAGAGGAACATGGAACCTTGTTTAAGGAAAACCAGGGGGAAAGCACCCAGTAGGCAGGCCAAGAATAACATTAACTATGATTTGAGAGAATTAGATTATACAGGGGATGATTGGAAAACATTAGCTCAGGTCAGAGATGTATGGAAATTTTGTGTCTGTTCGGCCATGAACATATGGGTTCAATAGTGCCAGTGAGTTGGTTTATATATATATATATATATATATATATATATATATATATATATATATATAGTCCCGCGCCGTAGCTGAATGGTTAAGGTAAGAAGCCTTGGTGCAGAGCTACGGGACTTGCGCTGGTTTGAGTCTCCAGGGGGGAAGAAATTTTCTCATGGTATTTCAGCCAGTATGGTACTGGTTCCCACCCAGCATCGTGAGGCATTTGGGTAGCTACAATAAGTTGCAGCTCCAGGTTGAGAAAATCGGCTATAATGGCTGGGGGATGCGACATGCTGACCACATGTCACCCCTACACTGGCTAGATGATCGTCTACTTCTGTGATTGACACATGTGGATATGAGGCCAGCAGCTGGATGGTAGGCTAAGGACCTTGTAGGCCTGTCGCGCCAGGAGTTATATATGTATGTCCTTTAATGCTCTAGCAGCCAAAAGTTTTGTTATATCAAACCAAACTTGGCATATAACAATCCGTTAAAAAAGTAAAGTCAAGTTCTTTAACCAGCAAAATCAGAGAAGAGTTAATCTGAAATGAAAATTTAAAAATCACTCTGACAGTTGAAATTTCGAATATTTAACAATGAGATTCAGTATATGCTATTAAAATGGACAAAGGAAAGTATTCTCGAAAAATCAGCAAAATACGAATATTAGAAGTGGGGATATACCTGAAATCCAAAATTTAAAATTCACTCTAACAACTGCCATGTTTACTTCGTCCCAATGTATACCATACAATTAAATTTACTCTTAAACTAGCTATGTTTCCTATAAAATACTTTAATTTATTTAATATTTTTAATAAAGTAATGGGATAAGAATTAAATTAATCGTGATTATTTCATACCTCATACTTCTATATTTCTTTAAATACAGCACTGCAGTATCGGCAATTTCTTATCACCATCATCAGCTGTTTTCACGATTGTCAATTTTTACTTTTGTTGATAATTATCCAAACTGCGATCTGATGTTCTTTTAAATAATTATTTTCTAAACTGCCATCTGGTGTTCATTTTTAATTAATAATTTTCTAAACCGCCATCTGTTGTATTTTTGAAGAACTTTGTAATCAAGCTAGGTTCATCTGGAATTCCAAAGTTCATAGTTCTAGTATGGTTTTTTTGAATATATATGTTTTCCCAAACTGTTAAATCTAAAGGTTTTGATAGATGTTTCAAAAGTTTTGCTTCTTTTTCAATCCTATGATGCTCTAATAAACTATGTGCTGCTATAGCTGATTTTTCAATTTCTCCATTCTTTATATTTCTGAAGTGTTCTTTTTTACAAGTTTCCAAATTCCTTTTTGTTTTTCCTATATATATCCTGTTGCAATCTTTGCAATCACGATTAATTTAATTCTTATGAATTTGAACCTCATAATGTTAAAAATTCCCAAATTTAATATATAAAAGTAATGGGATACTATTTACATATGTGTCAAATTACATAACGATAAGCAATAGGTACTATTACGGTTATAGGTGATTAGTTTTTATTCAGTTAAACATGTTTAAATAAGCTAGCATTAGAAATTGAGTTTCGCTATTAATTTTTTTATCCTTCTTTAGAGCGGCTTATACTTTATACATATTTCCTTATAGACAACATGGTCTCCAATTTAACAAAAGAAATATATATTCCATAAACCAGCAAAATGGGATCATTAACAAGATTTTGCTGAGGAATTTGCTTAGTTTACGCAATACTTGCAGGACGGAATTTTTTTTTTACTTTTTATTTATTCAGTGGACAGATTAAGATTTCTTAAAATTTGACAGGTATATCTATATTTACCTCGCACAATGGATGCCTCTGTGTAATGGACATGCCTAAAGTCTTTTTTAAATGTAAAAAAAAATAGATTTTTTTGTGTATTATATCTCTTTGGAGCTAAGTTTCAGTTGTAATGTAAACAATACAGATGTAAGACTGCATTTTCATTGGTCGATTAACAAATTTACCTTTAATCATGTAAGAAAATGTAGTTCCCTTTCTAACACTTGAAATAGAGAAAATAAAAATATGTATATGCACCACGTGTCTATATAAGTTATATGGGAGAATCTTAAAATATATAATTACAGTTTTAATACATTAAATAAGGATTGTTTTATTTATTGTTTATTTTTTATTATTTCACTCACCTCATACTTCATAATTCATAGCAGACCCTGGGTTTCTTCACATAATTTGTGACATTGTCAATGCTGTGTCACGTTCACAACTGACGTCCAACGGCCTTCTATCCTGCAGACTGACCTCCGTGCCATCTGGTGGCCGACCGAAGAATTTCCAAATCAGTCCTCTTTCTTTATAACCGGATATTTCAAAATTCATAGTTGTATTTTCATTCTTGCATATATAAATTTTTTCCCAAATTGTGAGTTCCTTCGGTTTTTCCAATTTGGGAAAAAATTTACATATGCAAGAATGAAAATACAACTATGAATTTTGAAATACCCAGTTATAAAGAAAGAGGACTGATTTGGAAATTCTTCGGTCGGCCATCAGATGGCACGGAGGTCAGTCTGCAGGATAGAAGGCCGTTGGACGTCAGTTGTGAACGTGACGCAGCATTGACAATGTCACAAATTATGTGAAGAAACCCAGGGTCTGCTATGAATTATGAAGTATGAGGTGAGTGAAGTAATAAAAAATAAACAATATTAAAGAACTTCATAGTGTTATTTCCTATCTACATAACTTGTTTTATTTAATTTGGAATTTGTTTTTTAAAATGGCTGTTTCTGTATAATAAAGCATTGGAAAGTAAAGCATTTGAAAAGCGGAGAGAAACAAATTATTTTGATTGTTTTCAAACAGTTTGATGAAAAATATTCTACATTATCCATTGAGGATGTGGTGAAAATAACAGCAGACCTTACATATGAGTCAGAATGGAGCATAAATTCTGCTTGTAATGAAATTGTAAATAAAGGATATCTATCAATTGCATGGAAAAATCGTAAATGTCTGATTAGATAGGCCCATATATAATTTTTGACATAAATAAATAAGAAATGGAAGTTCCTAAATATTGATACTATCTTATACTCGAACCAACTTATCTGTGCCCCTATAGCACTGGCATCATTCTTAGAAAAGTACACATCAGTACTCTCATCATTTCACCGCACTCCCCTCCCACTACATCAAACAGCAGCCACAATAACTTGTCAATTAGGGATGTTCCCAAACTTCCCCCAATGACATGGCTCTTGAATATTGAATAATGGAGTCGAGTTGACAACACTGGAATGCAAGTGCAAGAGAGAGATAGGAATGCAGGGATGGAAATGATTTGCCGAGGCAGAAAAGGAAGTAGGCTTTATTTCGTATATCTTACAGGGGCTCAGATCCATTGGATAGACAATATCTTGTATTGAATATTTTTAAAACAATAAATTAATATAGTTTACTAGCTCCAAGAAATTTGAGACTGTTCTTTTTTAAAAAAATAAGTATTTATTAAGAATTAAATTAATGTTTTTATTACCTTACCTCATATCCTTTTTCTTCTATACTGCAGTTTCATATAAGACTTGAAAGCATAATAATAGTCCCTTCGATTGGTTGCCGGTCAAAGGAAGGCAAGACCAGTGATGGGGCTGCCATCTTATAGCCTCTGGTCAGGCTTTTCTGGAGAAGAAAAGAAAATAAAGGAAAGAAGAAATGGAAGAAAGGAAAGACTCCCTAGCCCTCGGATGCCCTAATAGCGTCGGGGTCGAAAAAAACAAGAGTTAACCAAGAGAGGTTAGATAGTAAAGTTAAAAGAGTGCAAAACACAAGTAAGTGGAAGAAATGTTTTGCTCAGCTTGGGCACCTTGTGGTCGCCATCCACATATCCCCTAGATGAGGACCCCTGAGGGGCCAATTTTGGAATATATTAAACAGTACCAACTAAATTGGAAACTCCATCTTGAAAGAATGAGTTCAAATCGGATCCCCAAAGCTGTTTATAATTATATACCAAGAGGACGAAGATCACTGGGCCGTCCTATGAAACGCTGGAGGGAAAATTTTCTATAGGATCGTAACAGGCCTTGGCCTAATACTTGGAAGGAAGAAGAAGAAGACTGCAGTTTCAGAGCTTACCTCCATCATCAATAGCCTCTGGTCGACCGGTCTTATGTCGTTTCTTGGCAGTTTTCTTCTTACTTCTATCGGTGGACCGATAAACCTCCGGATCAGGTCCAGAGGCTACTGATGATGGAGATAAGCTCCGAAACTGCAGTATAGAAGAAAATGGATATGAGGAGAGGTAATAAAAACATTAATTTAATTCTTAAATTAAACCTCATGGTGTTCTTTCCCTGTGAAAGTTAAATAAGTATTTATTATTGTTTATTTTTTATTATTTCACTCACCTCATACTTCATGAAGTATGAGGTGAGTGAAATAATAAAAAATAAACAATATTAAAGAACCTCATAGTGTTATTTCCTATCTACATAACTTAATAAAGTTGGCTATCAAGTCATAGGAAAATGAAGAATGAGGTGAGTGGAATAATAAAAAATAAACAATATTAAAGAACCTCATAGTGTTATTTCCTATCTACATAACTTAAGTATTTATTAACCCCCTTATTTGCTGTAAGATATGATGTTGCCTAAGAACAATGTTTCTATCAATGATAGTTCAATACACAATTCAGTCATATGGGGGTAAAAGTAGCACTTTAGTTCTCACAATAGACAAAGTCGGTGGAGTAATATCTTATACAAATTAATTTACAGTACAACTGGAACTTAGCTCGGAATTAGTGTAGTGTGTTGTGTGATGGAGGATGATGAAGAAGGGAGAAGAGGAAACCCGGTGCCGATTTAATGATAACTTAGTGCATATGACTATGTGATCAAAAATCTAGATCAATGAAGGAGCATCTCCTCATATGATACCACTCTTACCATATGCAGGCATTCTAACCTGAAACAGATGCTCAGACCACCTTGTGGTAGAATTTGATACTGGTTTATGGTGAAATTAAATGTTTTTTACCTCTCCTCATATAAATTTTCTAAGTAGATCGCGATTTCGAGACCACAACGGTCTCATCTTCAGCACTTTCTTGGCGACTGATGTTATGTCGATCGGAAGAAACTCTTCTTCTTCCCTCTGTTGGTGTACCGATGAACCTCTGGATCAGGTCAAAATTTCGAAATTCCCGCAAATTTTGACCTGATCCAGAGGTTCATCGGTCCACCAACAGAGGGAAGAAGAAGAGTTTCTTCCGATCGACATAACATCAGTCACCAAGAAAGTGCTGAAGATGAGACCGTTGTGGTCTCGAAATCGCGATCTACTTAGAATATTTATATGAGGAGAGGTAAGAAACATTTATATTTGAAGAGAAAAATTTTTGCCTAGACCGGGACTCGAATCCGGGACCCTTGGCTTTCCGGGCCAAGTGCTCTACCAACTGAGCTACCGAGGCGAGTTGCGATCTAGACGCAAATATTTCTCTTATATACGTTGTAATTCCCTCGTGCCAAATGCTTGAAACCATATCTTCTATCTTCGCAAATGGCGGCTTCTTAATTAAGAAGACATTTATTGGGAATTTAACACTACTTTATAAAGCCAGTAGGGCTTCTATTGACGATTTTATTATTAATTTAACACTTCTCATTGAAGGATAAATTATATTTGAAGAGAAACATTTTTTGGCGCGAGGAAATTACAACGTACATAAGAGAAAAATTTGCATCTAGATCGCAACTCGCCTCGGTAGCTCAGTTGGAGAGCATTTGGCCCGGAAAGCCAAGGGTCCCGGGTTCGAGTCCCGGTCTAGGTGAAAATTTTTCTCTTCAAATATAATTTATCCTTCAATGAGAAGTGTTAAATTAATAATAAAATCGTCAATAGAAGCCCTACTGGCTTTATAAAGTAGTGTTAAATTCCCAATAAATGTCTTCTTAATTAAGAAGCCGCCATTTGCGAAGATAGAAGATATGGTTTCAAGCATTTGGCACGAGGGAATTACAACGTATATAAGAGAAATATTTGCGTCTAGATCGCAACTCGCCTCGGTAGCTCAGTTGGTAGAGCACTTGGCCCGGAAAGCCAAGGGTCCCGGATTCGAGTCCCGGTCTAGGCAAAAATTTTTCTCTTCAAATATAAATGTTTCTTACCTCTCCTCATATAAATATTCTAAGTAGATCGCGATTTCGAGACCACAACGGTCTCATCTTCAGCACTTTCTTGGCGACTGATGTTATGTCGATCGGAAGAAACTCTTCTTCTTCCCTCTGTTGGTGGACCGATGAACCTCTGGATCAGGTCAAAATTTGCGGGAATTTCGAAATTTTGACCTGATCCAGAGGTTCATCGGTACACCAACAGAGGGAAGAAGAAGAGTTTCTTCCGATCGACATAACATCAGTCGCCAAGAAAGTGCTGAAGATGAGACCGTTGTGGTCTCGAAATCGCGATCTACTTAGAATATTTATATGAGGAGAGGTAAGAAACATTTATATTTGAAGAGAAAAATTTTTGCCTAGACCGGGACTCGAATCCGGGACCCTTGGCTTTCCGGGCCAAGTGCTCTACCAACTGAGCTACCGAGGCGAGTTGCGATCTAGACGCAAATATTTCTCTTATATACGTTGTAATTCCCTCGTGCCAAATGCTTGAAACCATATCTTCTATCTTCGCAAATGGCGGCTTCTTAATTAAGAAGACATTTATTGGGAATTTAACACTACTTTATAAAGCCAGTAGGGCTTCTATTGACGATTTTATTATTAATTTAACACTTCTCATTGAAGGATAAATTATATTTGAAGAGAAACATTTTTTGGCGCGAGGAAATTACAACGTACATAAGAGAAAAATTTGCATCTAGATCGCAACTCGCCTCGGTAGCTCAGTTGGAGAGCATTTGGCCCGGAAAGCCAAGGGTCCCGGGTTCGAGTCCCGGTCTAGGTGAAAATTTTTTCTCTTCAAATATAATTTATCCTTCAATGAGAAGTGTTAAATTAATAATAAAATCGTAAAGAAACATTTAATTTCACCATAAATTAAACCTCATAGTGATTAATTCCTATAAAAGTTAAATTGATACTGGTTGTTATTTTTCTGGTTTGTTTCTCTATGACCAGTTTTTTTTTTGTTTTATTGTTGGACATGCCTAATGTTTTTAAATGAGTTGGAAAAAAATGTTTTTACATCTCACTTTACAAAATTCCATGTTTTCACGATACCGGTTTCAAAGTCCATCTTCAGTCAAACTCCAATTATATTTGAAGAGAAAAAATATACACTCAGACTGGGGTTTGAACCAAGGACTTTTGGCTTTCTATGCCAGTGCTCTACCAACTCAGCTACCTGAGCACTCCAATGTAAATGCAAATTTTTCTGTTATATGTTATTTGCAGAGTGGCAAATGCTACAAACCGTTGCTTGATCATGCAAATGGCGGCTTCTTTTTTTAAGAAAATTTATTGGGAATTTAAGCATTACTTTATAAAGCCAGTACGGCTTCTTCTTCTTTTTATTCTATTTTATTTATTTAGATTGGAGTGCTCAGGTAGCTCAATTGATAGAGCATTGGCATAGAAAGTCAAAGATCCTGGGTTCAAACCCCAGTCTGAGCTTATATTTTTCTCTTCAAATATAATTTATCTTTCAGTGAGAATTATTAAATTAATAATAAAAACATCAAACTCCAACTGTTGAAATCTTGTCATCAACCAGCATTACTTTGAAAGATGATGGCAACAGCAAAATTTCAACAGTTGGAGTTTGACTGAAGATGATTGCAAAATAGTCTTTGAAACCGGTATCATGAAAACATGGAACTTTATGAGGTAAGATATAAAAAAATGTATCCAACCCATTTATAAATTGAAAATACCTCATAGTGTTGTTTCCCAGTGTCATTTTAATTAAATGCCTAATGTATATTTTAAACAAAAAACACCAAGAAATTTGGAGGTGAACTTTTTATGTTGGAACCTTTATGTAAATATAAATTGTTATGTGACTATGAAACAGTCCGGAAAAATATTTAATTTTAGGAAGTTATATTTTGAGGTTATTTTAATTATATTATTTTTAGTCTGGACATCTTACCTCAATATTAATGTTGATTTGTTCTTGGACATGTTTCAAAACAATTCTGTTTTATCGTCAGAGTCTGGGAAAGCTGACGATAAAACAGAATTGTTTTGAAACATGTCCAAGAACAAATCAACATTAATATTGAGGTAAGATGTCCAGACTAAAAATAATATAATTAGTCCAGAAAAACTTACAAAGTTATAAAACTAGGAACTAATACAAATTTTAATAGTATAATTTCTTGTAATACTGTCTCCTTTCTGTGCATACTCTTTGTGTACGGGGTAATAGTAAAAAAAAACTTATAAAGTTTTCTTCTTCTATGAACTGTTGTTTAATTTAAGATCCATTTACTAACCACTACTCCATGTACCGCTCTTACTCCAAAATTTCTGTCATCTGTGGACATATTAAGAAAAAACTACTGACAAGTGGACTGTCACCATTGCATCCTGAAACCTATTTTGAAATTTTTTCCGTAGAAGTGTTGTGATGTACAAAGGCTGTGTCCAAAAAATTATTTGCCTTTTTAACTGCAAGTCACTAAAATCCAGTGCCAAATCACTCATTTAAACTATAGGGAAGTAATGCGACTCCTGTATTGGAAGACTAGATAACCTTCACTACCTGCTGTCTATGCCACGTCCCATTTGACTTCAGTCCACTCTTAACTTGTGCAGGGATGTACATCTCTGTACATTGGGTTGTCATTACTGGATTCTTGCTTCGATTTCTGTGTCTTGCAGTTAAAAAAGGTAGATGATTTTTTTTTGGACATCTCCTTGGTACATCACAACGCTTCTCTGGAAGAAATTTTGAGGTAGGTTTCTGCATGCAATGGTTGACAGTTCCCTTGTGACTCTATATGATATATATATATATACATATATATATATATATATGTATGTATGATATAAAAAGAAAAATAATGCTTGAGTTGGGATTTGAACTCGAGTCTTAGAGACTCGAGTTCAAATCCCGACTCAAGCATTCATTTTTTCTTTTCATATCATATTTGCCTTCATTGCCAAATGTCAAAAATGTATTTATAATATCTATATATATGTATATATATATATATATATTCATCATTACATGTAGCTGATGACACAAATCCATTGCATACTTATGCTTATTTCACTTTAGATGAATCCATTACTGTGTATAAGTTGCAATGGGGCTACATTGATGTACACCCTTAGACAAAAAAAAAATGAGTCATCTCTTGATTCTATCAACCGATCGGGGAACTTCGTGAGCACTCGCAGAAGCCTTATTCACATTAACACGTTTTCAGTAATTGTACTGTGTTGTTTGCTAGTTAACGCAGTGCACACTCAAGTAACATAAAAGAGAGAGCTTGCCTTTGTGTGTTTCCGTGGTCGAGAGGTTTAACACACAACATCTGCGTTCGTGACCTCACGGGTTCGATTCCTGTTCTACTTTCTTTTTTTTTTTTACTGAATGTTAGGATAGCATTTCGCCTGTAATATGGTTGGTTGGTATCTAATGTCGAGCACTTGATAATGAAATCATTCGCTCTCTTGCACTCCAATATTTAGCAGAAAGGCTGGTCTCTTCTACAAAAGCTGGACAACGGAGGAGATGGTTTCTTTCCATATCTTCATTTAAATTGCAAAAAGGGCATTTAGGTGAATCTGTTATGCCAATTCTGTGTAGGTGTTTATTCAAGCAGTCATGTCCCGTTAGCAGTCTGAATGTTGCTACTGCAGATTTTCTTTGTAATGTAGTAATGTCATGAGCTTGAAGATTTTCCCATTCCTTTCCAGATGTTTTGGTGGTGTATTCTTCTCTAAGTTAATATAGATTCATATTTAATTTTATATTTGACTTTATGGCTTTAATGCATACACAAAACACGAAAACCTTCTAATAATTAAATGAAGAAAGAAAATAATACCTTCTAAAATGAAAACATTAACAAAATTAATATCGGGTGTATGAACCCTCAGCATCTATTACCACCCTCAATCTGCGGGGCATTGATGCAATCAAATTTCTACAGTCACATGGACTTTCGGCTAGAGCATCCCAGATGTCCTGAATTTGTGCCCATAAGCCATCTTTTGTGCATCTGCTGGACAATTAGAGTTCATTATAAACAAACTTGTTACAGGCTGTTGCTTTTGCGCAGAACATGTGCGCATCAGTCTATTAAAATCAATACATTGACATCACCTAGAATAAACCCTGAATGTGGTAAAATAATTGTTACAATAACGACATTAACATTGATTTAGTTCAATTGTGAAAGTAAAATGTATTTAATTCATGAAACATTTTAATGCAAATATCACGAAAAAAACTACATAATTGAGGATGCGAACCTGCAACCTTCATTAACAGAAACAGTGACTGCATGCTTTACCGCTGACCTAACAGGGCACGTAGGAGTATCTTCACTCAGTTCATGACACATAACGCAGTAGCTCAAGGCCTGCACAATTATGACTAGTTTACTAGTGTGAACCCAGCGCTATGTCAAGTAGGGCTTAGAAGAAATATGCATTCAAGAGATGACTCCTTTTTTTTTTTTTGTCTAAGGGTGTACATGCAGCTTATGTGGGCATTTTTTAGTTCCTTGTTTACCTACCTAATATGTCAATAACAAGGTTAACCCTTCTCACACATCAAGATGAGTGTCCAAGAAGTTGTAAGAATTAGGTAGATCAATACAGAGTAAGAAAAGATTTCCTAGGCCTTGAGAGAAGCTGTATACAGAAAAGATAAAAGTAAATATATATATCACGTTATATCATTAATAGTGAGTGGAGAACATATTCTGTGATTCACGGAATTTCATCAGTGGAAGCCATGACTGAAGAAGGACATGATTTTGTCTGAAACCGTCGGTATCAAAGAAGTTTGAAAATGTATGAGGTGAGTCGATTAAAATATGTTCTCCACTCACTATTAATGATATAACCTCATAATGTTTACTTCCCAATATTAATTTAAATATATATTATATATCACTTTTGCCCAAAATGTCAATTATCATGTTTAATGCCCAAGCCCTTCAATTAGTTCATAGCACAGTGTAAATCCCATCATAATGTCTTCTTGATTTAGAAGTAACCCTGTTGTATCTTGAAAGCTGTTAAAGAATATCGTTAAATAATAATTATTTATGTACCAAGAGTATTATTATGGTTATGTCCGGAGGGCAACAGGTTACCAGGTCAAGGGCCTTTGGCCTGAGGCATGATAAGACTCACAAGGATATAATAAGTAATAATACCCCTAGTGCATACATAATTTTACATAATTGTAGTATTTTATATAAATGTAGTACATATCTAACTCATAATATCTATAATTTTATGTCTTAATACTATATAATGAAAAGGAAAGAAATGTTTATTAAAAGATGTAATGCACATAAGCAAATTATTTGATTGAACTTTTCTAGGAAAAAATGAAACATTTTAATTGAAATTATTTGATATTTGAAGAGAAAAATTATACGCTAATTATATACTATTTATACAATTATATACTCTGACAACTCATAAATAATTAAAAAAAGCTCAGACTGGGATTTGAACCCAGAATCTTTGACTTTCTAGGCCAATGCTCTTCCCCTGAGCTACCTGAGCACTGCAATCTAAATGCAAATAGACTGGGGTTTGAACCCAGGACCTTTGCATTGGAGCATTGGCCTAGAAAGCCAAAGGTCCTGGGTTCAAACCCCAGTCTGAGCATACAATTTTTCTCTTTAAATATACAGCTTGAAACCAAGCTCTGTGTGTTTGCGGGGAGAAGTGTGGGGAGTGGGAGGAGGTACACTTCTATGCTTCTCATAGTACTAACAGCTGAGACAGCAAATTCCTTTCAGACACGCGGAGCTGGGTCCCGAGCAGTAATTTATCCATCATTGAGATGTATGAAATAATAAAAAAAATTATTTGACATTTGCTTTCTTACACCGTACAAATAACTGACTAGTATATAGGGAAACTGTTTTTCAATAATACATTCAAAATGGAAGAATGTGTAAATTTTTCAGAAGAAATTTGTAAATTGGCAAGATAAGCTGTTTATATACAAGGAGTGAAAGTGGTAATATGAATATTACAAATGGTAAATCTTTAGCTAGTGCCTGTAATATGAGTTTCAAAGGAAAATTTAACAACTGTAATTCCTATTTCAGTTCCTCCAAAGAAATTAAAAACATTTATGAAAGGGTGATTTGTAGTTAGTGCCCATAATATGAGTTCCAAGGAAAAATTTAACAAATGTAATTTCTATTTCAATATTTGAAGAGAGAAATATATGCTCAGACTGGGGTTTAAACCCAAGACCTTTGGCTTTCTATGCCAATGCTCTACCAACTGAGCTACCTGAGCACTCCAATCTAAATGTAAATTTTTTCTCTTATACATTGTTAATTCCTGAACACCAAATGTTAATAACCATTGCTCGCTCGATCATGCAAATTACAGCTTCTTTTTTAAGAAGACTTTTATTGGGAATTTAATCATTACTTTATAAAACCAGTAGGGCTTCTTTCGGTTGTTATTATTAATTTAATATCCCTATTAGGTTCGTCTTCCGGGCATATAGGCCGTGGTCCAGTCGTTCTTCTACTCGACGTTTCGTCTACTGCTGCGGTAGACATCTTCAGGAGATACTGCGTGCTCTCTGTGAACTCCTCAACAGTCGGCTGCAGACTGGCTGGTCGTTGGAAACTCCCTCCCTATTTATAGGCACGCCCCTGGTGGAGAGGCAGTTTTCTGCGCGGTCCGTGTTACGTGCTGTTTTGTCCAGGCTGTCGCTAGCAGAAGTCATAGGCTTCGTTGTCGTATTGTGCAGTGCCGGGATCCAGATTTTGTTTATCTTCATGGTTTCTTCTTTTTTGTTAAAGGAATTTTTGTGTTTATATATTTCAATGGCTTCTCTGTACAGTCTGGTGTAATAATGTGATGTTTGGGACAATACCTGTGTTTCTTCGAATCTTATTATATGTTCTTGGTTGTTCATCCAGTGTTCCGCTACGGCTGATTTTTCCTTTTGTTTTAGTCTGCAATGCCTCTTGTGTTCTTGCAATCTTGTGGTAACCATTCTTTTGTGTGTGCCGATATAAACCTGTCCACAACTGCAAGGGATGCGTTAAGTACTGCCGGTATATATCGCATCCCTTGCAGTTGTGGACAGGTTTATATCGGCACAACAAAAAGAATGGTTACCACAAGATTGCAAGAACACAAGAGGCATTGCAGACTAAAACAAAAGGAAAAATCAGCCGTAGCGGAACACTGGATGAACAACCAAGAACATATAATAAGATTCGAAGAAACACAGGTATTGTCCCAAACATCACATTATTACACCAGACTGTACAGAGAAGCCATTGAAATATATAAACACAAAAATTCCTTTAACAAAAAAGAAGAAACCATGAAGATAAACAAAATCTGGATCCCGGCACTGCACAATACGACAACGAAGCCTATGACTTCTGCTAGCGACAGCCTGGACAAAACAGCACGTAACACGGACCGCGCAGAAAACCGCTTCTCCACCAGGGGCGTGCCTATAAATAGGGAGGGAGTTTCCAACGACCAGCCAGTCTGCAGCCGACTGTTGAGGAGTTCACAGAGAGCACGCAGTATCTCCTGAAGATGTCTACCGCAGCAGTAGACGAAACGTCGAGTAGAAGAACGACTGGACCACGGCCTATATGCCCGGAAGACGAACCTAATAGGGATCAAGACGCCGGCCGTGAAAGCCTACAGTTATACATTAATTTAATACTTCTCACTGAAGGACAAATCATATTTGAAGAGGAAAATATATTCTCAGACTGGGGTTTGAACTCAGGACCTTTGGCTTTCTATGTCAATGCTCTACCAACTGAGCTATCTGAGCACTCCAATCTAAACATAAATTTTTCTCTTATACATTGTTACGAGCACCAAATGTTATGAACCGTTACTCGATCACGTACAGACTAAATTGTGTTTAAAAGTTAATTTTGTTAATTGGAAATGTTTCATTATTGTAATTAATGTTTTTGTACGAAAGATAAACTTAATGTCTGCATGGGCATTTTGAAAATTTTAATACATGCGGAGGTAGTATGAAATCAATTACATATAACATTAATTACAATAAACAAACAATTATAAAGTACTAAGACATAAAGTAAATATAGTATAGATGGGAGTTTGTATGTTGGAATAAAAATGTAGTACAGGTGATGTCTTCTGGTAAATTTTCTTCTAGACTCAAAATTTTATTCAAAATCTTGAACAGATGTTTGAGGTAAAATTTTGGCAGTACAATAGCAGCTTTAACTTATGTACACTGTTAAATTATACAATATATAGCTCTAAATATAAATAATGTATTACAATGGGTCTGGCACTTCAGTTCTCCTCATTGAACGTAAATTGTTTCAGCTGCCTTCAAATGAACGTGTCGGAGCAAAAGTCTGCTAACCCTCATTTCATTTTTACACAACAGAATATTTTTCTGAGATCAAAAAGGATATTTAGAAATAAAAAACAGATGTGATATCTTGCTTATGGTTAAATAACATATCAATCTACATCTAGAAGTATTAAAAAATTAATCTGATTTATAGAAATTTTTTAAGTTTAAAAACAATACAGAGTGAACAGTAATTACACCAACAAACTTCAGGGACTGATTCCTGACTGGAAATGAAGGAAAAAAGATCCTATAAACATGTGTCCAGAAAAGAACGATGTGCCTGCAACAACAAATCGTCCCGGCACACAGTACATAGCATAATCACATTTACATCACAGCAGATATATTTAAATTAATATTGGGAAGTAAACATTATGAGGTTATATTATTAATAGTGAGTGGAGAACATATTTTTAATGACTCACCTCATATAATTTCAAATTTCTTTGATACCAGCGGTTTCAGACAATATCTTGTCCCTCTTCATGGAAGCCATGACTGAAGAGGGACAAGATATTGTCTGAAACCGCCGGTATCAAAGAGATTTGAAATTATATGAGGTGAGTCGTTAAAAATATGTTTTCCACTCACTATTAATCACAACAGATGTTCAATGTGGCCTCCACGGGATGCAATGCACAACGTTCATATTTTGTATCATGGATTGCCTCACTCTTTAGCATGTTCCGTCCTATCTCCGAATAGCATCACAGGCGACGTGGACATGCTGTTGAAGGGTATGCATATCAGAAACTGGTTCAGCATACACAACACTTTCCAGATGCCCCCAGAGGTAAAAATACAGGGGGTTTAAGTTCGATGATCTAGTGGGCCATGCAACAGGGCCGAGAGAATAATGCCATTCGTCAGTGCCATCTACCGTGGCAACGATGCATTTATGGACACTTATTCATAGGATATATTTGCTCCATTTATAGTCAGGAATCAGTCCCTGCAGTTTGTCGGTGTAATTAAAACTCGCCCTGTATAACTGTAAAGTATGAAAATGAGGGTTAGCAGACTTTTGCCCCAATCCTTTCAAATATCACACTGCTCTAACACAGAGCAGTCTATGATGCTTTGTTGCTGGTGAACAAGTTCCACTAGAGATATTGTCCTTTACATCCCTCCTCATCATACTGTATATTATCTTTTACAGTTTCACTTGCCAGAACATGGAATTATCTTCTGCCCTGTGTCAGACACTGTCAAACTGTGACATCGTTCAAAAAAACAAACCTAAAAATTATTTAATAACAAACTTACTTATTGACTGACTAACAGCATTTCAACAACAGTTAACAATAATTTTATTTTATAATACAAATAGTATTAAGATTCATTTAATAAATAAAACTATCACATTTTTATATGATTTTCATAAGTAATGCCACGAGTGATTTCCAAATTATCGATAAATTCACGACTCACGAAGTGAGGAGTGAATTTATCTAGAGAATTTGGAAATCAAGAGTGGCATTTGTTACGACTATTTAACGAATAAAATTAAGCTGTTTACTCACAAATCATTATTTAAATATAGTTATTTTAAAATATTTGTATATTTAATGTAAACGGCGATGTTTGAAAACAAATGAGAAACGATAGGTACGTTTCATCTGCTTCTTATGTTTATCACTGCAACCAGATCATACTATTTATTGCCAAAGGAACGCAATGTTGTGAAGGAGGAACTTTCTTTAATATGGTAATTATAACACTGATAAATATTTCGTGAAACACGACTCTGATTGGTTGTAAAACAGAAATCATTGAAACGTGATTGGTCATTGACTCCCATTTGGGGCATGAGTTAAATAGTCAATATAAATTCTTATTTTATTAAACATTCATAACAGCTATATTTAAGAAAGAAAAATTAATGCTCGAACCCAGACTTGAACCCTTGATCTCTGATTATACACATCAGTATGATACCAATTACATAGTCTGAGCCACGATAAGAACGTAATTTCTTTCCTCTTATATAATTCTCATTCATCCTAAGGCCGCTAGCTGTTGCTATGAATATGCCAATTGATGTCTTCTATTCAAAAGTATTTTTATTGAGAATTTATACATTACTTTTGAGTAGTAAAGCTTCATATATCGATGTTTTTACTTGAATTAAAACTTTTCAATCCTAGATACAGTTTTATTTAAGAAAAAACATTAATGCTTGAACTGGGACTTGAACCTGGATCTCTGTCCATCAGAGATTTTTGAAGTCCCAGTTTAAGCATTAATTTTTCTTTCTTAAATAAAGCCCGAGTCTTAAGATTTTCAGGCTCGTAAAAGATCCTTAAGCCTGAATGTAAAGGCCTCTAAGCAAAATTTATCAAATTTTCCCGTCCTAGCACTACCTTGGTTTCCTAGATTTCCATATGAGGCAGAACGCTGACCATGGACCACTCAAACGACATCTATACGAAAACAAGTGTAACTAAATTAGTATGGTTCAAATTTTTCCCTGTAGGGGGAGAGCACCTAAATCTCTGTTAAGGGAAACATGGGCTTACAAGAAGAAGAAATAAAGCTCTATCCAGGCTTGGAAAGTGCTAATTTAAATAAAAACATTGAAATATTCATAACAGCTGTTTCAATACACTGTATCTTCATCAGACGATTGTCATAAATACAAATAAGTTTTCAATTTATGAGTATGCTTTATTGAGATTTTGTATTCTCCTTTCAACTTAAAACCATTTTTTATAAAATATAATAAACTCCATTTTGGGTTTATAATTTCAGGTTTTTGTTACATATTTCATAGTGTAATATTACATAAAAATGTGGCCTCTAATAATTTCAGTACAATATTGCATTGAGGAGAATTGCTGCCATCGCCATATTAAAAAAAAAAGAGAACTAGCATAAAGGAACTAAAATATCACAAAAATTATAACAAGTTTGTCTATAAAATGTTAAAAATCTGGAGGAGAAATATTTGATTTGTTTGAAAACTCCTGAGCATGCAATTATAAAACCACAACAACTAGATATCGTAAACAATGCACATCACATCTCCAGTGAAACAGCTGAGCAAAACTGGTCCTTGTATTATGTGAATACATTTACATTTTGTACTCCATAAGAACCAATTTTGCTTAAAGGAAGTAAAAGTAAAAGGTATTCCATGCCACCAGTGAATATTCGATTGGAGAACAAGTGACTTTCAGCATTGTGTTGGCCAATGTGATAACACACGTTCCTGCTATAGCCAATTTCCAACATGTTTGCTTACATATAAGGGGATCCTATCCCAAGAGTCTACCTAAAATAGTGGGCAAGTTAGTGTTAGATCGGCAAAGTTATTGTTAGTTTGGGCAAGTTAGTACATCAGATTAGTTTAGCATTCACTCGTTTGTTAGCGGGTTTTAAGTGTTAAGTTGGCTACACTGTCCGAGCAATGACTATTACTCCACCAAGTAATCTGCACAGACGGAAAATATGTTAACTAACATGCTGTCTTTCTCTTTCTCTTCCTTACTATGTTGCCACTTCCTGTCCTCTGTATATGTTCTTTGTCTGGCAGGTAGAGAGCTGATAAATACTATGGATTTTAATGGTCCGTCCTTCTACACGGTCATTGGCAAAATGACTAATTTGACAACCCTGTTACTGTTGGGGTTACGTGTAGGAATGGGCTGTCCCTTCTCATTATACGTTGCCACTTGTGATTTATTGTGAGGCTGGTAATGGAGAGACGACGAATACTGTGATTTTAAATGATCTGACTGCTTGAGCGTTCCGTGCTTAAATTACTAATTTGACAACCATGTTAAGATCTTTCACACATGTTTAGGGATTCTCCACCCACATTTAAAACTGAACCATTTCATTACGAGATCAGATGTACAGTCTTCACCTACATCCCTTCCACAGATTCAGTAGTTCGGTGACACTAGCGCTAAAACTCTTCCCCTCTGCCCGTGCAAAGTTAACTTGGTTGTGTAATAATACACATTTTACATTGCAAATATGGTGCTTTTTGGTTACTTTGAGCTCAACTTCTCACTTTAATTAAAGACATTTTTCACATTTTTTTGGGGAAAAAATCAACATGTATATTTCTCTCAGATAACTATTTATATACTGCAACAAAAAATTGTGTTTTTTCGTTTTTTTTATTCAAACTTATGTTGGTGGCATAGAATACCCAAAGAAAAATTATAAAAAATATTTTTTTGAACAAACGGCCATATATTACAATATTCTGCATATGATAGAACAGAACTCTAATGATAAACTTCAAGGGGTGTAGTAGTAGTATAGCCTCACAACTTCAAGTAAAACTTTAGCTTGAACTTAACGCGCTGTATGTCACCTTCGATATGTTGAACATTAGCAACCAGGTAACAAAGGAAATCCAATGTAACGTGCAAAATATGTAAGTTTTGTTTAGGCAGAATTTTTCATCACTCGCCTCATATTGTTCTTCTTATTTGGCTATAAACTAGTTTTGGAACATAGTTTCTGTTCCATCCTCAGTATCGTCATGACCGTTGTTCTGTCATCTTGAAGAGCTGTCCTTTGCTCCTTCCATTGGCAGACTGAAAAACCTCGAAACCAGGTCATTCTCCCCGGAAATATCAAAGTTCATCAATTTCTTCTTTTTGCTCTTTTGAATGTAGATCTTTTCCCATTCTTTTACATTCAAAAGAGCGAAAAGAAGAAATTGATGAACTTCGAAATTCCCGGGGGAATGACCTGGTTTCAAGGTTCAAGGAGCGAAGGATGGCTCTTCAAGATGACAGAACAACGGTCATGACGATACTGAGGATGGAACAGAAACTACATTCCGAAACTAGTTTATAGTCAAATAAGAAGAACAATATGAGGTGAGTGATAAAAAATTCTACCTAAATCAATACACCTCATAGTGTGAATTCCTAAAATAAGTAATGTAAGTTTTGTCCTGCACTGCTATACTAATTCCATTCAAGTTCCAGTTGTACTGTAAACAAACTTGCCTAAGGTATTACTTTGCCAACACGGTCTTCAGGGAAACCGTGGTGCTACTTTTAACTGCCATATGACTGGATTGTGTACAATAGAAACATTGTTCTTAGGCAATATCATATTTTACAGGAAGTAAGACTGCATTTCAGTTCTCATGGGAGCTGTTGGAGGATATAATAAAATTTCAATTTGAAAGATCTTAACCTTACAAGATAAGATGGTACCATTAATGAGGAACTTTCTCCATTTCTTAATTATTTAAGATTAAAATGTTATATGTGGGCCTACTATCTAATTAGACATATGGTTTTTTTCCATGATGTCGATAGAGAGTCATTATTTACAATTTCATTGCATACAGAATTTATGCTCCATGTTGACTCATCTGTAAATTATGTTATTTTCACCAATGGTAATGTGATATTTTTTTACTAAACTGTTTGAAAACATTCAAAACAATTTGTTTCTATCCTCTTTACAAATTCTTTCCTTTCCAATGTGACCATTTTGAAACAACTGAAATTTCAACATATTCTACATTGCGCACATGTAAGAATAAAACTATGCTTATTTATATTTGAAGAGAAACATTTTTGCCTAGACCGAGACTCGAACCCGGGACCTTTGGCTTTCTGGGCCAAATGCTCTACCAACTGAGCTACCGAGGCGAGTTGCGATCTAGATGCAAATTTTTCTCTTATGTACGTTGTAATTCCCTCGTGCCAAATGCTTGAAACCATAGCTTCTATCTTTGCAAATGGCGGCTTCTTAGTCAAGAAGACATTTATTGGGAATTTAACACTAGTTTATAAAGCCAGTAGGTTTATATTATTAATTTAAATTAAATTAATAATAAAAACTGGCTTTATAAAGTAATAAATGTCTTTTTAATTAAGAAGCTGCCATTTGCAAAGATAGAAGCAAAGATTTTAAAGCATTTGGTGCGAGGGAATTACAATGTATATAAGAGAAAAATTTGCGTCTAGATCGCAACTCGCCAAGGTAGCTCAGTTGCTACAGCATTTGGCCCAGAAAGCCAAAGGTCCTGGGTTCGAGTCTTGGTCTAGGCAAAAATATTTCTCTTCAAATATAATTTATCCTTCAGTGAGAAGTGTTAAATTAATAATAAAAACGTCAATAGAAGCCCTACTGGCTTTATAAAGTAGTGTTAAATTCCCACTAAATGTCCTCTTAACTAAGAAACCGCCATTTGCAAAGATAGAAGCAAAGGTTTCAAAGCATTTGGCACGAGGGAATTACAACGTATATAAGAGAAAAATTTGCATCTAGATCGCAACTCACCTTGGTAGCTCAGTTGGTAGAGTATTTGGCCCGGAAAGCCAAAGGTCCCGGGTTCGAGTCTCGGTCTAGGCGAAAATTTTTCTCTTCAAATATAATTTATCCTTCAGTGAGAAGTATTAAATTAATAATAAAAACGTCAATGTTTATTTAATTTATTAGCATTGTAACTATATATTTTAAGATTCTCCCATATAACTTATATAGACATGTGCTAGATAATACATATTTATATTGTTTTTATTTTGAGTGTTAAAGGGGAAACTATATATTCTTACACATTCAAAGATAAAATCATTATTCGACAAATGGAAATGCACTAATATGTCTGCTTTGTTTACATTACAACTGGAACCTAGCTCAGAAGTAGTATAGAACTGCATGAAGTAAACCGGCCTTCTACTTGCTTTGATGTAATAATCACTATTCAAAATCCAGTACACCAAGTGTTGTACTCATCATCACCACTACAAGTAAAGCAGACCACATTATTGTAGACTGAGGGACTGTGTAATATGAGCTAAGTTCCAGTTGTAATGTAAACAAACCAGATGTATGACTGCATTTTCATTGGTCGAATAATGGTTTTAATTTCCCTTAAACTCATCATCATCATCCTTCACAGATTAGGTACTTGTATGTTCTGATCTCAAGTCTGTTCAGCCCAGCGCTTTCTTAGTCTTCCCACCGATCTTCGTCCTACAGGATTATACATCAGTGCCATTTTTGGTATCCTATCCTCTGTCACTCCTTGCAGATGTTCTATCCAATTGTTCCTGTGTTCTTCTATTTGTTGAAGAAGTGGTTGTACTTGTAGTTCCTCTCTAATATTCTCATTTCTAATGTTCTTCTCTTGTACAACCTTTCACAGCCCGTAGGAATCTTATTTCCGCTGCCTGAATTTTATTTTTTTCTTCTTCCTTCAGGACCCAGGCTTCACTTCCATGTACCGCCAACATTGAGTAAAATCTTAGCTGCATATCCTTTCTTACTTTATTCCTCAGTGTTCGTCTGATTTTTCCATAAATATGTTGAAATTTCTGTATTTTCTTATAATATAAATATCTTGTTCTTCTTTATATAATTTCCCTTTAAGTGTGTAAGGAAATGTAGTTCGCTCTCTAACACTCAAAATAAAAACAATAAAAATATATTTGAAGAGAAAAATTATATGTCAGATTAGGATTTGAACCCAGGACTTTGGCTTTCTAGGCCAATGCTCTGTTACCTGAGAAACTCCAATCTAAATGCAATTTTTTTCTCTCTAGTATGTTGTTAATTCCCGATTGCCAAATGCTACTAGCATTTGCTCGATCGTGCAAATGGCAGCTTCTTGTTTAAGAAGACATTTGTTGGTAATTTGAACACTACTTTATAAAGCCAGTAGGGCTTCTTTTGACGTATTTATTATTAATTTAACACTTCTCACTGAAGGATAAATTAATAATAAAAACATCAATAAAAATATATATTATCTAGTACATGTCTATATAAGTTATATGGGAGAATCTTAAAATATTATTACTTTTAATAGATTAAATAAGCATTGTTTTATTTTTATGCATCTGCTATGCAGGATACATTGGAATTTCTAGGATTTCAAAATGGCCTTTCTGTAGAATTTCCTAAAACATTGTGGAAATGAAACCATTTGAAAAGCGGAGAGAAACAAATTATTTTGAATATTTTCAAGTAGTTTAGTGAAAAAATATTATACATTAGCCATTGAAAATGTATGAAAATAACAGCAAAATTTATATTCTGCTCATAATGAAATTGCAAATAAAGGTATCTTACTTTTTTTTAGGAATTAACACTACGAGGTATTATTTATGTACAATTTTATCACGCACGTGATATTTTTCTTCTTCTTAAACTAGTTTGGAACTATCTTCTGTTCCATTGTCATTATTTCACGATCGTTGTTACGTCTTCTTGAAGAGCAGTCTTTTGTTCCCTCTCTTGGTAGACTAAAAATCAAATAATTTTTCCGCGAGAATTTCAAAGTTCATTAATCTGTCCTTTTCGTTTTTTATAATGTAGAAAAATGAGGTTAGTGATAAAATTGTACATAAATAAAGGATATCTATTGAAATCATGGAAAAAGTGCAAATCTGATTAGGTAGGCCCATGTATAATTTTTCGTCATGAATAAATAAGAAATGGAGGAAGTTCCTAATTATTGATATCATCTTATCTTGTATTCAGTCTTATTTCCCATAAAATATGTTTTTGCACAATAGTGCATTTTGTCGTACTTACAGCAATGGTGACCACGATTGAAAGTTCAACTTCCTTACATTTCGGGGTTGCCAACCTAAATAACTATACTGTAATATTGCACATTACAAACCACATGCAGGAAATGAAACCACTGCCCTTTATGTATACTACGTACAATGTATATACAAAAATATATCCAAAAGGTAGTGTTAATATATGTTATACGAAACAAATCACTGCATTTTAAATGAACAGAACTTTATTTGAAACAATAAATACGTACTAGTCACCATTTTATGACTGATTGGTGTCACCGCCTGCTTTGTCTCAACTAAGAAACATTGCCCACACTGTTAACGTTAGTCAGTTGTTTATAATGGATGCAAATATTTCCAACAAAGATATTATTTTACTGTTATTTATTATTTTAGAAACACCATCGCACAAGAAAATAATGTACAACACATGTTTGTAAAGTGTTTTAGATAATCTCGGGAATTAAAAACCGAGCTATCACTCAGTTTTTAAACATTTCCTCACTTCTGTTAAAACCACTTCCCAATCTCGCATTGTAATATACTATGTTGTCTAAGAACAGTGTTTCTATTATGGTCAAATTAAATGTTTCTTACCTCTCCTCATAAATATTTTCTAAGTTGATCGCGATTTCGAGACTATAACTGTCTCATCACCAGAACTTTGTTGGCGACTGGTGTTATGTCGATCGGAAGAAACTCTTCTTCTTCTTCCTTCTGTTGGTGGACCGATGAACCTCTGGATCAGGTCAAAATGTGCGGGAAATTCCCAGATGTTTATTGGTCCACCAACAGAGGGAAGAAGAAGAGTTTCTTCCGATCGACATAACACCAGTCGCCAACAAAGTTCTGATGATGAGACAGTTATAGTCTCGAAATCGCGATCAACTTAGAAAATATTTATGAGGAGAGGTAAGAAACATTTAATTTCACCATAAATTAAACCTCATAGTGATTAATTCTTATAAAAGTTAAATATAAGTGTTTCTATCGATGACAATTTCGTTCACAATTCAATCATAAGTCAGGTAAAGTAGCACCACGGTTCCCCCAATAGACAGAGTCGGTGAAGTAATACCTTACGCAAGTTTGTTTACAGTACAAGAACTGGAACTTAGCTTGAAGTTAGAATGAAAGAGGGGGGAGGAAGTGCTGGGTCACTGAAGATGTTACAATGCCAGACACACAACATGCAGCTGTCCACAAAATAACATTAGCAGCAAAGTTAACCTGGTGAAGCTAAATAAGCTTTTATAATTTTTGAACTGTGCTTTTGTTAATATAAAATTTATTTTGCACTAAAATAAGTTAATAATAACACTTAACAGAGATCTGGTTCTGTTATGTAAACACAGCAAGTCGATTAGAACCACACTGGAGTTGGACTAGTGTTTACCATGTTCACCGCTGGTTCCAAGGTTTTTGGGTTTAAATCTGGCTGAGGTTAGGGTATGTAAAGAGATATGTCTTCATCTCAGTTGAGTGTGTGTAAAGAGAGAGATCTCCATCTTGGATGGGTGTGTAAAGAAAGATATCTCCATCTAGATTGGGTGTGTAGAGAGATATACATCCATCTTGGTTGGGAGTGTAAACAGAGATATCTCCATCCCAATTTTTTGTTGTTTATAGTCCAGTTCTGGTAACTGTAGCTGTCTTGGTGAATACTAAGGTGCATGGCAAGGAAGTAGTATCCATGCAAAAAACATTTTCTTATTAATGATAATAAAATAAATAGTTATAAAAACAATACTATTCTATAATGAACACTCCAAACTTATGTGAGAACATATGTATTCACTAACACAGAATTAGTAGATAAAAAAGAATTCAATGTGTAGTACTATTGTTTTCAAAACTGAGTGTAGTTGCTGGCAGTAACTGCAACTTGCCCTCCCCTCTTACCGCACCATACAATATACACTGTTCAAATGTGGCTAAAGAAGCCAGAACTGAACTGTACACACCAAGAATCCAAAATTATGAGTTACTACGAAATATACTAATCACAGGGCTCGGAAGTCGAGGAAAAATCCTTTTTTTTTTATTAATTAAATAAAAATAAAACGTAGTTTTATTTGATTTTCATATTTATTATATAATTCAGTGACAGCTGTTTTGGTACACTGTACCTTCTTCAGACATGTTAACAAATTATGAATTGTGTTCCAACTGATCTAAGCAACAATACAACAATATTTATTTAAATTTAACAAAGGGGATTCATTCAAATCAAGTTGAGAATTTAACAGTTTTTTACTACTTTTAAATTTATTAATTTCTACAGCCTCCAAAAGATCTAACTTCTTACCCTTATCACAAATATGTAAAATTTCAAAATTTGGATCGAAACAATGATTAAATTGGAATAGGTGGTTTTTTTTTATTTTATTTTATGTCTGAAGACAAGACCAACATAAGATATATACAGTTTGGGTCATTGTAGGCTAGAAAATAGTGGATTTTATTTAATCCTTTTTCGACATTTTTTTTTTAGTTATTAGCACTTTTTTTAGGTCTTAACAGCTTTTTTTTTTTGCAACTTTACCTCCTTTTGACTGCATTTTTTCCATTTATATAATTCAAGAATCCACAGTCTAGTCTCAATTCCAACTTCTATTAAAAAAATACTATCTAAATTTACTTTCTATACACTTTTCACATTCCAAACACTTTGTTCTGAGAGAAATTATTGAACCCTCACAAAATATCCTGTTATTTTTAACCACGAGCCTACTGACCGCCTAAACTATTATATTTCGACTTCAAATTTTCTAAGAAGTTGCCAATTTGTTAAAATTACTTCGAGCAGAGGGTGAAGACAGCGAGGTTGTCTTTATCCATTCTTTAGCAACTGCAACACTTCTTAAGTCCTTTTTCCAGTTATTAAGTCTTTTTAAAGGTTTTTATAGGTCCTCAACTTCCGAGCCCTACTAATCACCATTTTCACTATAATGTAATGCTCTATTCTACAATATCAATATTTTATTTTTTATGACAGGAAATAAACTTACTAGCTACATAACTCATTTTTCACAATTTTAGAGATACATCTTTTTACACACCCACCTGAGAATTGATTTTTTAGGGCATAAAAATTGTGAATATTAGTTTTTTTTTTTTTCAGAAGAAAACTAAAGCTAAGGTTCCCTGTCTTAAATTTACAGTACATGAAAGAACTTTAAGCCTGATAGAGGCCTCTGAGCAAAATTTTTCAGGTATTTCGAAGCCAGGTCTAGATTCCAATTCTAATGTTAGCTGTTAGAATATATCATTAAATTAAAATAATCATGTAACTTCTCTTCCTCAATTCATGTCTGAGTCAGAGCCGGATCGAGGATGAGATGTGATGAAGCCCCATACACTGAAGGTATGTGAATAATAAGTTGACAAGGGCAAATGAATGTATGGAGAAATGCTCTCCTCGCCATTTTATATTTATTTTCCCTGTTATTTTTAAATTTAACTGATTTAATTATAGAATTAAGGTGTGTAAGGGTGGTTCGTTTGATATCATGACAGTTATCAGATCTCTGTTAAGTGTTGTATTCGATGATCTTTACGGTTGATCAAGCACAGCATGCTTGCCAACTGCGGCGTTAAATATCCAAATACAAATATATACATCTCAAAATCTATTCCTTATACTTAAAACAAAAGCATAATAAAATGTTTTGCAGTAGCTTTTAAGACTGATTCACAGGAGGTCCTGAGTTCAAAATTGGATGCCAGCTGACATGACTGCAATTTTTTATATTTTTTTAAAGTGTCACCTTGAGGTGTGAAGATGCCATAAGACAACTTTATAGTCTGGTTGTGAATAAATAAATAGATTATATTACATCTTATATATTATAAAAACTTGAGTTGTTTTGCACATGTTTCAATATGTCTGCGTATCATCAGCTTGTCCACACTGATGATACTAACTCACTGGCTCTATCGAACCCATAGGTTCATGGTCATGCAGACATAAGCTCTCCATACATCCCTATCCTGAGTTGTTTTCCAATCATCCCTTGTATAATCTATTTATCTCAAGTCACAGATGTTATTCTCCCACCTCATTCTCGGTCTATCAACTGGGTGTTTTTTCTCTGGTTTTGCTACCAGAAGCTTCCATGTACCTCTTTCATCCCCATATGTGCCACATGCCATGCCCATTGCAGCCTATGAGACTTAACTGTTCTTATTATATCTGGCTTCCTATACATATCATGTAGCTCACTAGAGTAAATGAAAATAATAAATGAATCGTGATTTTTTCTTACCTCATACATCTATGTTTCTTTAAACACAGCACTGCAGTATCGGCGACACTTTGTCGTCATCGTCAGCTGTTTTCACGACTGTCAATTTTTTCTCCTTTTTGCCGGTAATTATCTAGACTGCCATCTGGTGTTCTTTTGAAGGAATTCCTCTTCAAACTGCCATCTGGTGTTATTTTGAATGAATCATTTCCTAAACTGCTATCTGTTGTATTTTTGAAGAACTTTGTAATCAAGCTTGGTTCTTCCGGAATCTCAAAGTTCATAGTTCTAGTATGGTTTTTTTGAATATATATTTTTTCCCAAACTGTTAAATCCAAAGGTTTTGATAGATGTTTTAAAAGTTTTGCTTCTTTTTCAATCCTATTAAAAAAAACCATACTAGAACTATGAACTTTGAGATTCCGGAAGAACCAAGCTTGATTACAAAATTCTTCAAAAATACAACAGATAGCAGTTTAGGAAATGATTCATTCAAAATAACACCAGATGGCAGTTTGAAGAGGAATTCCTTCAAAAGAACACCAGATGGCAGTCTAGATAATTACCGGCAAAAAGGAGAAAAAATTGACAGTCGTGAAAACAGCTGACGATGACGACAAAGTGTTGCCGATACTGCAGTGCTGTGTTTAAAGAAACATAGATGTATGAGGTAAGAAAAAATCACGATTCATTTAATTATTATTAATTGAACCTCATAATGTTAAAAATTCCCAAATTTAATATATAAATGAAAATACATTATAAATAATAATTGTATTGTATTTATAACATGTAATCGTTTATGTTTATTGTAATTTAGATGTAAGACTATGTTTTTCGTACTTTTTAAAACCTGGTTGAGTGGCAGATAAAGCCTTAACTCAGCCAGGTAAAATAAAGCTATTATTATTATGTAGTTTTCTCGGCTTTATAAGGTTCTCGCAAGACCAGTATTAAGATATGATAGTGAAGCATGGACAATACAAAGGAGAGACAGAAGCCGAATAACAGCAAATGAGATGCAATTTATGCACCGTATAGCAGGCTATACAAAGTGGGACCATAAAAAAAATGAAATTATGGAAGAGTTGGATGTAGAACCCATTCTCTAATATACAAAATTACCAGAGCAACTGGAAAGCCCATCTTCAATGAATGCCATCTCATAGAATCCCAAAGCAAAAGATCGCTGGGACATCCAAAAAAAGCACTGGATGGAAACTCTTTGAGATTATAACAGGCCACACGGCCTAATACTGCTTGGGACCCAGCTCCGTGTGTCTGAAAGGAATTTGCTGACTCAGCTGTTAGTATTTGAGAAGCATAGAAGTGTACCTCCTCCCACTCCCCACACTTCTCCCCGCAAACACACAGAGCTTGGTCTCAAGCTGTACGTGCATGGATGATGATGTAGTTTTCTCTATTCACCTATCCATCTCTTTTTGGCCCAAAAGTTTTCCTAAGAACTTCATGAAAATTTTTGGGCCAAAAAAGAGATGATCAGACAGGTGAATGGAGAAAACTACATAATAGGCATAGGAAGCAAGATATAATAAGAACAGTTAAGCCTCGTAGGCTGCGATGGGCAGGACATGGACTGATGATTCGGGCATATTAAAATATGTCCAAAAGAACCCAACTTTTTATGAGGTAAGATGTAACAGACTCACCTTATTTATTAAGAAGCTTATAATGTTGCTTCCTATTGTAATTTATTAGCAAAATGAACTCGTTGTAAATGCCTGGAAGAAATTTCAAGGTAGATTTCGGCATACAATGGTTGACAATTCCCTTGTCAATAAAATAAATAATTTTTTTATTATTTCTAAAAAACAATTTATTTTTATATTAAAACATATAATTTTATATAAAACATGTCTTGTAAATAATTGAATAGTTGCCCCAAAAACAGATCTAATGCATAAAGAGCTATTCATTACTTGGAATAACTTCTTGTCATTTTGTTACATATAAATCACCATTCGCTTAAATTCCAACTTTTAAAAATAAATAAAACAGGTTTGGAAGAGAGCAGGAATAGTTTTACACGCAACATGTGATATTCTCCAGATATATTACTAATCCAATGAAAACTCAACTTTCAAATTTTTATGGGTTAGATCTCTTTTTGGGGCAACTATTTAATTAATTCAAGTAAAAAAACACAATATTCAAATATCATTAATTTATAACTTATTAACAAATTAAACTAATAGTTGGTAAATTGAGAATGTACGATTTTTTTTAATAGGCTCAAACTGATCAGGATACTTTTGAATCAATCGGTTAGTTGGCACACAATTTCAATCCAAAACCTCCAGAACATGAGTCTCAAATGCTACTAATCAGGATTGGCAGATTTTTAATCATCCTGCTTAAAATTAACAATGGTCAAAATACAAAACTGTTATTTTATAGATGTGATTGTATATAAATATAATTAATGTAACAAAACAGAACTTGTTCTTGAGTATTTAATATAATCTGCAATAACACAACTAAATGCAGACATTTTCTGTATCAATTGATTTTTTAGGAATTAACACTAAGAAAAACTGTGTCACCTCATCTCATATCTTTCTTATTAGACAGATTTCAGGACCTTATTAGGTTCCTTCCTCAGTACTTTCATGACCATTGTTATGTCGTCTTGAAGAGCTGTGTCATACTCCCTCTATTAGTAGACTGCAGAACCTCGAAATCAAATCATTTTCCCAGGAATTTAAAATTCAAAAAGTCTTCTTAAACAAGAAGCCACCATTTGCATAATCGAGCAAATGCTTGTAGCATTCGGCGCTTGGGAACGTATAAGAGAAAAATTTGCATTTAGATTGGAGTGCTCAGGTAGCTCAATGGTAGAGCATTGGCCTAGAAAGCCAAAGGTCCTGGGTTCAAATCCCAGACTGAGCATATAATTTTTCTCTTCAAATATATTTCAAAATTCATTAATTATTTTCGTTTTTTTTAGTGTAGATTTTTTCCCAAGTCGTGAGCACTTTAGGTTTTTCTATTTGTTTAATTAATTTGGCCTTTCTTTTGATTTGATGTTTTTCTGACTGTGCATGGGCTGCTACTTCTCCATTCTTGACATTTCTGAGATGTTCTTTCACTCTGGTTTTTAAATTTCTCTTTGTTTTTCCCTATGAAGGTTCTGAAACCGGTCTAATAAAAAGAAGAATATGAGGTGAAGTGATACAATTTAACATAAATTGCTCTTGAGTATTTAATATAATCTGCAATAACACAACGAAATGCAGACTTTTCTGTATCCTCTATCACAACACTGTGTTGCAGTGCACAGAACAATCACAATGTATTTTGTTATTGATTTCAGTTTGAATTTAAATTTTCATATGATGCCCTGAAAGACTATCAGATATGCATTTAACCTTTTATACAGTGATCTCAACAGTGGTTCAAATTATCTTTAAAAGTACTGAATCTTTTAAACAGTAATGGATAAGCTAAAAAGGCAAATAATATATAACTTACATCTTATTATGACATTTGACAGGTTAAAACTATTTCAACCACTGTTAATTGTCATTAATAAATTTGGCTGCTGTTAAGGAAATGATGCACCATGCATGCAAGAAGAACTATAGACTTGTAAACTATATTGAATTCTATCAACTACATGACTGCGTTCATGGTATTATCGCCTGACTATGATGGTTGTCCGTTTATATAAAAGTGGGTGCCACACGACAATACTTGACAATATTTACATGTGGGATTATTGTAGTGGCGGTAGTCGGTATCTTTGTATTTAATTATATATAATAGGTGCGAGGAAACAACCGCTGGTCAACCATCAAGTGAGGCTACAATACAAACATGTTTTTTCTTATATTGTGATATCAATGATTACTATGGTTCATTTTTTATATTACAGCAATTACTAAGAAGCTATTACTGGCACTATCGAACCCGTAGGTTCATGGTCATGCAGACATAAGCTTTCCATATATCCCTATCCTAAGCTGTTTTCCAATCATCCCCTGTATAATCAACTTCTCTCAAATCATGGTTAATGTTATTCTCCCACCTCGTTCTTGACCTATCTACTGAGTGCTTTCCCTGTACTTTTCCTACAAGGAATTTCGGAGCTCTTCTTTCATTCCCCATTCATGCCAGTCTACGAGAGTTAACTGTTATTATACACAGTTAAGTCTTGTAGACAGTGATAGACAGGACATGTGGTACAAATGGGGAATGAAAAAGGGTTATCTTGTAGGAAAAACAGAGAAAACAACAGTAGGTATGCCATGAATGAGGTAGGAGAATAACATTAACCATGATTTGTGGGAAGTAGATAATACAGGGGATGATTGGAAGGCATTAGCTCAGGATATGGATGTATAGAGAGCTTATGTCTGCGTGGCCATGAACCTATGGGTTTGATAGTGCCAGTGAGTTAATTAGTTAGATTGGGTATATTTAGTTTGCGCCATAAAATTTATCTTAAGAATTTTGGTGCTGTAGGACATTGCAGTGATCTACCTTGGTGGAATTGTAAAATGATATCAAGGGAGACATTTGACTGGTTTATGACTGAATATTCTTATATGTTAATTTTGTTTTTCCCCATGATTCATAGCTATGTTTGCAAGATTCTTATTGTTCATATCATGATTTTTAGATTATTTGTAGAATCTGCATTTTATGCCTCGCCACAAATTTCTCTATCAAGATAACTGTCAACAAATTGCATGCTGAAACCTTCCTTGAAATTTCTTCCAGAGAATCATTGTGATGTACCAAATTATCTGCTGTTTTTAACTACAAGGCACAGAAATAGAAGCCGGAATCCAGCAATGTCAACCCACTGTATGGAACAGATGGTCTCCCTGCACAAATAAAACTGGAGTGAAGTGAGGCGGAATGCAGTGTAGACGGCAGGTAGTCAGGGTTATCCAATCTACCAATTCAGGTGTTGTATTACTTCCCTGTAGTTTGAATGATAAATTGATCTTTGTACACACAGCGATTCTCTGGGAGAAATTTCGGATAAGGTGTATAAACCGTCGCACATTAATTCTTCTAAGTTCTATAGAATCGCAGTGCGCATGCATGAGTTGTAGGAATTGCTGTAATGGTTAATGTAGCTTCCAGTAGATGGCTCTGTCGGCGTTACCAACTTTGGGAATAAATTCCCAAACACTAAAAAAAAAAAATGGACGTAAACTAACTTCCCATTTCATAACCTAACAAAACAGTTTACATGCATATTATTTATTTCCAAATGCAAACAAAAAATGAACGTAAACTAACTTCCCATTTCCTAACCTAACAAAACAATTTACATGCATATTATTTAACAAACTTTAAATTAATTTTACGTACACTAACACTAAATATGGTTTTGAATTATTTTCAAATGTTGGTAACTGCAATGTGAGAGTTTCCTAGTGCATGTTACATGAAGCATTTCCGTGCCTGTAGAACTCGATGTACAATATTCGCATAATTTAGAAATATTTAAAAATCGTAAGAAAAATTTTTCTCTTCAAATATCGTAAGAAATGTTTATAAAATGGTTCCAAAATGTTTAAAATAGTACCAAACGTTATTATAAATAGTTGAAAAGTGTTTAGTGCATCAGTGGCATAAGAATATTACATGGAAAATTATGTGTGACGGTTTATACCACAGCTGAAATTTCAAAGTAGATTTCAGCCTAAAATGGTTGATAGTTACCTTTTAAGTCCTGCAGAATAGTAGCATATGTGCGGAAGGGTTATGAACTTGCTCCATAGATGGCAGGACTATTTGTGCAATATGTATGACCACCCTTTGTAATAAATTCCAAAACATGCTTTTAAATAATGGATGTACTTGTAATTTCATAACCTAACAAAGTAAATAATTTACACATTATTTCAAGAAAACTAATTTGGTGTACACTAACATACCCCTTCTTAATCTAACAAAATAAAAAAGTGGTCAATAATTTCTTATTGTGAAGGTTGGTCGTACTGGTAGTACAGATTGTCCTGCCATCTGTTGACTAGTACTCTAACTTGAAGTAATTTTGTAACCTAACAAAGTAAATCATTTACATATTATTTCAACAAACTATAAACTAATTTGGTGTACACTAACGTACCTTTCCTAACCTAACAAAATACAAAAAGTTGTAGTACAATAATTTCTTATTGTGAAGATTGGTCATACTGGTAGTACTGATTATCCTGCTATGGTTCTGTAGAACTTAAGAAATGCTTGAGAGATTTTGTGTACATGAGTGAATATTTAAGAACTGTAAAAAAAAAATCCTTCAAGAATCATTAGAAAATGTTAAAATAGTAGAAAATATTAGTCTATGTGTACAATGGCATAACAGCCCAATGTTGGGCTGTAGTCTTTCTTTTGTTAAGAGTTACTAGACAAAGTTATGTAGATAGGAAATAACACTATGAGGTTTTTTAATATTGTTTATTTTTTATTATTTTACTCACCTCATACTTCATAACTCCTCACAAACCCAGGGTTTGCGAGGAGGTATGAAGTATGAGGTGAGTGAAATAATAAAAAATAAACAAAATTACTAGACCAAGTTAATTTAGTTGCACTTATTTCCCTAAATATGGCATGGATGTACGCGGTCAACATGCCGACCCGTGACACATCTAGTAGGCAAGTAAGTTATTACTAGAATGAAAAAGGTCGGTAATTTTTTTTCTTAGAGGCCTCTTTATTCTGGTGTAAGGTTCTTTTACAAGCCTGAAAATCTTCAGACTCAGGACCCATGGTTTAAAGTCCCTCCTGGAAGACTTGGGCCTTGGATTTTTCTATCCTACAAAGTCCATTGACCTCACCCGGGTTTGAACCCACTACCCTTGGAACTAGATGCAAGGAACATACTCACTAGTCCACCACAGACAAAAGGAAATATTAGTAGAAATGGAGGAAGTAAATAGTGCAACAGTTTCATATGAATATTGTATGGTACAGCATAAAATATAGTTGAGCCGTTTATTTTTTATGTCAATTTCATTTTTTCCCTATTTCTCTCGCCAAGAACTACGTATGTACATACATATATCTCAAGTCACTAATTACATTCTATAACAGTAACTTGTCCTGTTTTGGTGTTATTTTAAAATTATAGTAGTGTATCATTTCCCTAACAGCCCTCATTGATTATGATGCCTTTCTGCCAACCCTGCTGTTACAAGAGCAACTTACAAGATTTATTGCTGATTACAGCTTCTGATTGTGAAAGGAATAGATATAAAGAGATACACACGTTACTCAGGTTTTTAAAATAAATTTGTTATGAACTTCTGGGAGGTTTGGTAGCTGTGTCCAGGAGCGGAGTTGTCTCTGCATGTTGACTGGAGGTCGCTGGATCGTGTCCAGGCCGGTGCCACACATAGCCTCGCTGCCTCACGTTCTGGTGGTGCAGATTGTGCAGGTACAATGTGCTTAGATTCATGTCCGCAGCTGTCATTTCAAGCGTGTCTTGGTGCATCTCCCTCCCTTCTCCAAACACAGATGCTCCCAGAGATGCCCCAGGCTGCTGCAGACTGTATATGAGGCCCCTTTCAGGTACTAGCGGTCCCTCAATGCGACTTGTCCTCACTCTAACATTGTATTGTTGAAACGGATCGGCGTGGCCTTGGACTGAACCAGTACCTGAGGGAAACTGCGGGACTCCTGCAAGGGAAGACCCAGTCATACCTCTCCCCCTCCCGAACACGATGCTCTGGACTAGGCTGTTATATCCGACTCCGAGAGAAGACATGGAAGTTAGCGAGGAATACAATGGATTTAACTCATTTCGAACCCCGAGCTGGTTTCTGTCTTGCATTGCTCTGTTGCGGAATGCGGTGACGAAGTTCTGAGCATCTGCAGGAGGCACCCACTTAGGATTTGTGTACATGAAATGAACAAGAGAGAGTTCTGTTTTTCCAATGTCAGCTTGAGCGTGTGATGATGCTTCTGTGACAGGGACATGTGACCTGACGCTCTCCTGCCAATCGGGACACCCATGTCGACGCAAGTCCATGAGCGCAAATGAACATACATCCCCCACTCCTGCAACTTCCACTGTGAAATTTCTGAAAAAGTCGACGATTTCAAGTGATTTTGATCTAAGATGAAAGCAGAGGACAAAAGGTGTGATGATGGGAGAGACTAGTTCATCTAATAAGTGGATCACCTTATAATGGAACATCTGTGAGAATTCCTTACGCACTTGGTTCGTGTGGGCCTGGCCCCTCCAATGCTCTGGACAGTAGTGAATCTGAGCGATGATGGCCGTCATGAGGTGTTCGGGACACCACACCATGTTTTCATCTGGCAGCATCGCTCTGCTAATCGCAGCAAGCACACCACAGACAGAGATAATCGTCAATACATGTTCAACAGTCAACACATCTTCGTCATACACGGATAAAAGTACGAGAACCATGGCGATTCCTCCTGCGATAAAACAGACAGTCCTTGCAATGACACAAGTCAGCGGCGATGTGAACATGCTCATGTACTTGGAAGAATTCTTGTACGCTCTATTGAGACGTGCATTCAATTCGTGATCGAGTTCGTTGAAATGACGGACGTACAGTCTTCCATAAAGCGACCAGCTGCGTAAACTCATGAAGCCAGGCTCTCGCTTGATGACTTCTGCATAGTTGAAAAAGAGGTAGAGGATCTGCCAAAGAAGAATGAGTGGACAAAGCGCAAAGTTAGCAATCCCCACCCACAGGATGTGTTTTGACAGATGCTGTGCAAGTTCTTTTCTCTTAGCAATCTTCTTGTAATCCTCTCTCAAGTGCCAGTTGTTTTCAAATGGAGCCCAAGGCCCACAGAAGAGCAGAAATTCTAAATTATACTTGAGGCCACTCGTGAAGAATATGGTTTCTCCAAACAAAGGAAAACTTATTTTAAGTGGCAATAAATTCTGATTAATCATAGCGACCATATAATTTTTAAATCTGAGAATTCTGTGGTAGATGTCGAGTTCGGTGAGTTCAGCCTTGTGAATGCACATCTGTTGCTCTCGTTGAACTTCTCGCACTCGGCACTGAATCTCATGCCAAGTTGTATTGTCCAAGTCACTATCATTTATCTTAAGTGCCATGTTGAAGAACTGCTTGATTTCCCAAAAATGGAATAAATGGTAGACAACTTTCACTACTCGTAATAACCAGAATACAAAAGCCACAAACAAGCAAATTCCCGTAACTGCACCAAAACTTTCCCAACATTGATCCCATGTCAACAAAGCATCGCTTATTGAGATCTTTTCTTTATTGATAACCTTTTCATTTGTTTTACTGTCCCTAAAAAGTATTGAATAATCTACACAGTGGAAAAGAAATGTAGAGAAGAAAACTACAAATGCGAATTGAAATAATTCCAAACCTTCTTGTACCATCATACATTTAAAGCCATGTTTCTGGTGGTAATGGTACATTCTAGCAAAGAATGAGTCCAAGTCTTCTATATGATTCCATCTTGCTCTGCTGTTTTCTGGCACCACGTGTATCATAACGCCACTGTCCTGTGGCGTTTCTTCATGTTCCTCTGCCTCCATAGGATAAGGTTGGAGAGGCTGGTAACTTGCTTCCAATGTTGCAGACATGTTGATTCAGCATAAATTGCACTCCGTTGTTTGTTTAGGAACATTAAGTTTCAATATTCACTACTTACTTCCATTTTACAGCGCAACTAAAGCGAAGAGTGGACAAATATCTCATGATTCATACATTTTAAGAATTTCTTTGTTGTTAATCACTGCCTTCTTGATAAAACAACGCTTCACCCATGGCTTCACTTAATTTTGTGATGTTATTATCTTAAGTGCAGTGATATGAGTGAATATTGTAATAAAATTGGATTATCAAGCGATTCACAGGAAAATTATTAGTTTATTTATTTAGTAGAGGTCTGTATGTAAAATTAAAGTTTGTATTATCGTCGGTGATTGTTTATAAAACGTATATAAACTAAAACCTAATTTTGGCTATATTTATATTTCAAGATAGAACAACAAACGGATATAACAAAGAGATTTATAGCACATTTTCTTACAAAAAAAAAATGAATGCCACAGATCATGAGGAGCATGAAATCAACTCGACAGCAGATCATGAGGAGCATGAAATCGACTCGACAGAATTCGTCCAAGTGAAATGTGAACCAGATGTAAGTTTGCATATTTAATTATTTTGAGCAACCGATAGTCCATCGCTGTGGTCTCGAGATAGCGTGCTGCTTTGGCACGCAGAGGACCCGGGTTTGATTCCCGGTCGGGACAGGCTCCTGGGCGGTTTTTTCGGGGTTTTTCCTCACCTGTAAGGCAAATTCCGGAAGCTTAGGGCCCAACGATCCCCGAAAATCATCCGGCCATCACTATCATCATCCTTCACCATGTGGAAAGCAACGGGAAGCTACCACACCTATAATTCCCTAGTAAAGCTGCATAGCATTGCTATGATTGCTGTGAAAGACCTGCCCTCGGGCAGAATTAGTATGGAATGGAATTCTACTATAATAAGAAGAAAGGTTTGCCCTAATGGGCATTGATTGTACTGTAGTCTTTGCTGTAGTTCAGCGATTTTGGTCGCACTCTCGGCTGATGTTGACAAACGGACCCACACAATTTTCCATCTGACATTCTTATGCCACTGTTGCACTAAACACTTTTCAACCATTTATAATAACCTTTGATACTATTTTTAAACATTTTGGAACCATTTTATAAACATTTCTTATGATTTTTAAATATTTATAAATTACGCGAATATAGTACGAGTTCTACAGACGCAGAAATGCTTCATGTAACAACCGCTGGGTGGCTCTCAAATCAGAGTTACCAACATTTGAAAATAATTCCAAACCATATTTCAAGAAATTAACTTCATTTTGTTAGATTCCGATGGGACAAGTTAGTGTACATAAAATTAGTTTATAGTTTATTAAATAATATTCATGTAAATTGTTTTGTTAGGTTAGGAAATGGGAAATTTGTGTACGTCCATTTTTTTTAGCATTTGGGAATTTATTTCCAAAGTTGGTAATGCCGAATTTAGAGCCATCTAGCAGAAGCTACATTTACCATTACAGCAACTCGTGTATGAGCACTGCGATTCTGTAGAACTTAGAAGAATTCATGTGTGACGGATTGTCCACCTTATCCGCACTCTCCGCCACAATTCACACACGTACTTCTCACCAGGTTTGTGATATTTCTTGATTCTGCAAACCTTATGATGAAAGCTATGAATTGCATATCGTGTCACAACATGTCTTAGCTCTTGGTTAGCTTTCGTCCAGTTCCTGTCCAGCATAGCTCCTGAGGTATACAAATAATAATAGAGAGAGGTGGTGCACCTTAATAGGTATTAGGAATATTTCAGCTTTTTGATCTTGCTAAGTTCAGAGATAGATTTTTCTCTTTTACCACACTTCAGGATGTGGCATCTTTCACATTGTTTCTTGCACAATTCGTGGTGTAAACCATGGGTCGCTAATTTTATGATAATATGTCTCTGGGGTTGGTTTTCCTGGTCCAAGATCTGTCCAGCATTGCGCTTGAGCTATAAAAATCCTTCGTTACATAAAAAATATCTAATAACTATAAAATAGGCTAAACTTTACAACCTGTGATGTGACTTTTTTAATTTCTTCATAAACTCCTGTCAAATTTTATTCTTAGGGGTTTATTTTTCAAATTATTTCCACCATTTAAATGATTTTTACATTTTTCTAACTTTTATTTCAATATATTTTTCTATGATTTTTAACTACATATGTAGTATGAAGACGTGGCAGCCATATTGATATTAATGAATATTCTATGCAACAACAAAGACATGTTCCAAGTGCAGCCAACATAGAATATGTACTAATTACTTGTACACACATACTTCAGAATTTAGAACTTACTATTTATTTTTGGGTGTTGCATTCTTTCACAGGTTAGAGCGCTTAAATTGCATTAGGTTAGCTTTTAGATTGGTTTTTCACAAGTTAGAGTACTTAAATTTCATTAGGTTAGCTTTTAGGTGTTAATTATTGTGTATATGTTGGCTGCATCCGTGATTCCATAGTTTAAACTGCTTCGTGTTTGTTGGCGCATGCGCATTGTGTATAATTGGAACTTACAAAAATTTTGCGCATCACATGTTGTAAAGTATTTCTCTAAAATATGTTTAAGAATAGTTCCAAAATGTATAAAATAGCACAAAGTGTTATTTCAAATGGTAAATGTATGTAGTACAAGAGTATCATAAAAATGTTATGTGGAATATCATAGAGCATTTAAAGGTAAGACGGTAGACCAAAATTTGAAAAATAAAAAAATAAATATTTTTTTCCATAATTAAATAGTCTATTCTTTTCTGAACATTTCTGTATATTATTTTTTACTTAATGCCAATTATAAGTGTGTTAATTTTTTTTTAACTTTACAGCTGGCAGAATGTAATATAATTATATGGTATGCCAAAATTTGAAATTTTTTTTATAATTAAATAGTCTATTTTTTTTCTGAACATTTCTGTATGCTATGTTTTACTAAACACCAATTATAAGTGTGTTAATTTTTTTTTTAATCAATTGAGTTGGTGTTTACTTGATGAAAATCCATTACTTATTTAATTAAATCATTTTTTTTTTTAAACTTCACAGCTGTCAGACTGTAATACTTTAAGCATTGTTCTCGAAAGTGAAAATTTTCGAATATTTGCCCCATTATCTCAGGGACTATTAGAGATAATTACATGAAATTTTTACAGGTGGTAAACCCAGTTATACTAAAGATATGGAACCACAATCATGATGATCTCTTCTATAAATCCTCACTTATGATTTTTATAAGTATTTTTAAATAAAATAAAAAAAGAGACTAGTGGCAAAAAAATTATATAGAACGTGAATATTTAGATAAAAGTTTGACTGAGGTTCAGTGGTATTTACAAGCCTCATTTAATATGCTGTAAAAATTTCATTACAATCCATCTAGTAGTTCCTGAGAAAATGGGTCTCAAATTCACATGTTTTAACATTGATGGAGTAGGGCCTACTGTCTCACCTTAATCTAAAGTTCAGTTCTAAGTCCTTGTACCACATAATATTCTGTCCTCGGTTTATTTTGATAGGTGAGAGAATGGACAAGTTATTGTAAATCAGATTATTTTACTGGTTGTTGGATAATCAGGTGCCCCATAAGGATAAGTTGGCTATTCCATTTGAACAATGACTAACACATATTTTCCATTGTAAATATGGTGGTTTTAGATTATTTTTACTTTAACTTCTCATTGAATTTTAAAGCATTTATATATATGTACATATATTTTTTAGAAAATCAATATGTGTATATGATAATGGATCCCCGATTGTCCCTCTTGGAATACAGATGCTCACTCTAGTGGGAAGTTTCTTAACCAGACTAATTTAGTTATGCTTAATTAAATTATTTTTAGGCTGATCATCTTACCTTAATATTAATGTTGATTTGTTCTTGAACATGTTTCGATTATATCATAATCATCATCAGCATCTTTCCCAGACTGGTTAGATTTATGTTGCACACAGAGTTATGAATTTTGAAATACCGATGGAGCGTGACCTTGTTTGGAGATTCTTTGGCCAACCACAGGATGGAGCCGACATCGACATCCAGGGTGTGCAACATAAATCTAACCAGTCTGGGCAAGATGTTGATGATGATTATGATATAAGCGATACATGTTCAAGAACAAATCAACATTAATATTGAGGTAAGACGAACAGACTAAAAATAATTTAATTAAAATAACCTCATAATATCACTTCCTAAAATAAAATATTAGTTATGCTTATTTCCCTATATATATATCTTATACGAAGGGCCGCAAGAATTTCAAGAAGAGAAAAAAATTAGGAACTCAGTTATAAGGGAGAAAATGAAGATTGAAGACACTATTTTAGATTATATTAAAACTCAGCAATTAAGGTGGTATGGACATGCCCAGCGAATGGAAGAGGATTGACTACCAAAATCTGTTTTGGAATGGAAACCTGAGGGAAGACGAAGCAGAGGAAGACCTAAAACCTCCTGGAGTCAGGGAATATGTTTATATATGAAGATATTCAAAGATACCAACAAGAATGGAAAAACCATCTGAGGAGAATGGCAAGAAATAGACTTCCAAAATTGGCATTCCAATATACCCGACTGGACATAGGGACCAAGGAAGACCAAAACATCGGTGGAAAGATCAAGACCATCTTCGCTAGGTTTACTGTACAGGCCACATGGCCTAAAACGAATTTGTTCATGATGATGATGATGAGAAACATCTACAACCAGGAGATTGGATGGACTGACAAAACTGGATGCCAAGGACATAATCAACTGATGATCTATCTATCTATATCTTGAGTGGCATGTGATTAGTACATTGCCTCAAGGAGGCACCTAGTAGCAAACTAAGGTATTACTTGAATGGAGGAAGATTGGATAAATTTTGCTCAGAGGTATTTTTTATTCAGGGTAGGTGTTCTTTTGTGAGCTTTGAAATCTTAAAACTTAGATGCACGGCTTAAAGTATGTCCTGAAGTACTTATCCCTATGATTTTGCCATTCTAAAAATTCATTGATCCCAGCCAGGTTTGAATCTGCAACACTTGGGACTAGAGGCAAAGAACATAACCTCTAGACCATTGCAGCCAACAACACATCTGTATTCCTTAAGTAATTATTCACATACTGCTGCCAGTAATTTGTGCATTTTTCAGTTTTTTTATTCAATTCATGTGGACATACATGGCATACAATCCCCCTTAAAAATGTTTTTTTTTTCAATGCCACCTGTTTGTCATTCGACATTTCAGGTGTTCTCTCCTGGCATTGGCATATTGTAACCCACTTCTGAGGTTGGGGCACCTGGAAGGTGGGGTTATGCTGCCCCAATATTATGATGAGTGATGACGATGGGTAATGATGTGCCAGGAGAGGCCTTAAACTTAATCTAATGAAGTGAATATGATATTGATGATAATGATGACCAGATGATGTTCGGGGACCGTTTGGGCCTTAAAGTATCCTGGCATTTGTCTAACAGGTGAGGAAAAACCCAAAAAACCTCACCCAGGAAACTTGTCCCAAGCGAGGATCGAATCTAGGCCTGCTGCGTGTCAAGGCAGCACGCTACCTCGAGACCACAGCAGTAGACCCCTTAAAAATGTAACTTGAGTGATTCTATTCGTTCATTAAAGTGAACTGTATGAAATTGGTTCTGGATGGATCCTTGGATTTTACTAACAAGGGAACCGTCAATCATTGCATGCCGAAACCTACCTTGAAATTTCTTCCAAAGAAGTGTTGTGATGTACAAAGGTCATGTCCAAAAAAATTATCTGCTGCTTTTAACTGCAAGAATCAGAAATTGAAGCCATAATCTAGGAATGGTAACACACTATACGGAGCAGATTACATCCTTGCTTGAGTATGAGTTGGGTGGAATGAGGCAGGATACAGCATTGACAGCAGGTAGTGAGGGTTATCCAATCTAACAAATCAGGAGTTGTATTGCTTCCCTATAGTTTAAATGAAAGTTTTGGTACTGAAGTTTAATACCTTATAGTTAAAAGAGGCAGATAATTTTTTGTACATGGCTTTTGTACATCACAATACTTTTCTGATAGAAATTTAAATGGTAAGTTTTGGCATACAATGGTAACATTTCCGTTGTAAGATAGGAGCAGTTTATTGAACAAATTCTATTAAATTAATTCAAATATAAACCAAACTTACTGCTTTAAATTAATTGCACAGGACATAGTGGACCACATAAAGGAAGAAGCCGAGGAAGATTACATCTTTGAGGCAGATTGGTCTGTAAATGATGTTAAGGTAATATAATTTCATTAAAAAAACTTTTGCTGGTATCCTGTTTGAAGATTTCGCTATTCTACACTCTAATTCAACACAGGAAGTTATTATAGACCTTACAGGCTACACCGGTATCCCCCTACATACAGGGGGTAGATGTTGCCAAACTCATAATAATGGTATTTGTTTGTTTAGGGAGGGGAGAAGGGGGAAGGTTAGCAGTACGTTTTTCAAATCTATGTACTATACATTTATAAAAAACATAGTTTTTCTTTTACGGTATGCAAACTAGTTTTATAGTAAATATGAGAGTCAATACTTTCACACAGGATAGTACAGGTCCGCACGAGCTCAGTGACAAGTGGTAACTGTTTTTTTTCTTTAAGAGGGGGTGGTTAGAATGGCTACAACATACAACTCTGTACCTGCTGTGTTGCATACTTCAGTTTTATTTAAGAATTTCTCTCAAGAAAATACTGTTAAAATGGCAACCCAGTTCCCTATTCCAAACACACATTAACTTCCTGGGTTGAATGTGACTGTAGTGTACATGACAGTGATGAAACATATCTCAAGTTACTAACTACATTAATACTTTATCATAAACTTGAGTAAAGACATGTTTATTCACATTTCTGCCAGATACTAGTGATTATATTGCTGCTGTAGAATCTATCAATAGATCAGATTTTTTGTATTCCTATTGGTCTACCAAGTATCAGTAGCTGCTTCAAAATTAATTTTATTGGGATGGCTGAATAATGTAATGGTAGTGCACTACCGTATAAAGGAAGATGTCTTGGGTTCAAATCCCAGTTCAGGTGTTAATTTTTGTTTTCATCAAATAAAAGCCTAATGCCAATAAGTTTTTAAAAAATGTGATTTATATATTGTAAGCCTCGCCCCCTCACTATGATGGTTGTCCAGCGGCTCCTTTGTTTCCCTACAGCTCTTAATGGTATAAATTAAAAATACCATGATGCCGACTACCTACCACCTCCACTATAATAATTCAGAGCTGTTAATCATTGTCAAGCATTGCTTGCGTGGCATCTGCTGTTATATAAATGGACCCACCAGCATAGTTAGGTCTGATTGGTTTGAGAGAGATATATAAAACAACGTGCATATTTTTAATGCTAATATGTTTTTTTAATTAAGCATATGAAATAATAATTTCAGTTTGATGTATAACAACATTTTTGTGTTTTAGGTATAACCTAATTGTTACCTCTCCGTTCCCACCGTAAAAACAACCTATCTAGGTAAAGCTTTATCCATTTAATTTAGGTGGTTGGGTTAAGTTTTTTTCTTCTTTTCATTTTAATTGCATTCCAAAACCCATATATAAAATCTCTTCCAGAGAAGTGTTGTAATGCACCAGGTCCATGGTCCAAAAGGAACAGAAATTGAGAATGAAAAAAAAAAAAAAGCCCAGAACCCAGCAAATTACAATCTACTGTGGGTAGCAGATGTATGGTCCCCTCTTGAGTTAGAGTGGGAGTGGAGTACAGCAGACAATGAGGGTTATCCAGTGCAACAAGTTAGGAATTGTATTACATCCCTGCAGTTTAAATGAGAGATTGATGCTAGATGTTAGTGTCTTGCAGATAAAAATGTCTGATAATTTTTTTGGACATGGCATTGGTACATCACAACACTTCTCTGGAAGAAATTTCTAAGTAGGTTTTGGCATGCAATGGTTAACAATTCACTTTCCAGTCATTTCTTGTCTTCTCTTCCAGCATTTCCATCCATTTAATTCCTCTTTTCTTCTTAACTTTCATTCATCAATATTTTGGTCAATCTCCTGGTTTCTTCCCTCCTAATATAAATTTGAGTGCTTGTCTTGGTATCCTTCTAATGTTCATTCTTTTAACATGACCATACCATCTTATTCTACTATTGTCCATTTCACCTTGTATTCTATCCAACTATAAAATTCATCCTTAAGTGTTCAGTATTCTATCTCATCTGGTTTTTCTAAGCATGTTTATTAAAAACCTAATTTATTTTCCGTGAGTAAAAAAAAAAAAAAAGAAAACTCCATGGTGTGACATGACTAGATGGCCCTTGGCCTAACAGCTTGCTGCTGGTCTCACATCCATATGTGTTAATCACAAAGGTAAACAGTCGTCCAGCAATCGTAGAAGTGGCATGTTGCCTGCATTTAGGTCCCCAAGGTCTTGAAGCTGGTTTTTCTCAACCTGCAGATACTACTTATTGTAGCTACCCAAAATCCTCATTCTCCTGGATAGGCACTTGTCCCATACTGGCAGAAGTTCCAATGAGAAAATTTCTTCCCTCATGGAGACTCGAACCAACATGGAAGTCCTATAGCTCTGCGCCAAGGCATTTTGATTTAACCACTCGCTATGGCACAGGACTTACTTTTCTTGAATTCTACTGAAATTCTTTGTTACTGTCCATATTTTGGCTCCGTAAATGAATATAGGTTTAAAATATGTTTTGTCATTTTTTTTTACAAAACAAGAATTTAATTAAATTACTTATTTTTCTCTTAATTTTACCTTCTTTATTATATAATAGGTTTTAAATGTATACATCTTCCTATCCTCAATATTAAGTTTTGATTCTCTTCCATCATTCATTTCTATCCTAGCAATCACCATTCTGCAGTCCCCTGTCCTTCATCAAATTCATAATTCCCTCTATTCATGTCTTCGTAGGTCTCCCTCTTCTTTTCCGCCTATTTGGAATCCACTCCAAACTGTCAATCTATCTTCATTCATTCTCTTAACATGTTGAAACCATTGTAATTATTTCCTACAAATTGTATAACTGTTTTGTAAATGCTTTTTCTACATCACTTCCTAAATAAACTCATTGACTTGTTTAAGATAATGCTTCTGAATTTATTTTTGTTTGTGCTTCTTTTATAGTCTAAAAAGTTGAGTTACATATTTGAATATATATTATTTTTTTAGCCTGATGGAAAAACAACTGAAGAAGACTGTGATGATGGTGCTGCTGTTAATTTAGAGTCTAAAATAAAAGAACTTCCATATGCTTGTACTATTTGCAACAAAAGATTCATGTTAAAAGAATATTTGAACAAACATTTGAAAATACACACAAATATTCGGCCTCATAACTGCCCCGTATGTGGTAAAATGTTCTCTCAAAAGAGATATTTGAAGGTGCACATGAGAGTTCATTCTGATGAGAAACCTTTTACGTGTGACATCTGCAACAAGTCATTCTGTCACAAAACTCAATTGGAACAACATAGACATATTCATTCGGAAGAGAAGCCATACAAATGTGATGTATGCAGTAAATCGTTTAGAATGAAAAGCTGCTTGTACAATCACATGAAAGTACATACAGGACATCGGCCTTATTCTTGTGTTGTATGCAACAAAACATTTTCAGAGAAAGGTCATCTCACATGTCACTTGCGAATTCACTCAGGAGAGAGACCCTTTAAGTGTACAGAATGTGAAAAGTCATTTTCTTTGAAAAGTACTTTGGTTGGACATTTACAAACACATGAAAAAACTAGAATATCTATTGACCATCTTTTGGAAGCTTCACTCAAGCAGACAAAAGCTAATATTAAGACATAATCATATTAATGTATTTTGACATTTTAAAACAATTGTTTTGAAAGTCAAAATAAATATTTTAGATAAAAGGTTAAATTAATAAAATGTGCATGTGAAGACGTCAGTCCTCATCTGTATGACAGTTCATTTTGAACTTTGGCTTCCTTGACAACCCTTTTCTATCGTTGCCAACTAGGCACCATCCTTTAATTCCATTCCTCCTCAGGTCGTTCTGAACTTCATCTCAGTTTTGGCCGACCCACAGTTCTTTTACCTTCACATTTACTCTCCATAATTGGACAACATTCTGCAGAAACGAACCAAGCCACAAGTTAACTGAGCTGACAAAAATGCAATTAAAGTTAAATGTCAATAAAGGAATCACAAACGTAAATAAACATTTATTTTTTAATTTAATAAGACTTTTACGATGGGAATTATCATTACGAGGTAATTAATAATTTATATAAGTGAGTCAGAAATAACTTTTTACATCTCAACTCTGAAATCTCTTCAAATCGGATCAGTTACAACAAATTAACTCTTCTTGTTACATTTGGTTTCCCATAAAAATCATGTAGTTCAGTTACGGTATATAATCATCTCCATTTACCTGCCTGTTTTTCTCTCTTTATTCCACAAATTGTGTTAAGACCTTTATTCTCAAATACTCTTAATTTTTCTCTTCGTTTAAAGTATTGTTGCTAGTTGCTTCCGGAATTGTTGATGCAGGTCATTTTTATCTTAGCTTCCCAATAAAGAGCTTCCAGCTTTCTCTTTATCCAGTTTTCTGCAACTGAGAATGTGTTCATTGTTTATAATCATATAATTTTCACAGAATGGGCAGCATCTCTCCATTGTTCCTCCCTTAAAGTAAGAGTCAATGTTTCACATCCATATAATTGATAGAATAACAGTTTTATATATTTTGTGTTTAATGTTTATTGAAAGAAATTGAAATGACAAGAGTCCCTATAATGTATAATAGCATGTGTTTCCAGAATTGAGTCTTAATTTAATTTATTCATCTCATGTTCATATTTTATTATATTAACCTTTGTATAGTAACTTCAGTGGTGATACATAATGACTTTTAAAAATATTGATCAACTATTTTACATAGATTAGCTATGACAATTGCACTTATTATTTTTATATAGAAGAAAAAATAAAGATACACATTGATTAAATAGAACTTCGATAAGACCTTTCTTGTGTTTCAGCAATAGACCTTCTTCAATGCTTCATAAAAAATAGAGACTGAGCTGTTTTACCAATGATCTTGAAATAGTCTTCGGGGCTGATTGGTTGTGGTCCAGAGTTGATACTATTACTCGCCCAAGTTAAGTCTGCACAGCTAGAGGGAAGTGTGTTAGCGCTAGTGTTGCCAAACTCACTCTCTCTATGGAAGGGAGAATTCCTAAACACTTGTGAAAAATCATTATTTGGTTGTCAGTCATTTAATTGATGACTGCTGATGGTTTTGGATCATTTAAAATCACAGTGTTTCTCATCTCTCTATTTCAGCCTCACATCACAGGAGACAGGAATTGGCAACATGTAATGAGGAATGCATAGCAGTGACAATTCATTCTATAGTAAAATGGTTGCTGGATTATTTATTTGATCAATGACTACTATAGCTGTTTGATCATTTAAAAAGCACAGTACTTGCCAGGTCTCCCCTCCCAATCAAATAATACAACACAGGATACAGGAGGTGGTAACGTAGTAAGAGAAGGAAGATAATCCACAGCACATTCTTAGTATGTTTTCCACATACAGATTTAACTTGAGAGCTAGTAATATTTAATGTTTTATCTACTTCTATGGTAGACATCTTAAGTTTGTAGCCATCAGTTGAGGAGTTCACAGAAGTCGGGCACAGTCTCCTGAGAATGTCTACTGAAGCAGTAGATGAAACCTCATGTAATATCAGCTCTGGACCATGATCATTCAATCTTGAAGACAATCTCAAGAATTACAGTGTATGAAATGCAAAAAAGTGTGTTTTATGTTTATGCTACCAGCTGGCGTGAAGATCACAGCATTATCAGATGTATTGTCACTTGCTGTTGGTCTCCAATGATGGAACACTCAAACCATTTTTCTTTTTACTAACAGTGACATGTTAATCGCACATACACCACATAAAATACTTTTGATACATGTAGCTTGATATGAATTGAAACTGTTATGATTAAGAAGCAAGTTTCCATTTCATACAGTTCACTGTAGGCATGACATAGGAACTGAGTCAACACTGGATGATGTTTCCCCAAAATCATATGAAGAACATAAATTGTGATTGGTCATCAGCAAGGCGGGCTCATTCGTGTGCATGTATGTCGTTCACTTTCTTGCATCTCTTACACTATAAACAACTCTTACTTATGAAACTTGTAGATTGAATTCCACGTTCACTGAGACCAACCACTGTCGCAATCCTCAGCCAACTCAAATCAGTTCACATCTAGCTCCCTAAGATCCATCCAAAATGTATCCTTCTACCTACAACTAGATAGGATTAATGGTCCAGTTGTTTTAAGTTCCTTGCTTCTGGTCCCGAGGGTCATAGGTTCAAATCCAGCTGAGGTTGATGAATTTTTAGGATGGAAAAATCCAAATGAAAAAGGAAATAAGAATTTATGGATTCTGATGATTTTTGGTCTCATAAAAGAACCTCAAACTTAAATTAGAAGCTTTGAGCAAAATTTAATCAGCATTTCTTATCCAAGCAATACTTCAATTGCTTACTATATGTCTCTTTGAGGTGATGAACTAACCACTTGTAATTTGCAGACATATGCAGTGAAATAGGCATAGCTAAATTGCTTACATAATCTGAATTGTATCCACTTTTATGGTGTGCTATTTTCAAATCACTGACTTATTGAATAAACCGTGCATTGTAATCAAATAATTTTATATATCATGTAATATACTTCATCTCTATTTAATTAAGTTTTCTCTTCACTTATTATTTTTTAGTGTTGGAAAATTTTATCACAGTTTGCTGGCTTAATTTCACATTAAATGGAAAACCAAAGCTCCAGCTTGAAGTTTGGGATAAACAAGCACTAGAAATGGTGGGGAAAACTTCAGTTTACCTTCCCTAATATTTTTTTTTAATTATGTAGAATAATAGTGTGCATGCTCAAAAGTTTTACAGAATTGTCACTAGATGAAAACCACTTAGCTGTGAAATCGGTATGACCAACCTTTGCAATAAATTCTAATGTTTATAAGGAATGAATGTACACCAACTTTCCCCTTGCTAACCTAACAAAATAAATTGTATGCATATTATTTAATGTAGTGTACATTTACTTTTCTCATTGGAACCTACCAAAATGAAGCAAGTAAAATATCCATTTCTTAAAATATATTTTTGAATGTTGGTCATTTGAATTTCACAGATATCTCTGCCATCTAACAGAAGTTTCTTTGAGCGTTCATGCAAGCGCACAACAACAATTGTGCAGAACTTCAAAGAAATCATTGTGTACATAGATAAATGTTTAATAATTGTAAAAAAAATATTATAGGTATGTAAAATTGTAGACTTTCATGGCAGGTGTCTTGATTCATGTATTTTATGTCTTTCGGGCTAAATGGTCGTGGTCTGGTTTTATTAACACTCAACGTTTCGTCTACTACTGCGGTAGACATCCTCAGGCGATTCTGCGTGCTCTTTGACCTCCTAACTCTTCAAATGTCGGCTGCAGACTTAATTTTTTTTAACATTTGAAGAGTTAGGAGGTCAAAGAGCACGCAGAATCTCCTGAGGATGTCTACTACAGTAGAAGATGAAACGTTGAGTGTTAATAAAACCAGACCATGGCCATTTAGCCCAAAAGACATAAAATACATGAATTATAGGTATTGTTGCAAAACATTTAAAATGGTACAAAAATATAGTATGGAAAAATTGAGTGGAAGGTAATCTAATTTGAACCAAAATGGTGTATAAAGCATGTACCGATACATTAACAATGGGGCAAGAGTACTCCTTGGCAGGAATTAGTTACCCAAGGCTAATTTAGTTATCTCCCGACCTACGGCAGGGCTAATGGGAGAAGCACATGCGGCTGCTGAGTCCTCATTCCATGTCATGTGGCATAGCAACTGCACGGCTCACTGTGAGTCATAAACTTGCGCCGCCAAGATATTGAAACTTAACCATAAAGAACTGATTAGAGGTACCTCTCAATGTTAATTTTTGGAAGCAATTTTGTACCTCTGTGCCATCTGAATTTGACCGGCGAACTACTTTAGCCGGTTATGGTAGATCAATCGCATGAAAAGTAACCTATTCTTTCCATTCATTTAAAAATAAAATTGAAAGCTCAACACAAGCAATGCTATTTTGTGAGTAATTTTCACATGTTTTATTCTTACTCTATTCAGTCGAAAATTACAAGAACTTTGTCATCTCTTTAGATGTCTTTAACTATAAATTATTTTGAATTTTTTTTTTTTTTCCAAATTTCATTAATTAGTAAGTTCACTAAAATAATTTAAACAATTTCCTAAGTTAATAATGAATGGAGAACATATTTTAATCGACTCACCTCATACATTTTCAAACTTCTTTGATACCGACGGTTTCAGACAATATCATGTCCTTCATCAGTCATGGCGTATGATGAAGGACATGATATTGTCTGAAACCGTCGGTATCAAAGAAGTTTGAAAATGTATGAGGTGAGTCGATTAAAATATGTTCTCCATTCATTATTAATGATATAACCTCATAATGTTTACTTCGCGATATTAATTTAAATATAATTTCCTAAGTGTTTATTAAAAAAATTCCATTTTTACATGAACATAGTAAATACGGGAAGTCACTATTTATTAGGAAGTAATTGAAAATGTTACAACTATACAACAAAAATATTGCAAAATGTTTGTAATAATTTTCTGAAGTAACAATAAAAAATGCAAAATTGTTTACAAAGTAACATTTCTTGTGTTATTTCCATGAAGAAATATCAAACAGGATCTGGTTAATGGATATGCTATAGCAGCACCATTTGATGAGTCTGGTCTAATGAGAAATGATATACTATTTGTTTTATATGTTTTAAGAACCGAAATCATAAAGTAATTTACGTACAAGTTTTTAAATGTTCCTAAAATTAAAATTTAAAAAAAAACCTTTGGTTTATAAGAATGTAGTAAAAATAAATTCAAACTAAAGCCTATGCATTGTTCCTCTATTCTTAACAATTCAAATGTGAATGCACACACATGCACTCTGTTTAGTAACCAAACTTGTCTTGATTAGTTTGTTTGCTTTTAAAAATGAAATAACACTGAATCATTTATGCCATGTATTAAAATTGATATTTTAAAAAATATATATATTTTAGAGTTACTGTAGGAAGTACATTATTCAAGATGAACAGAATTTTCTCAATAAAACTTCTCCAAGTCACATACATAGTTGAATATTCAATATTCCAACAATAACTTACTTACTCACTGGCACTATCGAACCCTTAGGTTCATGGCCGCGCGGACATAAGCTCTCCATACATCCCTATCCTGAGCTAATGCTTTCCAATCATTCCCTATATAATCTACTTCCCTCAAATCATAGTTAATGTTATTCTCCCACCTCATTCTTGGTCTACCAGCTGGGCGTTTTCCCTCTGGCTTTCCTACAAGAAGCTTCCATGCATGTCTTTCATTCCCCATACGTGCAACATGTCCTGCCATCGCAGTCTACGGGACTTAACTGTTCTTATTATATCTGGCTTCCTATAAAGACCATGTAGTTCATTGTTATGTAGTCTGCTCCATTCACCTGTCTGTTCATCTCTCTTTGGTCCAAAAATTTTCCTAAGTACTTTATTCTCAAATACTTGTAATCTCCTTTCCTCCCTTAAAGTAAGAGTCCATGTTTCGCATCCATCAATAAACATAATTATTTTATAAGAAAACTATTTACACGTTTATTTACTAGCTTCCTATTACCCCAAGCCCTATAATGGGATCACCTACTTTTACATTTTGCTTAGAAAATCTAATAGTTCATTAGAGAAGAAACCATATTATGTACATTCTCCAGGGCGCAACAGGCTGAGAATGCCCTTGGCCTACCAGGTAGCTGCTGGCCCAATATCCACATGTGAGAAGAATCCAAATAGTTTGACATTTTAGGCTTAAAGGTAAGAGTGAATTGTTTTTGTTAAAAGGCTCAATTGACTGAACACTTCTTCTCTAAGTAATTACCATCACTTCATATTAAGATTTTTTTTTTGCACCACGTTGAATAAATGGTAAAAATAATTTTATGTATATATAATCAGCATTTAATAAAATACACAATTAAATAAAATATAACATATCTCCTTGAATATAAATATATTAGTTTGGTTTTTATATTGCTGTTTAAACATCATACAACTTCATACATAATAGAAAATAAAACAAAATAATTTGGTTAGATGATGATCCAGTTTCCAGATATTGTAAATTAAATCATAACCATGAATCGGATAACATCTACCTTAATACATTATACTGCAATTTGATTATATTCTGTAAATCAAGACTTAATAAAATTTGAGCTACTCTGCGATTTGGTTTAGAGGTATTTGAAATTAGTGATTTGGAGGAACCGAGTTAAAATCCCCGATCCATGTTGCATAAAGTTTTCATGGTTGTTTTATCAGCCAAAATGATTGCATGAAATATTTGTGATAATTTAATATATTTTATCAACAAATTTGACATAATTATTAACCATAGATATCTTACACAATTTTTTTTTCGAAGATTAATGAATGAAAATAAAAATAAAATATTTTACAAAGATACTATAATTGAAAAATAATTTTTGTAAAACAAACTTTACTGTCTTTTAGCTTAAGTCAATGACCTATCTCCATTCATCAACACTTCACAAAGCAGGTTTTTTTGTTATATTTAATTTAACTGAAATCATTGAACTTCCCCATTTATTTACCCCTTCAATAACAGGTATACATTTTCTTTGTTATATTGCATTGTAGTCATTGAAAGTAGAATTAAAGGAAAATTAAACATGAACATTTAGCATTTATAGTTTAACTCATGCCCCTACTTGGTCGTTGAGCTGATCACTTTAAAATTTGTAAAATAGTAACACAATAGTGTGTGTAAATTAGTTGTTTCATGTAATATGTGAAATCCAGATTGTCCATTTTTGCAATCTCTGTCCCTTGTGAGAGGGTTTTTAAAAACATGGCAGATGATTACAGAGAGGAGTAATCGTCTTATGGGAGGGAAGGGAAGGAAACTTTGTTTTTGTATGGAAATTTGTAAAATTGACCAATCTTTGAGAAGATGTTTTATTTATTGTACATTTATTTATTCATTCTTATACTTAATTGATGGGAGGTCAGCCTTCATTATTTTCGATCTCATTTATATGTACAAATTATTTCCTATCTTACATGTTGTCTAGCAGTCTTGTTCTTCAGAATTTTTTCTTATTTTAATCAAATATGAACAATAATTTCATAACCACATTCAATTCAATTTTCAATTACCTATAGATTATTGTTAAGCCCAGGGATCTTTTTCTTTTTTTGTTACTTCATTATTATATTTTAGTTTAAACTTTTTTTTTATGATTTAAACATATTTCAATATAGGCTTACAATTGTTTAGATGTGTTTAATTGAAAATTGTTATGTAGAGAAAAATAATATCGTACTATAAATCAACACTTTTGAAATTCATGTTAAAGCACCGTTGAGGTTGTGTAATAAGGTGTTAATTACATAATTTCTTACCTGGTAAGTCAGTTGTCCTCAACTAGGTTATTAAACTTCAAGTTATTTTAATATGAGGCCTTTCGAAAACAATGTTTCATCTTCTGCGTTTTAACTGGAACTGATGGCTGATAGGTTGTATAATGGATTTATGTCTGTGGTTATGTTCTTACTCAACGAGAACATAACCGCAGACATAAATCCATTATACAACACCATCAGCCATTAGATCCAGTTGAAATGCAGAAGATGAAACATTGTTTTCGAAAGGCCTCCAAATTAAATTAACTTGTAAAATTTTAATAACTTAGTTGAGGACGACTGACTTACCTGGTACAAAATTATATAATTGACATCTTCGTACTATAAAGTACTACGATAACATACAAAGTAATAAGAACTGCCAAGTTGTTAATATAAGTGTGTGTGTGAGTTTAAAAATGTGTTCAAAATAATACATTATTGGATTTATGTACAGGGTTGGAACATTGATAAAGGTGTTTATTGTTAGAAATCATACGCAGTAACATGGTTCATTGGCAACTGTGAGAGAGTCCCTCAGTTGACCAGCCTCATGGGCTATAGTGGTCAGCGTTTCTGACTACTGTTCATGAGGTCCCAGGTTCGATTCCCTGTCAAACTATAGAAATTTTTCCTTAAAGGGAATCATTCCTGTGGTTGCCCATGATCTAGAATTTAGGTTAGGAACTCTTCTGGCGCTTCATTATAATTTATTACCCATCATATCATCGGGATAACACAACTCCGCCTTCTAGGCGCCCCAACTTCAGAAGTAGGTTACAATTAGCCAATGCCACCAGGGAGAACACCAGAAATGTCGAAATTGACAACCTATGGCATTGGATAAAAAAAAATCAAAGAGTGGGGGGAGTGAAGTTTGCTCTCTCACCAAACATTTCATTCGCGAATGACATTCAAGAACTTCGTTCGCGAGTGAGTTCATAGAAACGAAGCGCTTCAAATGCGAACGAACCATCATTACTGGCGAGGCAGTTATGTTACATTCTTGTAAGGTGAAACGTGTTGCGTATTCTCGTATTAGCGGTCTTAGTTCATAGTTATTATGCCTCGATCTGTGTTTACAGTACAGCATAGGGTATTTATGTACGATAATTATGTGAAAACAGAGTCTTGCAGAGAAGTCGTTAAACGATTTGGAACACAATTTCCAGGTGTAAATCCTCCAAATAGAGATACCGTCCGACGACTTGTAAACAGATTTAGAGAAACGGGTTCTGTGCTCGATAGGATACCAAAGGTAACAAAACGTGTGCTTACTGAGGAAAAATTAGACGAAATAGGAGAAAGATTAGAACGTATGCCAACAAAATCCCTAAGACGACTTGCACAAGAAACCGGTGTTTCGAAGGCGTCAGCATTGCGAGCTACGAAACTTTTACGTTTGAATGCCACAAATCATGAGCATGAAATCAACTCTACACAATTAGTCCAAGTCAAATGTGAACCAGATGTAAGTTTGCGTATTCAGTTATTTTAAGCATCCGATTCCACTATAGCATATAGAAAATTAAACTAACGACAAGTCTTAAAATTAATAAAATCTTAAAACCTTTTTAGTGAACCTGTTAGTTCACCTTTCGTAGAAGTAGGCTTTTCTATTATAATATCGCAATGTCAGAAAATCTGGAATTAGGATATCTATTTAGATGTATGACATAGTTACCTATAAGAAACTAATTGGCAAATTTTGAAAAAAAAAATCATTTACTTCCTTTCCACATACTATTGGGCAGAAAAATTCATATTACCTTCAATTTTTTTTAAATACACAGTTATCTGTATGTTAATTGAGGTAATGGTAAAAGTCTAGTATATGTCGATCACAAATTTTTCTAAGTTTTACAGAATCACAATGCGCATGTGCAAGATGCTCAGATGCTTATTCTAGCTTCTGCAAGAGGGCAGTAAATCCGGTGACACCAACTTTTACAATAAATTCCCAAATGTTAATAATAAACAACTTCCCTCTTCCTAACCTAACAAAATAAATGACACATGTATTAATTAACAAACTAATCTTGTGTACACTAACTCGTCCCATCGAAACCTAACAAAATTAAATTAATTGAATCTTGAAACGTGGTTTGGAATTAATTGCGAATGTTCGTGACACCAATTTCAGAGCCATCTAGCAGAAGTTACATTAAGCATTTGCGTGTCTGTAGAACTTCTCTCGTAATATTTGCAGAATTATATAAATATTTAAAATGTATGAGAAAACAAAAATAAAAATAAATTAAAGGGAACCAATACATATAACAGGAACAGTTAGACAAGGTTGTCCATTATCAACCACTCTTTTTAACATTTATTTTGACGACATGATGAGATCATGGAAGCAAATGATGACTAGGGGTATTAACTTATGAAATATAGTAATAAAAACAGTAGCCTTTGCAGATGACCAGATTTTAATTTCAAAAACAGAAGATAAATTATAAAGATTGCTATATAAACTAAATGAAATATCAAAAAAATACAACATGGAAATATCTATCTCTATCTATCTTCGGGTTTTTACAGCTGCTGCCGTCTTCCCGTGCCAAACCTCCAAAGCCTACGGTCTTGGGCATCTTCGATGCTTAGCCCTCTAGCTTGCATTACTGTCTTCATGTTTTCCTTCCATGTTAACCTTGGTCTTCCTCTTTTCTTCTTTCTGTTAGGATGCCATTCATATAGTTGCTTCGGCCATCGCTCATCTTCCATTCTTAAAACATGTCCTAACCACTTTAATTCCTTTTCCTCAATTCTTTCAATTATGCTTTCTTCTGCTTCCATTTTGTTTCTAATTTCCTTATTTGTGACACGTTCTAATTTAGACTTTCTGGCACTTCTTCGTAAATAATCCATTTCTAGAGCTATTAGTCTATTCTTGTAGTAAACATGGAAATATCATCAGAAAAATAAAAAACAATGGCTTTCAAGGGCTCTCATCCAGTTTGGGAAAATATAATATTAGGAAATAAACTAATAGAACAAGTGGTAAGATATAACTTCCTAGGTTGTGAAATATCACACACAACAGAAACAGATATAAATAACAAACTAAATAAGTTTAATTATATAATAGCAACACGAAAAAACTGCACTTAAACTAGCGTGAAATATTTTTAAAGTCCTATAGAACAACAGTGCGCATGCGCCAGAGTTTATAGAGCCAGCGATAACCCACAATTGAACTGCACATCGATTATCATCCTCGATTACTATCCATCACTATGAAATTTAAATAACCAATATTTGCAATAAATCCCCAAATCTATGTTTAAAAATATATTAATAACATTAAAATTACCAAACATTTATTAAAAATGGGTGTACACTTACTTATCACTCCCTAACGCTGACCCAACCAGCGGTAACTCAAAACAGCGATAGAAAAATCATAGACTAAGTAATATACTCTGACGACAAAATAGCAGTTAGCATCACAATATTGTGTAACAGTGTCATAATTTTGTGATTTGCATATTTAAATAAATACTTCAAAATTGTCTAATAATGTTATAAAAATTGTTTGAAAAAGTTTAAAATATTAAATAATGTTAGTAAATACACAAGAAGAGTTCAGTTTACAACAATATAACTGAAAAATCAAGCGCTAGTAAAAGTGCAGTTGAGGCAGGAACACTAAAAAGAACTTTGAAAAATAAAGCCAGGAAAAACTATATAACTCCGATGACCTGTGTTTGTAACATGCCTAGTGAAACTTGATTTGTCTCCATTTTTTTTACGAAATCAGTGAAATGCTCATTACATCTTATTTTAAAACACCAGGTTGTATGTCCTATATAAATTTTGTTCACAACTATTGCATTTAAGAGTGTATACTCCTTTGTTGTTGTATATGCTGCTGTCTTCTATTTTCTTTGATATGTTGTTTAGTTTATTATTAGTTTTGTATGCTATTCTTATGTTTTCATTTTTTTATTGTTTTGGCCATTTTATTCTTTCATTTCCTGTATATGTGAGGGTTATCCATTTTGGTTTGTTTTTATTTGTTTCTTTGTCCAGTTTAGTTGTATTTATTAATTCTTGTTTTCTTTTTGGGTTTCTTATTAGTTTGTTGATTATTTGTTGGTTATATCATTTTTGATTGTCAGTGTTTTTTATGTATTTCAATTCTTTATTGTAATTAGTTTATTTAACGGTAATTTGAGATTGATGAAGGTTCTCATTTTCTGTTGGAAAGCATATCTTGATCTTGCGTATATGGCAATTGTGTTGCTGATGGATTTTCTGTATATACTAATGTCTAAATTGTTGTTAATTTGATTTTTGGTAATTGTAAGATCCAGATAATTGATAAAGTTATCGTTTTCAAGTTATTCAGTGATATTTTTTTTAATGAACATCTTTGAAAATGGAACTGGTTCTGAAAGGCCCAGCTGAATATTTTGTACAAATATAATTTATCGAGGAAGACTGCCACAACAGGTACAACATTTTATCGTTTTTTTTAATATTTAAAGAGTTATTAGACTAAGTTAATTTTTAGTTACCTTATTTGCTCATAGATGTCATGAATGGCATGCAGTGAACACACTGACCCAGTGAGACATGTAACAGGCAACTAAGGTGTTACTAGGACATTGATGTCGGAACATTTTGCATAAATGCCTCTTTATTCAAGCTTAAGGATCTTTTACGAGCCTGAAAATCTTCAGACTTGGGACCCAGTCCCCCCCGGACTGCGGCTGACTTAAATAGTAAAGCATTTCTCTTTTTCTTTCTTTCTTTTTTTTTTTTAGAATAATCAATATGTGTAAATGATAATGGATCCCGTTCATCTCTCTCAGGACACAGATGCTTCCTATAATCTGGGTTGGGGAAAGAAGTTGTCGGTTAGTAATTATACTTTCTCACATGATAAAAATAAATGTTACTACCCCCACAAATGAAATTATTGATCCAATAGATGATACTACGTTCCATGCTGTATAGGCATCTGGGTAGTCTGGGTGGGAAGCTTCTTAACCATACTAATTTAGTTATAAGATAAATTAAAATGTCTCATACCTCTCCTCATAACCAATCTTCTAAGTAGATCGCGATTTCAGGGCATTAGCAGCCTCATCCTGAATACCATCCTGATGACTGATGTCAAGCCGATCGAAAGAACCACTTTTTCTTCCCTCTGTTGGTGGACCGATAAACCTCCAGATCAAGTCAGAATCCGCAGGAATTTCAAAGTTCATAAGTTTTTCTTTCTTGTTTTTCTGAATGTAGATTTTTTTTTCAGGAAAACATGAAAGAATAACTTATGAACTTCGAAATCCCGACGGATTCTGACTTGATCCGGAGGTTTATCGGTCCACCAACAGAGGAAAGAAGAAGTGGTTCTTCTGATTGACAATGACATCACTGTCAAGATGGTACTTAGGATGGGACTGCTAATGCCCTGAAATCGCGATCTACTTAGAAGATTGGTTATGAGGAGAGGTATGAAACATTTTAATTTATCTTAAATTAAACCTCATAGTGATTTTTCCCATAAAACTTCAAAATAATTTAGTTATGCTTATTTCCATATATATATATATTGTCCGTCCATTGGATCTGTGCCCCCGTAAGATATGCGAACTAAAGCCTACTTCCTTTTATGCCTCGGGAAATCATTTCTCTCCCTGCATTCCTATCTCTCTCTTGCACTTCCAGTCCAGTGTTGTCAATTCAACTCCAACCTTGCATTATTCAATATTCAAGAGCCATGACACTGAGGAAGTTTGGCAACATCCCTACTCGATAAGTTACCGTTGTCTGCCATTTGGCGAGGTGAGAGGCGAGTGTGGTGAAAGGGTGTGATATAGATGTGTACTTTTCTAAGAACGATGTCAGCATTATAGGGACACACATCTGTTGGTCTGAGTGTGTATATATATCGAGTGGCATGGGGTTAGTACATTGGCTTGAGGAAACATCTGGTAACAAATTAAGGTATTACTTGAATGGAGGAAGATCGGTTAAATTTTGCTCAGAGTCTTTTATTCAGGTTTGAGGTTCTTTTATGAGCCTAAAAATCTTCAGACATGAATTGCACGGCTTAAAGTACCTCCCAAAGGACTTGTAACTAGGATTTTGCCAACCTAAAAAATCCATTGATCCTGGCCAGGTTTGAACCTGCAACTCTCGGGACTAGAGACAAGGAACATAACCACTAGACCACCGCAGCCAACAATGCATCTGTATTCCTCAAGTAATAATCCATGTACTGCTGCAGCAATATGTGAATTTTTCAGTTTTTTTATTCAATTCATGTAGGCACCCATGGCATACAACCCCCCTTAAAAATGTAACTTGAGTGATTCTAATCGTTCAATAAAGTGAACTGTATGAAATTAGTTGTGGATGGATTCTTGCATTTTACTAACAAGGGAACTGTCAACCGTTGCATGCTGAAATCTGCCTTGAAATTTCTTCCGAAGAAGCATTGTGATTTACAAAGGCCATGTCCGAAACATTATTTGCCACTTTTAACTGCAAAGGCACAGAAAATGAAGCCAAAATCCAGCAATGGTAACCCACTGTATGGAGCAGATGTACATCCCTGGTTGAGTAAGAGCTGGGTGGAGTGAGGCAGGATGCAGCGCAGACAGCCGGTAGTGAAGGTTATCCAATCTAACGAATCAGGAGTTGTATTACTTCCCTACAGCTTAAATGAAAGATTTGGTGCTGGAATTTAATGCCTTACAGTTAACAGAGGCAGATAATTTTTTTTTGTGTGGCTTTGGTATGTCATAAAACTTCTCTGGAAGAAGTTTATAGGTAGATTTTTGCATGCCATGGCTGACAGTTCCATTGTAAGATAGGAGCAGTATACTGAACAAATTCTATTAAATTACTTCACATGTAAACCAAACTTACTGCTTTAAATTAATTGCACAGGTCATAGTGGACCACATAAAGGAAGAAGCCAAGGAGGATGACAGCTTTGAAGCAGATTAGTCTGCAAATGATGTTAAGGTAATATAATTTCATAAAAAAGAACTTTGCTGATATTCTGTTTAAGATTCAGCTATTCTAGTGCACATGAAAGTCATGAAACATATCTCAACTTACTAACTAAATTAATACTTTATCATAAACTTGAGTAATGACATGTTTCTTCACATTTCTGCCAGATACTGGTTATTGTATTGCTGCTTTAGAATCTATCAACAGGTCAGATTTTTTTATTTCCTGTGGTTTTTCAATAGCTGCCAGGACTTCAGCATCAAAATTAATTTTATTAGAATGGCTGAATAAGGTAATGGTAGCGCACTATTATAAAGCTAGATGTCTTGGGTTCAAATCCCAGTTCAGTGTTTTTTTTTTCAAATAATAATGTATCAATAAGTTAAAAAATGTGATTTATACACATTTATTTATTTATAAATAGATCCACTTGGACTCCAAGCTTACGTTCCAAATTCATGTTCGGCAAATCTCTCAAAAAGCTCATGCTGCAATAGCAATATTATATCCATTTTTCAAGTCGGCCATGCTGTCATCGCGGATCAAGCTTCGTTTATATAGATCTGTTATCCACAGCATGTTTCTGTATAGTTGTGAAGCCTATAGCATCATCGCTGGTAGACAATAAGAAAGTCCAGGTCATTCAGAATAAATGTCTAAAAATTATCTTTTTGGCACCATTATACACGAGGATCACAGAGCTTCACGACCTAGCACAGGTGCTCTATATTGGTGGCACAATTGAACAACTTGTATGATCTCATTGTAAATCAAACAAACCCAATTGTGCACAATTGATGGAGAACTTTAATTAAGGGAAATTTGTGAATGTTTGTTGCAAACTGATAGTCTGTAAGTCTGTAGTCATTTATATTTATTTATTTAAATTCATGTTAATTACTAAGATTGGTTGGAGAAAACCCTCAATGATGAGGAAAATTCTCAAAATGAATGATGATAAATAAATATAGACTGATTGGTTCGAGTGAGATATCTAAAAAATATACAGGGTGTAACAGGGCCTCACCGACAAAATTATATGGATGCTAGCACATGCAGAGAGGATCATTTTTTTGAATGAACATATAGTAGCAAATACGTCATTTATGAGTTATGCGCATGTATCAAGGTGCACGCTCCACGCACTATACCGCAGCCACCGATTCTCCGGCCCTGAAGTTTTCACAACAGTGTTGCCAATATGGATATTCAGTGGGAGGGGCCGCTTTATGTATGCGGTTAGCAGACATACAGCTGACAACATCTCAGGAATTTCAAACCTTACTAGCGCGCTGTAGTAGCGTCAAGAGCAGTGATTGGTTGTGGCTGACGTGCACTCCTACGTCACCCATTACCTTATTGGCAGTACAGGGCGAGTTTCTCCCTTTACCCCTCGCATAACCTAAACTTCAAAGCCGGAGATATGACGGCTCGGGTATAGAACCAACCCGTTCGTTGTTTATCTGTGCCGTCAGCTCTCCGTCGTAGCAATACAGGTTTGGTTTGTTTTGAGAATTTAATCAATATGCAGTACGAGTTGTCTGAACTCAGAGACATGATTATGTGTTACGGAGAGGTGGGGGAGAGGCTCGTCACATGTAGGAGCAGCGGTATCCCTACAGGAGACATCCACACGATACTATATTTGCTGCAATTCATCGAGGCCTTGGAGAAACGGGGAATCTTCGTCCTCGGGCCGATGCCGGCAGGATGCGTGATGTGAGGACGCGGAGGTCGAGAGAGTTACTGTCGAACCTTCAGCCAGCACACGTGCTGTGACTCGTGCTATGAGCGTAAGTCACCAGTCCATTTGGAGGATATTCAGAGAGTATAACCATACGCATACCATCTTCAGAAGGTGCAGACAATAGGACCACAAGAGTTTGTACTTCGTATGTACTTTGTACAGTGGTTTCTACATCATATTAGTAATTCAAAATATCTCTGCAGGCGGAAGAATTGCGAAGCTCTGTTTGTTGCTGCATGTGACGTCATATAAGGCAGTGTACACTGTCAGCATCCCACGTGCCATTCACCGATGCACTCTTAGATATCAGAGTCACGTGTTCTATTCCTGCATAAACACGACTACAGTGCCCTCCGTCAACAACTGCGCTTACTCCTTAAACGGGCAATACTGTTCACGATGTTGCCTCTCCCATACAAGTGTTATTCCCAGATGAGGCCTGTTTTTTTTTTTTTTTTTTTTTTTGCGTGATTGATGCTACAATAGTAGGAATAGTCACATCTGGGATTGCACTAACCCACATACAGTTGCTGTTCGTAATCACCAGCAGAGGTTCTCAGTCAACATTTGGGCTGAAATTGTTGGTACTCATCTGTTGGGACCTGTAATTCTACCAGCAGGGCTAACTGGGGCAGCTTATCTACAGTTCCTGCAGACCACCCTTCCTGACCCGCCGGACAGTGTACCACTTGCTGTGCACCGCTATCTCAGGTTCCAGCATGATGGAGCCCCAGCACACTTCAGTGTCAACGCACGAGCACAACTCACCGTCAATTATTGGGACCGGTGGATTGATCGAGGAGGACCTGTTGCGTGGCCAGCGCGTTCGCCTGATATAACGCCTTTTTTTTTTTTTTTTTTTGTATGTCAAAGGTATGATCTTCGAAACTCCAGTGACCACGAGAGTTCAACAGATTGACAGAATCCTGCTGTGCTGACCAATCGTTGCTGCGACGATATCAAACAAACAATGATGCATAGGGTCGACTGTTTGAACACTTTTTGTAAAAACATGCCTTATTCAATAAAATTATGTCTGTGCAATTGTTTGTATTCAATTCCGACCCTTACCGATGAACACCTTCATCTGCGCATAACTCATAAATGACGTGTTTGGGACTATATGTTCCCTCACAAAAAATGAACCACTCTGCATGGCCTATCATCCCTATAATTTTGTCGGTAAGGTCCTGTTACACCCTCAATGAACATTTTTAATGCTAAATATGCATTTAATTAACACAGATGAAAGAATAATTTCAGGTAATAATAAGAGTTTGTTATATTTTTTTTAGCACGACCTACTTTCACCCTTTTTTACAACCGTCCCCCCTCCTTAAAAAAACAACCTAATCTCCGTCCGCGGAAAAATGTAGAGAAAGTTGATCGAAATAAGCCATCTGCGCAGGAGGCGTGTAAAATGCACGGCCAATGAGGCCACGGTATGAAGTGCTGGAGGGAGAACAGGTCACGTGACATTACTGAAGTGTTGAACAGTTTTGACATTTCAAGTTTTTATTATTTTAATGTGTTAATGCCATATAAAAATAAAACATTTCGTATTGAAATTTAACATAATAGTATATTAATTTTACTAATATTTCTGAACATCGGTAAGCTTTAGAATTTTTTAAGCATTGTTGAATTCTTTCAACGAAATTCTTATGCAGAAATCGGAAGGATCGTAACAGTCCAGCGTTCACCGTCAGACTGACTGACTTGGAAAGTAAAGCGCATGTGCTCTTAAGCTCCGCCCTATTTCCACAAATACGATGCGCGAATTTCTCTACATTTTTCGTAGACGGAGATTATCTATATACACTTCACTCATTTAGTGGTTGAGTAGGTTTTTTCTTCTTCATTTAATAGCACTCCCCGTTCCAGGCCTCAGATTTTGGACAGAACACTCTGTCTATCTCACCAGGGAACTATCAACCATTGCATGTCGAAAGCTACCTTGAAATTTCTCCCAGAGAAGCATTGTAATGTACCAAGGCCGTGTCCAAAAATAATTTGCCATTTTTAACTGCAAGGCACATAAATTGAAACTAAAATCCAGCAATGGCAACCCACTGTGATTAGCAGATGTACATCCCTACATGAGTTAGAGTGGAGTGAGTTTGGTGCAGAACGGACAGCAGGTAGTGAGGGTTATCCAGTCCATCAAGTTAGTAGTTATAATAACAGTAGGAAACGCGCACAAGTGTGCATATGAGTAGAGTAGGCACTGGAATCAGTGCTCTGTGCTGAGATCCATCACAGTTTTTGTGTTCTTATTGCATTTCAAAACGTGGTATTTGTCACATTTTAGTCCGCATAGTTTGCATACACATTTCTCGGATACGGTGTGAAAGGTGTTAATGTTGCATAGTTTGAGATGGAAGCCGTGTACTGCGAGTCTGTTGACTGCACTCCTCATCTGTTGGTTCGCTCTTGTCCAATTTCTATCTGTCATCACGCTGGTAATGTAGAAATTCATCTTCTATGTCGATATTCCATCATGAGACTCTGGTATGCCTGAGTGGATGGCAATAGCAGTGTGAAGAGCACTTCTTCTGTTAGGAATGGCTCCTTCGTTAGTAAGTATGTGAGCCTGGATGGTGTGTACTTTGAGATACCTAGGACTTTCTTTAGAAATGTTGTTTTGACGTGTTCAAGGGTTTACAGGTCTCTCTTCTTAAGATGTTCCCATATTGTTTGTATTCCATATGTGAGTATGGGCATTGTCTTTGCTCTGAATATTCTCATTGCTGTCTTCAGGGAGAAGTTAAGAGTTATATTACTTCCCTGTAGTTTAAATGAGAGTTTTGGCGCTGGATATTAGTATCTTATAGTTAAAGATGGCTGATAATTTTTTGGACACAGCCTTGGTTCATCTTCTCTGGAAGAAATTGCAAAGTAGGCTTATGCTGCAATGATTGCACTTTAACCATACTGGCAGAAATTCGATGTGAAAATTTCTCCCCCATGGAGACTCGAACCAATGTAAGTTCTATAGCTGTGCGCCATTGCCTTGACCACTCAGCTACGGCACAGGACTTATTTTTCTTGAATTCTACTGAAATACTTCGTTACTATCCATATTTTGGCTTCATAAATTAATATACTCGTAGGTTTAAAATATGTTTATACTTAAATTTGAAGAGAAAAATTTTCGCCCAGACCGGGACTCGAACCCGGGACCCTTGGCTTTCCGGGCCAAGTGCTCTACCAACTGAGCTACCGAGGCGAGTTACGATCTAGACGCAAATTTTTCTCTTATATACGTTGTAATTCCCTATCGCCAAATGCTTTTGAAACCATTGTTTCTATCTTTGAAAATGGCGGCTTCTTAGTTAAGAAGACATTTATTGGAAATTTAACATTACTTTAAAAGCCAGTAAGGCCTCTAATGATGTTTTTATTATTAATTTAACATTTCTCAATGAAAGATAAATTAAATTTGAAGAGAAAAATTTTCGCCTAGACCGGGACTCGAACCCGGGACCCTTGGCTTTCCGGGCCAAGTGCTCTACCAACTGAGCTACCGAGGCGAGTTACGATCTAGACGCAAATTTTTCTCTTATATACGTTGTAATTCCCTATCGCCAAATGCTTTTGAAACCATTGTTTCTATCTTTGCAAATGGCGGCTTCTTAGTTAAGAAGACATTTATTGGAAATTTAACATTACTTTAAAAGCCAGTAAGGCCTCTAATGATGTTTTTATTATTAATTTAACATTTCTCAATGAAAGATAAATTAAATTTGAAGAGAAAAATTTTTCGCCTAGACCGGGACTCGAACCCGGGACCCTTGGCTTTCCGGGCCAAGTGCTCTACCAACTGAGCTACCGAGGCGAGTTACGATCTAGACGCAAATTTTTCTCTTATATACGTTGTAATTCCCTATCGCCAAATGCTTTTGAAACCATTGTTTCTATCTTTGCAAATGGCGGCTTCTTAGTTAAGAAGACATTTATTGGAAATTTAACATTACTTTAAAAGCCAGTAAGGCCTCTAATGATGTTTTTATTATTAATTTAACATTTCTCAATGAAAGATAAATTAAATTTGAAGAGAAAAATTTTCGCCTAGACCGGGACTCGAACCCGGGACCCTTGGCTTTCCGGGCCAAGTGCTCTACCAACTGAGCTACCGAGGCGAGTTACGATCTAGACGCAAATTTTTCTCTTATATACGTTGTAATTCCCTATCGCCAAATGCTTTTGAAACCATTGTTTCTATCTTTGCAAATGGCGGCTTCTTAGTTAAGAAGACATTTATTGGAAATTTAACATTACTTTAAAAGCCAGTAAGGCCTCTAATGATGTTTTTATTATTAATTTAACATTTCTCAATGAAAGATAAATTAAATTTGAAGAGAAAAATTTTCGCCTAGACCGGGACTCGAACCCGGGACCCTTGGCTTTCCGGGCCAAGTGCTCTACCAACTGAGCTACCGAGGCGAGTTACGATCTAGACGCAAATTTTTCTCTTATATACGTTGTAATTCCCTATCGCCAAATGCTTTTGAAACCATTGTTTCTATCTTTGCAAATGGCGGCTTCTTAGTTAAGAAGACATTTATTGGAAATTTAACATTACTTTAAAAGCCAGTAAGGCCTCTAATGATGTTTTTATTATTAATTTAACATTTCTCAATGAAAGATAAATTAAATTTGAAGAGAAAAATTTTCGCCTAGACCGGGACTCGAACCCGGGACCCTTGGCTTTCCGGGCCAAGTGCTCTACCAACTGAGCTACCGAGGCGAGTTACGATCTAGAGACGCAAATTTTTCTCTTATATACGTTGTAATTCCCTATCGCCAAATGCTTTTGAAACCATTGTTTCTATCTTTGCAAATGGCGGCTTCTTAGTTAAGAAGACATTTATTGGAAATTTAACATTACTTTAAAAGCCAGTAAGGCCTCTAATGATGTTTTTATTATTAATTTAACATTTCTCAATGAAAGATAAATTAAATTTGAAGAGAAAAATTTTCGCCTAGACCGGGACTCGAACCCGGGACCCTTGCCTTTCCGGGCCAAGTGCTCTACCAACTGAGCTACCGAGGCGAGTTACGATCTAGACGCAAATTTTTCTCTTATATACGTTGTAATTCCCTATCGCCAAATGCTTTTGAAACCATTGTTTCTATCTTTGCAAATGGCGGCTTCTTAGTTAAGAAGACATTTATTGGAAATTTAACATTACTTTAAAAGCCAGTAAGGCCTCTAATGATGTTTTTATTATTAATTTAACATTTCTCAATGAAAGATAAATTAAATTTGAAGAGAAAAATTTTCGCCTAGATCGGGACTCGAACCCGGGACCCTTGGCTTTCCGGGCCAAGTGCTCTACCAACCAAGGGTCCCGGGTTCGAGTCCCGGTCTAGGCGAAAATTTTTCTCTTCAAATTTAATTTATCTTTCATTGAGAAATGTTAAATTAATAATAAAAACATCATTAGAGGCCTTACTGGCTTTTAAAGTAATGTTAAATTTCCAATAAATGTCTTCTTAACTAAGAAGCCGCCATTTTCAAAGATAGAAACAATGGTTTCAAAAGCATTTGGCGATAGGGAATTACAACGTATATAAGAGAAAAATTTGCGTCTAGATCGTAACTCGCCTCGGTAGCTCAGTTGGTAGAGCACTTGGCCCGGAAAGCCAAGGGTCCCGGGTTCGAGTCCCGGTCTAGGCGAAAATTTTTCTCTTCAAATTTAATTTATCTTTCATTGAGAAATGTTAAATTAATAATAAAAACATCATGTTTATACTTTTTTATTCAATTTAATGTTGTATTCTGATTACAAACATCTGACCACCTGCAAGGAATTTAATTTATTTATTTCTCTTTTAATTTTACCTTCCTTATTTATAATAGGTTTTAAATGTATACAACATCTTCCTATCCTCAATATTAAGTTTTGATTCTCTTCCGTTATTCATCTTTATCCTTCCAGTCACCATTCTGCAGTCCCCTGTCCTTTATCAGATGCATAATTCCCTCTATTCATGTCTTCGTAGGTCTCCCACTTATTTTCCTCCCATTTGGAATCCACTCCAAACTGGCAATCTATCTTCATTCATTCTCTTCACGTATTAAACCATTGTAATTGTTTATTTCCCACAAATTGTATTATTATTTTGTTGATGCTTTATTTACATAACTTCCTAAATAAACACTCTGACTTGTATAAGATAGTGCCTCTGAATTTAACTTTTTGTTTCTGCTTTTTTTAAGCCTAAAACGTTGAGTTACATATTTGAATATATGTCATTTTTTAGCCTGATGGAAAAACAACTGAAGAAGGCTGTGATGACGGTGCTGCTGTTAACTGAGGAAGTCACCCTAACAATGACTTGTGGCAGTATATGTCCTTTTTTAGAGTGATTTTATATCCTGAAGTACTGATCAATGTTCTAACACATATTAAAATTTTGTATACATCTGAGCCGCCAAGATTCACAACTGTAAAAAGAATACAAGTGTACCTCGTTGCACCAATCTTGCAGGTGGTCAGATGTTCGTACAGCAGTATGTGCTTCGTGCATGTGTAGGTGAGTTGTGTTAAAAAACACTGTGATTCCATAATAATTTTGAAACCATCTAGAGCAAAAAATTAAGAAATTATCCTGTAAACATCTCGTACTTAATAAAAATACGCCTTTTCAGATGGTGCTGGGGGCCAGAATAAAAATGTTAAATTTATTACATTAATTTCTTAGGTTTCGAAAGTGTACATTGTCAAAATATTGCACATATTTCCAGTTGGAGGACACAGCTACTCACAATTTGACCAAAATTTTCGTTTATACAGCATTAAGATGTGCAAAAACTTCAACAGTGGTAACTGATGAATGTCATGTAGTTATTTAATCTTTTTTAAATCATTATGGGGTTTAATTTAATAATTGAGTTTGTATTTTTTAAACCTTCTTACCTCGTATGTCCGACAAAACTATCATATGAGCTAAAACAAAAGTACTTCCATATGCTTGTACTATTTGCAACGAAATATTCATGTTAAAAGAATACTTTAACAAACATTTGAAAATACACAAGAATATACGGCCTCATAACAGCCCCGTATGTGGTAAAATAGTCTCTCAGAAGAGGTATTTAAAGGTGCACATGAGAGTTCATTTGATGAGAAACCTTTCACCTGTTAAATCTGCAACAAGTCATTCTATCACAATTTAATTGGAACAGCAGACATATACATTCTGAAGAGAAGCCATACGCATGAGATGTATGCAATAAATCGTTTCGAATGAAAGGCTGCTTGTACAATCTCATGAATTTTTAAGTGCAATTGTAGATAAAACTGTCCAAAACAGAACGAGTATACATTTAGATATTGAGACAGTAGGGATAGCAATTGGCAGTTTAAAAAAATGGAATGGCTTGTGGGGAAGGAGTAGTACAACCAGAATTAATTGAATATGGTACAAGCAAATTTTTTTTTTTAATTATTAAGGAACCTTTTTGAGACATGCCTAAATGAAAAAGATCAGTAAAATGGAAAATTGGATTGATATCAATCATTTATAAGAAAGGAAGAAAAGATGAGTGCAATAATTATAGAGGAAGCACTGTAATGAATGTTTATAGTCATATAGGGAAAATGATCAAATACTATTTGGAAGAAAATAATAAACAAGGAGAATGAAGTACAGGCAGGCTTTAGGTCGGGAAGATCTACAATATTGATCACATATTTGTGGTAAAACAATTGACTGAAAAGACTAATAATAACAAGAAGTTAATTTCACATTTGTGGATTTAGAGGAAACATCACCGTACCTTTACAAAAGTTATGGGAAGCATTAGAAGATATGGACATAAACGATACAATTATTTATTAATACAATAAAAAATTTGTATAAAAATGCAGTGTCTACAATTAAAATTGGAAAATATTTATTAGAAGAAATTAAAGTGACAAAATGCCTTCATCAAGGTTCTAGCATATCACCCACATTCTTTAAGATATTTATACATAAAGTACTATCAAACTGGAGCAAAAAATGTTCAGGAATGGGAGTTCCAATTGTAGATGGATCTACAGATACAATATATACACTGTTATTTGTGGATGACCAGATAATAATTGCTCAAGGATTTGAAGACATGGAGTTTAAGTTCAGAAAATATGATAATGGGGTTCGAAAATAAATTTAGAAAAACTTTTTATATGGAATGTGGAGCAGAAACTGAAGATTTAATATTAGAAGATCAGAAGAAGATTAGAGGATGTGAAGAATTTGAGTATCTGGGAGTAAAAATGGAAAAAGAGGGTAAACAAAATGATATTAAGAACAGAATAAATAAAGGTAGAGCAATAACAGCAGTGATAAATGGAATCTTATGGAACAGACATATAACCAAAAAAAAAAAAAAAGTTACAAATATATAATTCAATAATGGGAAGTACTGTTACATATGGAGCTGAAGTTTCAAAATTCAACAAAAACTTATTTCAATGGAAATGGATTTCTTGAGGAGAGCAGAAGATGTTCAAAATTAGACAAAATAAGAAATACTGTCATAAGAGAAAAAATGAATAATAGATATTCAATAGTAGATTATATAAGATACAAGCAATTAAATTGGTATGGGCATGTACAACAAATGCAAGAAGAAAGGTTACCCAGAAAAACATTGGAATGGTGTCCACCTGGAAGGAGGAAGAAAGGAAGACCTCGAAACACTTGGATGCAAAAAATAAGAACTGGAATGAGAACAAGAGGGCTGGAGGAAATGGATGGATAAAGACAAGTGGAGAAGAAAAATAAAACTTTAGGCACAGAAAGATGTGTAAACATTGAAAATCTGTGTATATATATATATATATATATAATTGTATATAATTCATATAGGGCATAGGCCTTATTCTTGAGTAGTATGCAACTAAACATTTTCAGAGAAAGGTCATCTCACTTGTCGCTTGCGAATTCACTCAAGAGAGAGACCTTTTTAGTGTACTTATATGTCATTTTCTTTGGTACTTTGGTTGGACATTACAAACGCATGAAAAAACTAGAATATCGCATTGACGATCTTTTGGAAGCTTTACTCAAGCAGACGAAAGCTAACATTAAGACATGATCTTATTAATGTATTTTGACATTTTAAAACAAATGTTTCATAAGTTAAAATAAATATTTTAGATAAAAGGTTAAATTAATAAAATATGCACCTGAAGATGTCAGTTCTCATCTGTATGACAGTTCATTTGGAATCTTGGCTTCTCTTACAACCCTTTTCTGTCCCTGACAATTAGGCACCATCCTTTACTTTCCTTCCTTCTCAGGACTTTCTCAACTTCATCACAGGAGATGGGAATTGGCAACATGTAGTGAGGAATGCAAAGGAAGGACAGCTCGTTTCCCTATAGTAACATGGTTGCTGGATTATTGAATTGATCAATGACTACTGTAGCTGTCAGATCATTTAGAAAGCACGGTATTAGCCAGCGCTGGTGCTCCCCTTCCAGTCAAATAACACAACACAGGGGACAGGAGGTGGCAACATTGTAAGGGAAGGAAGATAATCCACAGCACATTCCGGCATGCGAATAAAACTTGATGTTTTGCCAACTTCTATGGTAGACATCTTCAGTCTGTAGCCGTCAGTTGAGGAGTTCACAGAGGTCAAGTACAGTATCCTGAAAATGTCAATTACAGCAGAAGACAAAACCTCATGTAGTATCAGCTCAGGAACTATGATCATTCAATCCTGAAAACAATCTCTTCTTCTTCTTCATGGTTTAGGCTTATTTACTAGCCTGTTCCGGCTCCAAATTGCTGCTCTTTCCATCTTTTCCTTGGTCTCATGAAGACAATCTCAAGAATTAAAGTGCATGAGATGCAAAAAAAAGTGATTTACATTTATGCTCCCAGCTGGCTTGAAGATTACAGCATTGTCAGATGTCTTCTCATATGACGGAACACCCAATCCATTTTTCTTTTTACTATCAGTGATATGTATCACACATACACCACACAAAATACTTTTGATACAGGTAGCTTGATACAATTAAAACTGTTATGATTAACAAGAAGTTTCCGTTTCATACAGTACACTGTAGGCATGACATAGGAACTGAGTCAAACTGGATGATGTTTCCCCAAAATCATGTGAAGAACATGAATTGTGATTGGTCATCAAGAAGGCGAGCCCATTCATGTGCATGTTAGTCCATGAATTGTCATTCACTTTCTTGCATCTCTTGCGCTATAAACAACTCTTATGAAACTTTTAGATTGAATTCCGTATTCACTAAGACCAACCACTGTGCAATCCTCAGCAACTGAAATCAGTTCACATCTAGCTCCCTAAGATCCATCCAAATTTTATCCCTCTACCTACGCCTAAGATCAGGATTGATGGTCCAGGTGTTTATGTTCCTTGATTGTGGTCCTGAGGGCCGTAGGTTTAAACCTAGCTGGGTCGATGAATTTTTAGGATGGAAAAATCCAAATGACAAGTTCTAAAAGAGGAAGAGGATTTAAGACATGGGTTCTGAAGATTTTTGGTTTTATAAAAGAATCCCAAGCCTAAATTTCTCATCCAATCATTTCTGTAGTTGTCTACTAGATGTTTCTTTGAGGTGATGAGCTAACCACTTGTTACAGACATCTGCAGCGAAATAAGCATAACTAAATTAGCTTGAATAATCTGAATTGTATTCATTTTTATGTTGTGCTAATTTGAAATTAGTAACTTATTGAATAAAGCATGCATATTAATCAAATTATTTTATATAGTACACAATATACTTCATCTCAATTTAATGAAGTTTTCTCTTCACTTATTATTTTTTAGTGTCGGAAAGCTTTATCATACTATGCTGACCTAATTTCACATTAAATGGAAAAACAAAGCTTCAACTTTGAAGTTTGAGATATACAAGCACTAGAAATGGGGGGGGGGAAACTTCAGTTTACCTTACCTAATATATTTTCTAAATCCTACAGAATAACAGTGTGCATGCACTAAAGTTTATAGAGTTATTGCTAGATGGAACCACTTAGCTGTGAAATTGGTATGACCAATCCTTGCAATAAATTCCCAGATGTTTATAAGGAATGGATGTACACCAACTTCCCCCTTCCTAACCTAACAAAATTAATTACAGGCATATTATTTAATTAAGTATACGCCAACCTGTTATTTCTGCAGAGCTTTGAAGAAATCATTGCATACATAGATAAATATTTAATAATTTTTTAAAAAATGTTATAGGTATTGATGTAAAATATTTAAAATAATACAAAATCTTAGGAAGGATAGAAAAAATTCGTAGGGCAACAGTATTACAAGACTATAGTATGGAAAATCAAGAGGAAGGTAATCTAAGTTAAGTCAAAATGGTGTATAAAGCATATACCAGTACATCCGCATGTGGGGCAGGAATTAGTTTAACCAAGGCTAATTTAGTTATGCCTATTTCTATACAAATGACATATTTAGCCCATCTTATATTACTAAGGTATTATTTTGCTTAGATGCTTTAATTTAGGTTTGAGGTTCTCTTATGAGCCCAAAAATATTGATGCTTGGAACCAATGGCTTCAAGTCCCTTCCAGAAGACTTGCCCCATGGATTTTTGTATCTTAAAAGATCCATCTACCTTGGCTGGATTCCCATGACATGTATTAAGCACAATAGTGTGGCTAGAATATGTGTGCTGGATGGTACAGATAATACCAAATACAAATGTAAGGTTAAGCACCACTTGATGAAATAGAATAATTAAAATAGTTTTCTTAAAAAGTACCGTTAATGTATTGGTCTATATCCACTTAACATTCTAATGCCATCAATTATTGTATTGTTTGGAATTTGTAATATAAATTTGGCTCTTGGTGAAAGTGAATTTTCCTTGAAAAAATAATTGTAGCTAGAGTGATGACTTATTACATTAGATAAGGGCACAAGTAAATCCGTGATGTCATGGTTTTTTTTTTTCTTATTTATATACGCTTTTAACATCTAAGGTCATACAGCGTTATTTTTTACTATAAGCTTTCTAAGAAATGGTGAATATGATGAAATGAGCCTTTCGTAATCAAATTTCACCAGAGTATTTCCCTTGACTAATGAGGAAAACAAGGAAAAACTTTAGGTGGGTCGACAGCGGGATTCGAACTCGTAACTACCAAATACTATATATAAAATGGTAAAAAAAATATGAAAGGAAGAGGGGAAAAAGAAAACAAAACATTTCACGGCCATCTTTATCATACAGTAGAATCGAATAGTTACTGAAATTCGAGATATCGATTATCGGCATTCGATATTTTTTCTCTTTCGTATATCGTTTCGATTCTTGTCCTTCCGTAAATTTATGGAGGAAGGTGAAATAATTTTAGAGTGATAATTTAGTTCATATATAATTTCAAGTTTATTAAAAGAATGGCTTGGATTGGGATTCGAGTGGGCATTGGTAAGATCCTTGCTGGACCCCCAACAGGAAATGGTAGATCTCTACTCAAAGTAAATGTCGAACGTATATTCCCAATTCATTCTGCTGGAATATCAGGTTCTGGTATGAGGGATAAGACTAAAACTAGGCCCAAACCTTATCCATACATGACTAAACCGTACAATTTATTGAGAGCATGGTTCCTAGACTCTACAACTTATCGATTTGATGAAAATACAAAAATAATTGTTGTAGAAGGTCCAGTAGCAGCTGGAAAAACAGTTTTTGCCAAGAACTTGGCCCAAGAGTTGGATATGTTACATATGCCAGAAGTAACCATGGATAATTTATATATTAATAATTACGGCTTTGATATGAGAAAACTCGATCCACAATTGCCTAAAAATACAAGGAGCTATGATGAAAAGGATTTTTGTAAGGATCCAAATCATAGGAGTGCTGCAAGGTTCCAGGTACTAAAATATAAACTGAGATTCGAACAGTATGTTGATGCATTGGCTCATCTGATGAATACAGGTTAGTAGGTACCCTTGATTTTCATTAATTATTCATTACACGTGTCCAGCCTTAGCAGATGACACGAGTCCATTTCATATAATTTTTCAAGAGCTGATTGTGTGATTTCTTAAGGAAAAACTGGCTCAACTTTAGATTATGATGATCTGTCATTTTCCATTCTTATGACACTGTTGCATTACATACTTCAACCATTTTTAATACCGTTTCATAGTATTGTTAACATTTTACAATGATTCTTAAAACATATTTCACAATTATTAAATATTTATCTATGTATGCAAATTGTAATATTTATCTCTGTGATTTTTTTCAAAGTTCTACAGAATCGCAGTGCACATGCGGTAAAAAAAAGGTAAAGGTATCCCATTACAGGCCTCAGGAGGTCCTTGGGGTAGTAGGAGGTTAAGGCTCCCACTTTTCTGGACAATCGGCATTTGATGTCAGCCCTGCGTGACGGCAGTCTTTATCCCCAGAACTAGTGTCTGGTACTCATTTCCATTAGAGGCTGAGTCGACCCCTGGGCCATAGTGCCACCAGACGGTTTGGGTCAGTTTAAAAATCCTGACCCCACTGGGACTCGAACCCTCAACCTTCTGGCTTGTAGTGCAATGCCTTAACCATTATGCTACGGTGTGCCCCACAAGCGGGAAAGCTTAATGTAAATTCCACCTGATGGCAGGATATATCTGCAAATTGGTGGGACAAACATTTGCAATTAATTCTAAAACATATTTTAAGGAATTCACTTTGGCTCAACTGCACATTAGCTTTCCCTTCTTCTGTCTTTACTAACATTTTGTAATATTTTTAATGTTTTCCAACGATACTTATAGCATTCTATGTGCATTAAAAAGAAGGAACTACCCCAAGAACTTATACACAACCATCAAAGATTACTTCAGAGGGCGAACAGTTAGCCTGATCAACAACGAACACATCGTTAGAAAAGAAGTTCAACTGAGATGTCCCCAGGGCTCTGTTCTCGGCCCCTACCTCTGGAATCTTGTCCTCGATGAACTTCTGCTGATCCTGGAAATCCTCCTGTACGGACAGCCGATCGCCTACACAGACGACCTGGTTGTTGTGATACGAGGAGAGTCCAGAAGACGGATAGAAGAGAGAGGACAAGAAACCATGAACTTAATACAAAATTGGGCTGACAAACATAAGGTAACCGTACCAAAAAACAAAACCACAGGAATGCTCTTAAACGGAAACCTCAACGAGCGCAGAGCTCCGACAATCAAGCTACATAACAACATTAGATTCAAACGAGAACTAAAGTACCTTGGGGTAACGCTACAAACGAAGTTAAAAATTGACTGGCACATAACGAATGTTACACAGACCATGAAGAACCTTTTCAACGCCATGGCAAGATTAGGTGGAGAGAGTTGAGGCTATTCCAACAGATCTGCGCATATGCCGCCTACGGATGGGCTTGAAACCTAAACCAGAGACATCCTAATTTGTGTCAGTAAAGCCTATAGAACTACGTCCACAGCAGCGTTGCCAGTAATAGCGGGTGTCCTACCAATTGATATATGTCTGGAAAAAAGGATACACCTATACTGCCTGAGTCGCAATAAACCTGTAGTCATTCACGACCTTATCCATACACCAGACATGTACGAAGGGCCCGAGGGGCGAGAAGCCACAAAAAGAATGCTTGAAGACCATCTCCAAGAAAAATGGCAACAGTGCTGGCACAACGAAATACATGGCAGAACAACATACGAATTCCTGCCAAACGTGAAAACTCGCATGAAAATGTCATGGATACGGCCGTCACACACGATTACTCAATTGCTCTCAGGACATGGACATTTTAGAGACAAACTGCATGAGAGAGGACTTGTCAGCTCCCCTCTATGCAACTGTAAGATTGCAGAGGAAGACGACGTGTACCACATGATATACCGCAGTGCTAAGCATGCGGCTATCAGAATACAACTAGAAATAGCCGTGCATGTCAGCAATGAGGCCTGGCCTCCTCCTTTGTGGTTCTGGATGCAGAAAGATAACTACAAGTTGAGTATACGCGGAGTATACCCAAAAAGCTCTATGCACACGAGCTGAAGAAGAGAAGAGACGAGGAAATCAACGATAGAATAAGTAGAATTAGAACTTAGAATATATCAATATGTATACTTGATAAATTGTAATATTAAGTTTAGGTTAAGTAGATATAAGATTAAGGTAGAATATTTTTTATCACTCACCTCATATTGTTCTTCTTATTTGATTATAAACTAGTTTCGGAACATAGTTTCTGTTCCATCTTCAGTATCGTCACGACCGTTGTTCTGTCGTCTTGAAGAGCTGTCCTTCTCTCCTTCCATTGGCTGACAGAAAAACCTCGAAACCAGGTCATTCGAGGTTTTTCAGTCAGCCAATGGAAGGAGAGAAGGACAGCTCTTCAAGACGACGATACTGAGGATGGAACAGAAACTATGTTCCGAAACTAGTTTATAATCAAATAAGAAGAACAATATGAGGTGAGTGATAAAAAATATTCTACCTTAATGAATATACCTCATAGTGAGAATTCCTAAAATAAGTAGATATAAGATTAATACTTCCATCTTATGTATATTATTATTACATTGTATAAGAAACAAAATTAGATTAAGAAACCATAATGTAATATAACTGTAAACACCTTAGATTAAGTTTCAACTAGCCGCACTCTGTAAAAGTATAATGAATTAAATAAAGAAATCACGCTAGATAATAAATAGGGACAAGAGCAGACCTGGGGATATGGGCATTAAGCCCGAGGAAACTCAGGGGGATGGTGGTGGGGCTCTTAAATAAAAAAAAGATGTAACATTATTTGGCTGAGGTTACCAATTTGACTCACAATTTTCCATCTAACATTATTATGCCACTGATGCACTTGAACACTTTTCAACCATTTATAATAATGTTTCGTCGTATTTTAAATATTTTGGAACCATTTTATAAATGTTTTTTATGATTTTTATGTATTTATCAATTACGCGAATATTGTGAATAGAGTTCTACAGATGTGCAAATGCTTCATGTAACATCTGCTAGGTGGCTCTCATATCAAAGTTACCTACATTTAAAAATAGTTCCAAACCATATTTCAAGAAATAACTTCATTTTGTTAGATTCCGATGGGACATGTTACTGTACTTAAAATTAGTTTACAGTTTATTAAATAATATGCATGTAATTTGTTTTGTTAGGTTAGGAAATGGGAAGTTAGTTTACGTCCATCTTTTTAGCATTTGGGAATTTATTCTAAAAGTTGGTAATGCCGACTTCAGAGCCATCTACCGGAAGCTACATTAACCATTACAGCAACTCGTGCATGCACACTATGATTCTGTAGAACTTAGAAGAATTCATGTGAGTCAAATAGTCTACTTTATCCCATTATTTACAATTTTCATGTATTTATGTATGCAAAACACGGTATTGTTAGGGCTCAACAGTAATTACCTTAACCTTACTTTTCCATAACATAACTAGAGCTAGGAATTTTAGGTGCTGCACCTTAATTTTATTTTGTTACTACAATGCTCAAATTAACTTGTCTGGCAAAGAAAACATTAAATAAATTTCCCTAAATGTGTTTTAGTTGCACCTTTTTTCAATGCTAGCACTTTTTTGCACCTTTTTATCAATGCAAGCACATTTTGCACTTTTTTAAACATTTTTTTTACTCTTAGCTGCATTGTATTCCCAAAATAATGTGGTTTTTTTTTACATTTCTTCAAATACGCTTTCAAGGGTTGGTAACGATGTGTGGTATCAGTCCACATCACATTACTTCCACTTTAGTGCAGTTCCATTAGGATATTCCTTTTAAATTAGTTCGCACCTTCTTGCACCACAGTTATGCGAAAGCTATTGTTTAAGCAAAGGAGATTGTTGAGTGCATAAACAAAAAATGTTTCAGTTCAAAATAATATTTGACTTGTGCGGTCTGCTATTTTCCTGAGTGACCAGTATACAGTATGCCAAAACCGAATGTGAACTCCCACAAACTACATAATTTTGTAAAACAGTTTAGTGCATATGGAATTCAGAGTGACAGATTTGTTATGAGGTGCATTTTCTTTGTGATATTTCAATAACAATTGATGAAAAACACCAACACAATCGTGTTACACAGCATATAGGTAGTGCAAAAGACGAAAAATAAGAAACTACAAAGTAGTTAATGTGTATTGTGACAACAGTTTATTGGCGAAGCGCTACCTTCTTCTAGTTTATAAATAAAAAAAAGTTTTTTTTTAATGGTACAGCAAAGACATTTGTGGCATGTGGTATTCCTGTTTCCAAACTTAACAACCCTATTATGAAAGCGTATTTGGAAAAATATACTGGGAAGTCTATCCCAGATGAAAACCATACCTTCAACCTCTGTATGAAAAAAAATTAAAAACAGATCAGTCAAGTAGAAGGTGAAAACCAGTATATTTTACATTCGACGAAACCACTGATAGACAGTTGAGATATTGAACTTTTTTAGATATGTTGTAAACATTTGAGGAGTTAAATAATATCTGCTTTAACAGTTTTCTGGACTTGTGATTTCAATAACATAATGTTCTGGGACTTGTCCTACTCAGACTTTTTAATATATGACAACATGACTGAATTTTGTGTCGTGAGTTACTTGATGTAACTGGTTTTGGTACTCTTTAATGATAATTCACATGGGAAATTTGCACCTTATATTTAAAAAATTGCACCTTTTTCTGCTAAATTAAAGCACCTTTTTTACCAAAATTTTGCACCTAAAATTCCTAGCTCTAAACATAACCTTGTAATACTGTTAATCTATATTATACTTCTGTCTTTACTAACATTTTGTAATTATTTAAACTTTTGACTCAACTGCACTTCTACTAGCGCTTGATTTTTCAGTTATATTGTTGTAAACTATAGCTCTTATTCTGTATTTACTAACATTATTTAATATTCTAAACTTTTTCAAACAATTTTTATAACATTATTAGACATTTTTGAAGTATTTATTTCTTCTTCTTCTTCCTTCCAAGTATTAGGCCAAGGCCTGTTACGATCCTATAGAAAATTGATCCTTCTGGAAAATTCTCGTATAAGACTTGAAAGCATAATAATAGTCCCTTCGATTGGTTGCTGGCCAAAGGAAGGCAAGACCAGTGATGGGGCTGCCATCTTATAGCCTCTGGTCAGGCTTATAAATATAAAAGTCACAATATTATGACACTGTTAGACAATATTGTGATGCTACTCCACAGAGTATATTATTTAGTCTATGATTTTTCTATCGCTGTTTTGGGTTATCGCTGGTTGGATCAGCGTTAGGGAGTGATAAGTAAGTGTACACCCATTTTTAATAAACGTTTGGTAATTTTAATATTATTAATATATATTTTTTTTAACATAGATTTGGGGATTTATTGCAAATATTAGTCAATTAAATTTCATAGCGACGGATAGTAATCGAGGATGATAATCGATATGTGGTTCGATTATGGGTTATCGCTGGCTCTATAAACTCTGGTGCATGCGAACTGTTGTTCTATAGGACTTTGAAAATATTTCACGCTAGTTTAAGTGCAGTTTTTCCAAAGTTTGTATTACCTTGACCAATGTATTTTTCTGAATTCTACAGAATCATAGTGCACATGCACAAATGCTTAAAGAAACTTTGTTGTGTTTAGTATGAATGTGTGTGTGAATGGTGTGTTTCATGTTATCTAGGAGGACCCTGACATTGAGCCATTCCCTCATTTAGGGAGTCCTCCATGTCCTTGTGTAGTCAAAAAAAAAGTATGTATGTAATTCGTAGTTAAAATCCCTCTCTCGACAGATCATGTCACTGTAAGGCAAGTGGCACGTAAAAGTACCTATAAAGTGAGAGGTTAAACTGTGTCAATGGGATTGTAAATATGATGCAATTCTAAGAAGTATGGGTTTAATGATAACATAAAATGCTGGTATACGTTTTAAAATTCATTACAAAACTCTGTTGAGGTCACTATGTTAAAATTTTAAGAAATATAAAACAGTATTGAACTTTTATAGGAAAAAATCACTATGAGGTTTAATTTAAGATTAAATTAAAATACTTTATATCTCACCTCATATCCAGACTTCTAATTATGCTGCAGTTTCAAAGACTTGGTAGCTTCATCTTCAATATATCTCGTCGACTGATGTTACATTGATCGGAAGAACTTCTTTGAAGTAGTAACATCGGCATAACATATGAGTAATATTTAATACACAAGTGATCTTCTTGGTGATAAAATATTAAAATATATATGCAGTCAATATGCCCATTTCACCAATTAATGTTTTAAAATGGTCAACAAGTTTCTACAGCCATGCTGTCATTCTCAAGACCAGATATTGACTGAAGACAAAATTGATAATAAAAAAAAAATTATTTATTATCAATTTTGTCTTCAGTCAATATCTGGTCTTGAGAATGACAGCTTGGCTGTAGAAACTTGTTGACCATTTTAAAACATTAATTGGTGAAATGGGCATATTGACTGCATATATATTTTAATATGAGTAATATCTCGTCAGCAGATGTTATGTCGATGAGATATTACTGAAGATAAGCTGCCAAGGTGGCCCAGAACAGCTGGACGCCCGAAGAACAGATGGCAGGATTATGTTATAAAAGATATATTAGAAATAAAAATTTAAATTGGCCAGTCTGTATCCAGGATAGATCTAGGTGGAGAAAAATTGTTGAGGAGGCCAAAACTTCAATGAGGTTGTAGTCGCCTACTAAAGAAGAAGAAGAAAGCTGCCAAGGCTTTGAAACTGCAGTATATTAGAAGACTAATATTTAATTTTAGGAAGTTATATTTTGAGGTTATTTTAATTATATTATTTTTGGTCTGGACATCTTACCTCAATATTAATGTTGATTTGTTCTTGAACATGTTTCAAAACAATTCTGTTTTATCTTCAGCTTTCCCAGACTGGTTTTATTTAAAAAAAAAAACTACAGTTTAAATAAACTAATAAAAACCAACCAAAATGAAAAAACTGATAAAAATAAAAAGTCAGGAATATATCAAATTGAATGCATGGGTTGTGAAAAGATATATATAGGGAAAACAAAAAGAAACCTAAAAATTAGAACCAAAGAACACATAAGAAATATTAAAAATGGAGAAATTGAAAAATCTGCAGTTGCTGCTCATGTTTGGTCTGAAAAACATAATATCAATTCAGACACTAAATTATTAAAACAGTTAGAAAATACAAACGAGCTGACTATTTGGGAAAAAATTTATATTCAGAAGAACAGAAACAGAGTTATGAATTTTGATATTCCGATGGAGGGTGACCTTGTTTGGAGGTTCTTTGGCCAACCACAGGATGGAGCTGACATCGACATCCAGGTGGTGCAACATAATGCAACATAAATAAAACCAGTCTGGGAAAGCTGAAGATAAAACAGAATTGTTTTGAAACATGTTCAAGAACAAATCAACATTAATATTGAGGTAAGATGTCCAGACCAAAAATAATATAATTATTAGAAGACTGTATATGAGATGAAGTATGAAGTATTTTAATTTAATCTTAAATGTAAAACAGTACCTGAGATCTCAGTCATCCTGAACATTTAACAGTGTAGTTTTGTAGGAGGCCTTTCGAAAACTTAAACTTTCATCTTCTGCTTTCAGTTTGGAAAATTGCACTGCTGATTAAATTAATATTAAGAAGCTAAAGTTGTTACTGTGATTGAAATAAGTTAAATTAATGTACATATCTAAATTATTGTAATCAATGGCAAAGGGAAAAATTTTTGCCTGAACTGGGAATCGAACCCCAAACTTTCATCAGTACGGAAAGCTGAAGGTTCAGGCTTCGATTCCTGGCTCAGGCAAACATTTTTCTAATCAAATGGTAAAGAGAAAAAATTATGCCTGAACTGGGAATCGAACCCCAAACCTTCAGCTTTCCGTGCTGATGCTCTTAACCATTGAGCTAATTCAAGCTTCCTTCCCATCCAAGCACAAATCCTTCCTTTATCTTACTTTCTTGGTCCCACATTCTAATGCAATGAATCATAATTCACAAATACACAATGAAAGGCTTCTACATTAAGACGACATGAAGGGCCTCCATATAGCTAAAGCATTATTTATTAAATTAATATTAAGAAGCTAAAGCTGTTACTATGATTGAAATAAGCTGGTTCAAATCGGATCTCCAAAGCTGTTTATAATTATATACCAAGAGGACGAAGATCTCTGGGCCGTCCTATGAAACACTGGAGGGAAAATTTTCTATAGGATCATAACAGAGAAGAAGAACTTTAATATACTTATTTCAATCATAGGAACAGCTTTAGCTTCTTAATATTAATTTAATAAAAAATTTTCTCTTTACCATTCATTGTTGTGGACGACTGAGATCTCAGGTACTGCTTTATATTTCTTAAAATTTTGGTGTATCTTATCAAGTTGTAATTGTGTTACAGGGCAGGGAGTAGTGTTGGAGCGCTGTGCGTACAGTGATTATGTATTTGCAGAAACAATGTTCAAGTCTGGCTACATTAGCAAGGGAGGTGAGTACAATTGTCACTAGGGCTAGGATTTTTATGATCTAAAAACTACCAAAATATGCAAATAAAATGTATGCAGTTATGACCTAAAATTTACAAAAAATATGCACTTTAACATAAAAAATATGATCTAATAATATTATAATTATGTAATAATTTATGTTGTAAAATAGATTAGTAAGTCAGTTTATGACAATTAATTATTTATTTAAGAATAAAATGCAAGTGAGAAGGAGCAAAGCCGGCTGTGGCACACCCATCCGCCCACAGGCAAAATGCCGTGTTCCCATTAGGTTATAAATGAAGAACCCTGTAACTAACTAACAAACAAACTCATTGGCACTATCGAACCCATAGGTTCATGACCACATAGCCATAACTCTCCATACATCCCTATCCTAAACTAATGTTTTCCAATCATTCCCTGTATAATCTACTTCCCTCAAATCATAGTTAGTGTTATTCTCCCACCTCATTCTTGGCCTACCAACTGGGCATTTTTCTACAAGAAGTTTTCATACACGTCTTTCATTCCCCATTTGTGCCACATGTCCTGCCCATCACAGTCTACGAGACTTAACTGTTCTTATTATATCTGGCTTCCTATAAAGACCATGTAGTTCATTGTCTTCTCCATTCACCTATTTATTCATCTCTCTTTGGTCCAAAAATTTTCTTAAGAACTTTATTCTCAAATACTCATAATCTCTAAAATTCATCGGAGAACATGTTGTTTAAACAACTCACCTCATAGGATTCATGCTTCCATTATATCGCGATTTCAAACACAGTCATGTTCATCGTCAGCCATAACTCCGACTGAAATTTCGTCAGTCGGAGTTATGGCTGACGATGAACATGACTATGTTTGAAATCGCGATATCATGGAAGCATGAATCCTATGAGGTGAGTTGTTTAAACAATATGTTCTCCGATGAATTTTAATGATTATACCTCATAATGTTTACTTCCCAACATTAATTAAATATACTCATAATCTCCTTTCCTCCCTTAAAATAAGAGTCCGTGTTTTACATCCATATAATAATAGTTTTATATATTTTCAGTTTAACTTTTTTGAAAGGAGTTGGGACGTCAATAGTCCCTGTAATGCATAATAGCATGCATAAATGAAGAACCCTATATATCATAAAAATTCTAGTCCTAATCAGCACCTTCAAATTGTTAGTGTGTATCAAAATTGTCACGTTAGAACTGCATAAACTAATTTCTCAGTAAATCAAATTATATATAATAGGGATAGGACTTGTTGGTTGTATAACAGATAAACTTCAAATGTAGCATTACTTCAGATTTAATGATTGTACCTATTTAGTATCAGTATAATCCCCAACCATTTACCCTCCTACTTTATCTGGGCTTGGGACCAGCAGCTAAAGAGAACTGAGCACCCAGTCAGAAGCACTGAACGACCTCCTACAGGCAGAGTTAGAAAAGAAACATTTCAGGTAGGTGTGTTGAGAGAAATATCTACATCCCAATTTTATCTTTTTTACACACCAAAAATCCAAAATTATGATTACCATGAACTCATGGGCTAGTGGTCAGCGTTTTTGACTACAATTCATGAGGTCCCAGGTTCAATTCCCGGTCAAGCCATAGGAATTTTTCCTTAAAGGGAATTATTCCTGTGGTTGCCCATGGTCTGGAATTTAGGTTAAGAACTCTCCTGGTTCTTCATTATCATTTGAAAGTAAAGTGATCCCTCAACAGGCCCGGAGGCCCTTGGGGTAGTAGGAGGTTAAGGCTCCCACTTTTTGTAGACAATCGGCACTTCATGTCAGCCGGGTTGTCAGCCCTGCGTGACGGCCGCCTTTATCCCAGAACAAGCGTCTGGTACTCATTTCAGTTAGAGGCTGAGTCGACCCCAGGGCCATAGTGCCGCCAGAGGATTTGGATCAGTTTAAAAATCCTGACCCCAACGGGACTTGAACCCTCGACCCTCCAGCTTGTAGCTCTGTGCCTTAACCACTACGCTACGGCGTGCCCCCTCATTATCATTTATCACCCATCATATTATCGGGGTAACGTAACTCTGCCTTCCAGGTGCTCCAACCTAAGAAATGGATTACAATTCTGCCAATGCCAGGGGAGAAAGCCAGAAATGTCATAAAAACAACCTAGTGGCATTAGGGAAAAAAACTATGAAAAATATTAATCAGTAATCACCATTGTCACTGTAAGGTATTGCTCTGTCCTATAATATCAATATTTTCTTTATCATGACACAGAAAAAAAGTCACTCTTTATTGCTAAATAACTCATTTTCACAATTTTGGACAAATCACTCTTTACCCACCTCATCGTCATCATCATCATATTGGCACGACAGCCCATTTTGGGCCCTAGCCTTCCTCAGAATATCCTTCCAGACTTCTCTATTTGCTGCTAAATTCTTCCAATTTCTAATTTTACTAATTCTAATATCCTGCAAGACATCATCCTCCCATCTTATTTTTGGTCTTCCAACTTTTCTGGTTTGTAATGGTTGTGCCATATAATTTTTTTAACAGTTTTATTATTGTCCATACATATCAAATGTCCAACCCAGGCCAGTCTATTAATTTTCTTCACTAAATCGGGTTCCTTATATAGTTCTTACAATTCACAATTTCTCCTTCTTCTCTAAATATCACCTTCTTTCACAGCCCCAAAAACAGCTCTTAATATCTTTCTAATATATATCAGGTAGGTGGACTCTTTTAAAGTCAGATGAGAAATCTCTGACTACTTTTGAAAGAAAGATAATATTATTATTGAATATCCAAATTTTTTGAAACCCTATTTCGCCACAAAAGCATGTTAGGGTTGTAGCTTATTATATTGTTATAATAAGCTACAATTCTAACATGCCTTTGTGGTGAAATAGGGTTTCTAAAAATTTGGAGATTCAATAATAATAATAATATTTCTTTCAAAAGTAGCCAGAGATTTCTCATCTGATTTTAAAAGAGTCCACCTACCTGATATATAATCTGTAAACAAGTATAATTTTGTTCATATTATTCGTTTTTAAACATCTTAATGATGGACAAATTATACTTGAAAAGTAAAATATACGCCTAGACTGGGGTTTGAACCAGGACCTTTGACTCTCTATGTCAATGCTCCATCCAAGTGAGCTACCTAGGCCTCCAATCTAAATGCATATTTTTCTCTTATACATACAGTAGTTAATTCCCTAACCCCAAATCCTACGAGCCGTTGCTATGATTTTTGCAATTGGTGGCTTCTTTATTAAGAAGACTTTTTATTGGGAATTTAAACAGTAATATTAAATTCCCAATAAAAAGTCTGTCTAGGTGTATATTTTTCTTTTCAAGTATAAAGTATAATTTTACCTAAGCATAATTGGACCATACATTTGAATTATTGAGAGGAGATCTCTTAGTTTATTCATTCCTGCATGATGGACTTTTGTTAGACCTAAGTGCTTATTTGCCTTTTATATATTAAATTTGGGAATTTTTAACATTATGAGGTTCAATTAATAATAATTAAATGAATCGTGATTTTTTTCTTACATAGATGTATGAGGTAAGAAAAAAATCACAATTCATTTGCTTATTTGCCTGTTGAACAGTTCTGCCTTATCTGTTATAAAATAATGCACACACTTTAGTTACTAAAAAACATTAATTTTGAATTGAAAGATTGTAGGAAGAAATGTGGATTTCAGCTCGTGATGTTTATTATGACATCCGTAACAACACACTGGGAGAGCTTATGAGGCCGCATCTAGTGATATATTTGGATGTCCCTGTCCCGATTGTACAACAGCGAGTGAAGCAACGCAACCTTCCGTACGAAGTGAACTCGAAAGTATATTCCACAGAGTACCTCAACACCATGGAGTATTTCTACAAGCAGCGCTATCTCAATGAGATCAGGTCAGACACACCATTGGGTTACAGTCAAACTCCAATCACTTAAATTTTGGTAATATACAACAAATTCAGAACTAATTTTATAACATAAATAAATTAATGAGTAATTTTAACATCTTACCTCATATTTTATGTTTCTTCAAACATGGGAACTAGTTTTCGAGAGAAGGATCTCTCTCATTTTCAACCGATATTATAACTACCGGATTTTCGTTGGAATCTCCATCAATAATGTTGCCATTTGGTGTTGATTTGATGAACTTTGGGATGAGGTCACGTTCATCAGGAATCTTGAAATTCATGTATCTAAATTTGTTCTTCTGAATATGTACCTTCTCCCAAATTGTTTTTTCCAAATGTTTTAAAAGTAGGGCTTCTTTTTCAATTTTATGATTCTCCATTAAACTATGTGCTGCAATAGCTGATTTTTTAATTTCACCATTTTTAATATTTCTGAAGTGAGTGCGAGTGTCCAAATTTCTTTTTGTTTTTCCTATGTATACTTTATTGCAGTCCTTACAATTAATTTGATAAATTCCAGATTTTTTGCTATCTGATGTGTTCAATTTCTCAAAGTTCATCAAATCAACACCAGATGGCAACGTTATTGATGGAGATTCCAACGAAAATCCGGAAGTCATAATATCGGTTGAAAATGAGAGAGATCCTTCTCTCGAAAACTAGTTCCCGTGTTTGAAGAAACATAAAATATGAGGTAAGATGTTAAAAATGACTCATTAAGAACCTCATAATGTTATTTCCCATATTTAACTATGAATAATTTTAGACAGTTCACTTTAATGAACAATTAAGAATCTTCATTTTATTTTGATGTTATATTTAATTTAACCTATTCCAGTTCTGGATAAATTAAATTTTTGAAAAGAAAAACTGTTGTCTGGACTGTAATTAAACCCTGGACCTCCGACTCTTTATGTCGATATACAGCCCACTACACCACATGACATGGTACAAACGTTAACATTTCTGGTGACATTAAATGTTTCTTACCTCTCCTCGTATAAATTTTCTAAGTACATCGTGATTTCGAGACCACAAAGGTCTCATCTTCAGCACCTTCTTGGCAAAGGTGCTGAAGATGAGACCTTTGTGGTCTCGAAATCGCGATCTACTTAGAAAATTTATATGAGGAGAGGTAAGAAATATTTAATGTCACCAGAAATTAAACCTCATAGTGATTAATTCCTATAAAAGTTAAATAAAAAAAGTAAAATTTCTTTCCACTTATACAATATTCTCTAACATCCAAAGGCAGATAGATAGTAAGTAAAGTAAAGTAAAGTGATCCCACTACAGGTCATAGGAGACCCTTGGGGTAGTAGCAGGTTAAGGCTCCCACTTTTTCTAGACAATCGTCACTTATGTCAGCCCTGCGTGACGGCTGCCTTTACCCCCAGAACAAACGTCTGGTACTAATTTCCATTAGAGGCTGAGTCGACCCCAGAGCCATAGTGCTACCAGATGGTTTGGGTCAGTTTAAAAATCCTGACCCCACCAGGACTTGAACCCTCGACCTTCCGGTTTGTAGCACACTGCCTTAACCACTACGCTACGGTGTGCCCCTGAAGGCAGGTAGATAGAGCTATTAATTTTTTAAAAATACAGATTTGTCCAAGGTTAGAACATGTTAAATTAAATATAACATCAAAATATTAAGCTTTACAGCTTAAAAGTAATTTAAATTCCTCGTTAAAAATACTTTGAAAAGAAGTCATAAGAGAATTCTGCAATATAATTATAATCTACTGTATATTTTGATTTAATTTTGGTTTAGCTAATGAAATATAAAATGTACAATATATGAAAATGAGAGAAAAGAACTATAAGTGATATAAATTAAATTTAGAGAAAAATTAATTGAAACATGTTCAAATAGAACACGAGTTGTCAGGTAAGATGACTCTGAATTCACTTTATTTTTTATGCAAATTTCTAATTAATATTTTTAGAAAGTAACACTATGAGGTTATTTGAGTAAAATTTTATCATCTCATTTCATATTCTTCTTCTTCTTAGACAAGTTTTGGTACCTTCTTCAGTTCCATTATCAGTTTTTTCACGAACATTGTTTTATCGTCCTGAAGCACCATAATTTAAAAAAAAAATTTTTAATTTTATCGTATTATTGGCACTGAAAAATTACTTCAGCATCATTAGATTAATCGGATCCAACAAAAATGAGAAAATAGAAGAAGAAAACAAATCAGATTAAATGCGGAGAATGTGAGAAAGTCCACATAGGGAAAACAAAGAGAAATTTAAGAACCAGAGTGAAAGAACATCTTAGAAATGTCAAGAATGGGGAAGTAGAAAAATCTGAAAATCTGCACTAGCAGCCCATGCATGGTCAGAAAAACATCTTATCAAAAGAAAGGTAAATTATTAAAACAAATAGAAAACCCAAAGAAGTCATGGTTTGGGGAAAAAAATCTACAATCAAAAGACAGAAATGAGAAATTAATTAACTTTGAAATTCTTGGGGAAAATGATTTGATTTCAAGATTATTCAGTCTACTAATAGAGGGAGCAAGAGGTGGCTCTTCAGGACGACAAAACAACCGTCATGAAAATACTGGTGATGGAACCAAAGAAAGTCCAGATGCTAGTCTAAGAAGAAGAGGTAATAAAATTATTGAACTTTTATAGGAAAAAACCGTATGAGGTTTATTTAAGATTTAAATTAAAATATTTTATACCTCACCTCATATCCAGTCTTCTAATCATCTAATTCATACAAAAATCAGTCTAATTAAACAAATAGAAAACAAACAGAACTCATGGTTTGGAAAAAATCCACATTCAAAGAAACAAGAAAGAAAAAATTATGAACTTCAAAATTCCCGCTGATTGTGATTTGACCTGGAGGTTCATCGGTCCACCAACAGAGGGAGGAAGAAGCAGTTCTCCTATCGATATAACGTCAGTCGACAAGAAAATTACTGAAGACGAAGCTGCCCAGGCTTCGAAACCGGTATAATTAGAAGACTGGATATGGGGTGAGGTATAAAATATTTTAATTTAAATCTAAATAAAATTATTACTTAAATAAATAACACTTCATAGTGTTAATTCCTAAAAAAGTATTGTGATGTTTTTCATCATCATCATCCAGTTTCATGACAGTGCTGCCGTCTTCCGAAAACCAAATGCCATTCCTCTTTGTCCATCCATTGATCTTCCTCCAATCCTGTGATAATCGTGGCCTTTTGCACACCTTCTATCCGGGTTTTTCTTTGGTCTTCCTTTCTTCCTCCTTTCTATTGGGATCCATCCCATCATTTTAGGCAATCTTTGCTCTGGCATTCTTTTGACATGGCCATACCACTGTAATCATTTCTTTTTTATAATGTCTATGATGTTCATCTTCTCTTGTACACCCATAATTTCCCTTATTTCCTTATTTCATATTCTATCCATTCAAGATTTTCCAGCTGATCTTAAAACATCCATTTCTGTACTTAAAATTCTTTTCATTTCCCTGGTAGGATAATTAAGAATCACAAAATTGTCACCTCACCTCATATGCAAGTTTCACACAAGGCACTGCAGAAACTGTGAAATCATATGACAAACATGGATTGTGATTGGTGATCAGTAAGATGAGCCCATTAATGTGCTCAATCACTCATTTTGTAAGATCTCGTGCAATTTAAATATAAGAATTTAATTCCATATCAAATTATGAGTTGTTTACAGCACGCATGCTGAGCTGCTGGTGTATGATTGGTCAGAACATGGCGATGTAGAAGTGGTCGTGGAGGATATCGAACGCATTGATTTTGACAGCTATGATAAGAATGATTCCAAGATGCACGACTGGAGGTTACCAGGAGAATGGGACTGGAACACAGCCAGGATGGAGTAAGTAAATTTAATTTTATAAAAATTAATAGCAACTGACTAATAAATAACTCAGTGGCACTATTGAATTTTGAGGTTCAGGCCATACTTCCCTATTCTGACTTAATGTTTTCTTCATAAGTTAAATATGGGAAATATGAAAAATCAGCTATTGCAGCACATAGTTTGTTGGAGAGTCATAAAATTGAAAAAGAGGCCAAACTTCTAAAACATTTGAAAAAACCTTTAGAATTGACAGTTTGGTAGAAGATATATATTCAGAGGAACAAATTAGACAAATGTTGTAGTGGTCCCCTAATTTCCTTCAGTAAATTATAAATTCCTAAATTTTATTTTCAAGATTCCGCAAACGATCAGCTTAACCTGAGAAGGGTTGTTTATGGATCGGTGTCAGGCCTCCCACCCTCGCCTCCTCAGGGCATCGGTGGCACCCGTCGCAACCAGGGTCTTCCTCTTGGCATTCTAGGATGACAACTGACAAAAACTGAAAACAGGCTTGTTAATGCTCAACGACTTGATCTTTAAATTAATATTAAGAAGCTAAATCTGTTACTATGATTGAAATAAGTATATTAAAGTACACTACTAAATTATTGTAATCAAATGGTAAAGAGAAAAATTTATGCCTGAACCGGGAATCGAACCCCGAACCTTCAGCTTTCCGTGCTGATGCTCTAACCATTGAGCTAATCCAGGCTTCCTTCCCATCCAAGCATAAATCCTTCCTTTACCTTACTGTCTTGGTCCCACATTCAAATGCAATGAATCATCATTCACAAATACACAATGAATGGCTTCTACCTGAAGAAGACATGAAGGGACTGCACATAGCTATAGCATTATTTATTAAATTAATATTAAGAAGCTAAAGCTGTTACTATGATTGAAATAAGTATATTAAAGTACACTACTAAATTATTGTAATCAAATGGTAAAGAGAAAAATTTATGCCTGAACCGGGAATCGAACCCTGAACCTTCAGCTTTCCGTGCTGATGCTCTAACCATTGAGCTAATCCAGGCTTCCTTCCCATCCAAGCATAAATCCTACCTTTACCTTACTGTCTTGGTCCCACATTCAAATGCTATGAATCATCATTCACAAATACACAATGAATGGCTTCTACCTGAAGAAGACATGAAGGAACTGCACATAGCTATAGCATTATTTATTAAATTAATATTAAGAAGCTAAAGCTGTTACTATGATTGAAATAAGTATATTAAAGTACACTACTAAATTATTGTAATCAAATGGTAAAGAGAAAAATTTATGCCTGAACCGGGAATCGAACCCCGAACCTTCAGCTTTCCGTGCTGATGCTCTAACCATTGAGCTAATCCAGGCTTCCTTCCCATCCAAGCATAAATCCTTCCTTTACCTTACTGTCTTGGTCCCACATTCAAATGCTATGAATCATCATTCACAAATACACAATGAATGGCTTCTACCTGAAGAAGACATGAAGGGACTGCACATAGCTATAGCATTATTTATTAAATTAATATTAAGAAGCTAAAGCTGTTACTATGATTGAAATAAGTATATTAAAGTACACTACTAAATTATTGTAATCAAATGGTAAAGAGAAAAATTTATGCCTGAACCGGGAATCGAACCCCGAACCTTCAGCTTTCCGTGCTGATGCTCTAACCATTGAGCTAATCCAGGCTTCCTTCCCATCCAAGCATAAATCCTTCCTTTATCTTACTGTCTTGGTCCCACATTCAAATGCTATGAATCATCATTCACAAATACACAATGAATGGCTTCTACCTGAAGAAGACATGAAGGGACTGCACATAGCTATAACATTATTTATTAAATTAATATTAAGAAGCTAAAGCTGTTACTATGATTGAAATAAGTATATTAAAGTACACTACTAAATTATTGTAATCAAATGGTAAAGAGAAAAATTTATGCCTGAACCGGGAATCGAACCCCGAACCTTCAGCTTTCCGTGCTGATGCTCTAACCATTGAGCTAATCCAGGCTTCCTTCCCATCCAAGCATAAATCCTTCCTTTACCTTACTGTCTTGGTCCCACATTCAAATGCTATGAATCATCATTCACAAATACACAATGAATGGCTTCTACCTGAAGAAGACATGAAGGGACTGCACATAGCTATAGTATTATTTATTAAATTAATATTAAGAAGCTAAAGCTGTTACTATGATTGAAATAAGTATATTAAAGTACACTACTAAATTATTGTAATCAAATGGTAAAGAGAAAAATTTATGCCTGAAAACCGGGAATCGAACCCCGAACCTTCAGCTTTCCGTGCTGATGCTCTAACCATTGAGCTAATCCAGGCTTCCTTCCCATCCAAGCATAAATCCTTCCTTTACCTTACTGCCTTGGTCCCACATTCAAATGCAATGAATCATCATTCACAAATACACAATGAATGGCTTCTACCTGAAGAAGACATGAAGGGACTCCACATAGCTATAGCATTATTTATTAAATTAATATTAAGAAGCTAAAGCTGTTACTATGATTGAAATAAGTATATTAAAGTATACTACTAAATTATTGTAATCAAATGCTTGTGGATTCCTCCTGGCTGCTGAGTGTGCACCCGAATCAAACTGAGTGTGCGCTCGGTAGGCCAGGGGACAATGTGTATAGGTACATAAAGGGTGGCGCTGCTTTTCCAACCCTAAGGGTCAAATTTTTTAATGCATTAGACTGTAAAAGGCGTTCTCTGCTGAGAAAGTTTTATCCTAACACGATTTTGCTTACTCAGAAATCTATTCATCCGATAATAATTGTTGAATTCATAAACTACCTGACGAGGTAACTTAAGATAGAATCCCGAAGGGAACCGATGTAGTTTGAAACCTTGCCGCTTTATCCAAGATGTTGGACCTTGAAGACTTCGATCATGTTTTCAGTATACGCGGAGAAGAGGAATTTGATAGAGTCTACCAAAGAATTCAACTGGAAGAACAGGAGAATCGGCGTAATATTGCGCGATGCAGACATCGTTGTATACGGTATTATTTGCCAGATGCAAGCGTAAATGTGTTCCTCTATAGCAGACGAAAATAACGGAAGTGGTTTTATCACTGAGAATTCTGGGTAATTTCTTGCCAATATTACGAAAACGACGATTTTCATGCATGACCAGTTAGTGGGTAGCTAATTCGATCTTTGCACTTGCTCACGGTGAGTCAGCTCACCAGTGATTGGAAGTAATTTGAGTAGAGACTAATGTATTTGCATGCGACCCTAAGTCTAGTCTAGATCCGTGAATTTCGAAATTCCTTATGAATAAGACCTGATCTCGAAGTTCATCAAATCAACACCAAATGGCAATGTTAAAGATGGAGATTCCAACGAAAATCCATTAGTCATAATGTTAGTTGAAAATAGATACCTATATGTAACAAAATGGCAGAAGAAGTTAGTCATCTCATGAGTAGCTGTTTATGTGTTAGATCTATTTTCGGGGCAACTATTCAATTGCTGATTTTTTCAATTTCACCATTTTTAATGTTTCTAAAGTGTTCTTGTGTGTCTTAATTCCTTTTTGTTTTTCCTCTATATACTGTATTGCAGTTTTTACAACAATATTCAAAATAATGAAATTGAAAAATCAGCAATTGCTGCTCATAGTTTGCTAGAGAGTCATAAATTTGAAACATTTGGAAAACACTTGGATTTGTCAGTTTGGGAAAAGATATACATTCAGAAGAACAAATTTATATTCTATTCTACAGTGTTCTGCCCTAGGGCAGGACTTTACTGCAATCATAGCATTTTCATGCTATGCTTTACAACTTTACTAGGGAATTATAGATGTGGTAGCTTCCCATTGCTTTTCACACCGGAGATGATAATGATGTTCAGGAATCATTTGGGCCTCAAAGCTTCGTGACATTTGCCTTACAGCTGAGGAAAAGTCTCGAAAAAACCGCACCCAGGAATGTTGTCCCGCCCAGGAATCAAACCCAGGCCCGCTGCATGACAAGGCATCATGCTACCTCAAGAATTTAGATTAATGAATTTTGAAATTCCCAGTGAACAATATTTGATCACAAAGTTCGTCAAATCAACACCAGATGGCAACTTTGAAGACGGTGTAGAACAAAATTCAACAGTCGTAAAGATTCATAGTTAAATATGGGAAATAATATTATGAGGTTCTTAATTTGTAAATTAATTAGTCATTTTTTACATCTTACCTCATATTTTATGTTTGTTTAAACATGGGAACTAGTTTTCAAGAGAAGGATCTCTCTCATTTTCAACCGACATTATGACTACCGGATTTTCATTGGAATCTCCATCAATAACGTCATCTGGTGTTGATTTGATGAACTTTGAGACGAGATCATGTTTATCAGGAATCTCGAAATTCCATGGGATTCCATAGATTTTCCATTTTCCATAGAAATTCCATAGATACATGAATTTCGAGATTCCTGATGAATGAAACCTCATCTCAAAGTTTATCAAATCAACACCAGATGGCAACATTATTGATGGAGATTCCAACGAAAATCTGGTAGTCATAATGTCGGTTGAAAATGAGAGAGATCTTCTCTTGATAACTAGTTCCCATATTTAAAGAAACATAAAATGTGAGGTAAGATGTAAAAAAATGACTCATTGATTTACGAAGTCGTAAAGATGGCTGAAGATAGGAGGGATGTCTCCAGAAACTGAAGTCCCATGCTTGAAGGTCACAGAGTATGAGGTGAGATACGACTCACTATTTATTAATTATTAAATTGCTGCTGTTATTGTTTCAGCTATACAGAGAAGGATGGGCTGATGATGAATTTCCTTGTGCCGAGGTTTGATGTTCCTGAACTGGTGTACGATGCTCACGAGTCGTATGAATTCAGGAAGGTCTGGTACAATGTGAGTAATCATGATTATCACAATCCATTGCAGTTTTCTAGGTCTTCCCAAATATGTATGCTGTTAATTCCTGCACTCCAAATGCTATGAGGCCATTGCTTCTATCTTGCAAATGGTGGCTTCTTTATTAAGAAGATGTTTAATTGAGAATTTTACATTACGTTGTAGAGCCAGTACAGCTTCTTTTGATGTTTTTATTTTTAATAATAATAATAATAATGAAAAGATGGACAGAACAACTGTGAGGCAGAACAGGCATTTTGCCTAGCCTGTGAAGTGAAGAAGATAATAAAAACATCTTCCCAAATATTTTCTTTCTTTTAATGTATAAGCAAGTATATTTTTTAGTAAATTAATGTTGGGAAGTAAACATTATGAGGTATAATCATTAAAATTCATCGGAAAACATTTTGTTTAAGCAACTCACCTCATAGGATTCATGCTTCCATGATACCGTGGCTTCAAACACAGTCGTGTTCATCCTCAGCCGAAGAATTTCATCAGTCGGAGTTATGGCTGAGGATGAACATGACTGTGTTTGAAACCACTGTATCATGGAAGCATGAATCCTATGAGGTGAGTTGTTTAAACAAAATGTTTTCCAATGAATTTTAAGTATATTTTTATATTTGAAGAGAAAATATGTGCCAGACTTGGGTTTGAACCCATAACCTTTAGCTTTATATGCTAATGCTCTTCTACTGAGCTATCGAAAACCTTCAATCTGTATGCAAAATTTTTCTCTTATACATTTCAGTTCTCAATAGTGCCAAATGTTTGCAATCTCTTAATTAAATATATGTAGGAAATAAAAGTACTTACTTACTCACTGGCACTATCGAACCCATAGGTTCATGGCCACGTGGACATAAGCTCTCCATACATCCCTATCCTGAGCTAATGCTTTCCAATCATTTCCTGTATAATCTACTTCCCTCAAATCATAATTAATGTTATTCTCCCACCTCATTCTTGGTCTACCAACTGGGCGTTTTCCCTCTGGCTTTCCTACAAGAAGCTTCCATGCAAGTCTTTCATTCCTCATACGTGCAACATGTCCTGCCCATCGCAGTCTACGAGACTTAACTGTTCTTATTATATCTGGCTTTCTATAAAGACCATGTAGTTCATTGTTATGTAGCCTTCTCCATTCACCTGTCTGTTCATCTCTCTTTGGTCCAAAAATTTTCCTAAGTACTTTATTCTCAAATACTTGTAATCCTATATTAAATTAATGTTGGGAAGTAAACATTATGAGGTATAATCATTAAAATTCATCGGAGAACATATTGTTTAAACAATATGTTCTCCGATGAATTTTAACTTGTAATCTTCTTTCCTCCCTTAAAGTAAGAGTCCATGTTTCGCACCCATGTAATATAACTGGTAGAATAATAGTTTTATATATTTTCAGTTTAACGTTTTTTGAAAGGAGTTGGGACATCAAGAGTCTCTGCAATGCATAATAGCACGCATTTCCAGAATTAAGCCTATGTTTAATTTCTTTGTGCATCTCATTCCTATTTGTGATTATTGTTCCTAGGTATTTGAATTCAGCCACTTCCTCAAAATTTCCCTCATTTGTCATTAGCTGTCCATATCCATTATATAATTTATTTCTACGTGTGACCATATATTTAGTTTTATTGATATTTACTTCCAGTCCTAATTTCTTAGTGCTACTCAATAGTGTGTGCATGTTGTCCTTTAGTATCTCCTCGCTGTCGGCCAATAATACTACATCATCAGCATAAACTAACATATCAGCATAAACTAACATAACAGCTTATTAATACCATTCAGTTGTAAGCCTTCCTCATTCTCTAAAGATTTAATGGCATGCTCTAGTACAAAATTAAATAGTAGAGGAGATAGTGCATCTCCTTGCTTCAACCCATTCTGGATTTCAAAAGTGTCCGAAAACTGTTTGCCTACATGCACCCTACTCTTTGTGCCATTTAGACACATTCGCATAAGTCTAACTAACTTTTTAGGAATTGCGAACTCCAGCAGGATACCATATAACTTCTCCCTCTTAATTGAATCATATGCTTTTTTGAAGTCTACATATAGTTGATGTACAGTACCATTATATTCCCATTTCTAGGAAATAACAGTATGAGGTTTATTTTAATTACAACTCAGATATAATTGCAAACTGTTGTTCAACATGCAAATGGTTGCTTCTTAATTAAGAAAACTTTTAATGGGAATTTAACATTACTTTATAAAGCCAGTAGAGCTTCTTTTGATGTTTTTATTAATATAATTTGCATGTCGAGTTCGCAAGCCTTTGACGCTCTCAGGAATTAAAATGTGGAAGAGAAAATTTGCATTTAGATTGGAGCCTTGGATAGCTCAGTGGCAGAGCATTAGCGTATTAATCTAAAGGTTTCGGGTTCAAACCCAGTCTATATTTTTCTCTTCAAATATAATTTGTCCTTCAATTAAATGTTAAATTTATAATAAAAACATCAAAGCAAGAATTTGTCTAGGCCATTTAGTGAATCCATCCTTTGGCATGTTCTTTCCACTGAAGTATGTATTGGTGAATGTAATGAAATGTAGGTCCTGCACTATAGCCAAGTGGTCTAAGGCATTGTACCTTGGTGAATGGCTACGAAAGTTACTCTGGTTGTCTCCTGCTGGGGAAGAAATTTTTTATTGTTGTTTATTTTTTATTTCACTCACCTCATTCTTCATAACTCCTCGCAAACCCAGGGTTTGCGAGGAGTTATGAAGTATGAGGTGAGTGAAATAAAAATAAACAATATTAAAAAATGATGTTTTTATTATTAATTTAACATTTCTCAATGAAAGATAAATTATATTTGAAGACAAAAATGTTCGCCTAGACCGAGACTCGAACCCGGGACCTTTGGCTTGCCGGGCCAAATGCTCCACCAACTGAGCTACCGAGGCAAGTTGCGATCTAGATGCAAAATTTTCTCTTATATATATTGTAATTCCCCCTCACCAAATGCTATTGAAACCATTGTTTCTATCTTTGCAAATGGCGGCTTCTTAGTTAAGAAGACATTTATTGGGAATTTAACATTACTTTATAAAGCTAGTAAGGCTTCTAATGATGTTTTTATTATTAATTTAACATTTCTCTATGAAAGATAAATTATATTTGAAGAGAAAAATTTTCGCCTAGACCGAGACTCGAACCCGGGACCTTTGGCTTGCCGGGCCAAATGCTCTACCAACTGAGCTACCGAGGCGAGTTGCGATCTAGACGCAAATTTTTCTCTTAATACGTTGTAATTCCCTCTCACCAAATGCTTTTGAAACCATTGTTTCTATCTTTGCAAATGGCGGTTTCTTTGTTAAGAAGACATTTATTGGGAATTTAACATTACTTTATAAAGCTAGTAAGGCCTCTAATGATGTTTTTATTATTAATTTAACATTTCTCTATGAAAGATAAATTATATTTGAAGAGAAAATACACTACAAACCAGAAGGTCGAGGGTTTGAGTCCTGATGGAATCAGGATTTTTAAACTGATCCAAATCTTCTAGTGGCACAATAGCCCTTGGTTCGACTCAGTCTCTAACTCAGAGTCAGCAAACTTATTTTATCGTGGACCAAATGGAAGAAACATCAAGGTGGAGCAGTCCATAGGCCCTGTTATAGCTGTTGCGGATTATTATTATTGTTATTTATTTATTTAGCGGGTTTCACAATGTCTTCCTGCTCTCAGTTAATCGACTGTTGTTTTCCTTCACATCTCTGTCATTCCAATCTCCATCGTCCAATCCTTTTTCTCTAATATTGCTCAAAACACCTCAATCCACATTATTTTTTACCATCCTCTTCTTCTACCAAGTGGCACCTATTCTTATATTCTTCTTCAGAATCTATCTTCCATTATTCTTTTTTTCATGACCATACCATTTTATTGTTTATTATTATTATAAGCATATGTTGATTTGCTACTTTTCTTGTTGTTATAACATATTTCACAAATTCTTGTTTCATTACTGATAGATAATATTAGGCCTATATGACTATCTTTAATATATTTTAATTTATTAGAATGCTACAGGCCTACAGGGGCCGGATGGAAAGTGATGGAGGGATGTAGTTTGGACGTTCCTGCTCTAACTGAAATGTGTACTAGATGCATGTTCTGGGGGGTAAAGGCAGCCCTCACACAGAGCTGACAACTCGGCTGACATCAAGTGCCGATTGTCTGGAAAAGTGGGAGCGTTTACCTCCTATCACCCCAAGGGTCTCTTATGGCCTTAATGGGATCACTTTACCTTTACAATAAATAAAATTATTTTGAAAATAAATTTAATTTAATTAATACTGAAAAGCTAAAGCTATTACTATGATAGAAATAATTAAATTAATGAACCCAATTAAATTATTGTAATCAATGGTACAGAGAAAAATGTTTGCCTAAACAAGGAATCGAACCCTGAACCTTTAGCTTTCCGTGCTAATGCTCTGACCACTGAGCTAATTCAGGCTTCATTCCCATCCAAGCATAAATCCTTCCATTACCTTACTCTACTGGTCCCACATTCAAATGCAATGAATCATTGTTCACATTCCCAGTTCAGGCAAAAAAATTTCTCTTTACCATTGATTACAAAAATTAGTGCCTAAATTGGAATTTAAACCCAGGAGCTTTAAATGCTAGTGTGCTACCATTGAACTATTCATATAATCCATTGCAAATGCTAATGTATGGCATTTTTGTTAAATTAAATAATAATGTATGTTTATATTTGCTAATAATCTGGAATGAGAGCACAGACTGTAAAAAAAAATCTATGAAGATGTTTCCCTAAGCAGTCATGTCCTGTAGTAAGCCTCAGTATAGCAACTGCAGATTTTCATGGTAGTTCCAGAATTAAAGATGGATTTTCTAACAGTATTTTTATATATCTATTTCTGACTTTTTCAATTAAATTGGAATTGCAATTATCATTAATTTTTTTCTTTATAATTCTTTTAATTGATTCATAAGAAAATGCTTAATTTTACATCCTTTTTTTTTTGCGTGTATATCAGTTCTTTCATTTCCTCGTATTCCATAATGGGCTGGAATCCATTGTAAGACCATATGTTTATAAGTTCTCAATAATCAGAATCATGTTTTGTATTTCTAATATTTTTTGCATTTTTGGATACATTGTTAATGCTTTGGCTGAATTGCAGCTTTGGTATCTGATAGAATGACAATATTTGTGCAATGTTGTAGCCAATTAAAAATGTTTTTAAGTGAGAGATTAATAGCTTCAATTTCACCATCAAATTTAGTAGTATTTCTTCCAGCGTGTTTATAAAAGGAGAAGAATTGGCATGTTCAATCTGCCCCTGCTCCACTCTCATCTGAGATAAATCTATCTGTATAGATGTGTGTCCAGTTTTCAGAAGCATAATTTGTGTGTATAGTTTCTAATGCCAAAACCTTTGCCTCATCAGGGGATATATCTTTTTTATGATTACATACTGAAACCTACCTTGAAATTTTCTTCTTCTTCATTCCAAGTATTAGGCCAAGGCCTGTTACGATCCTATAGAAAATTTTCCCTCCAGCGTTTCATAGGATGGCCCAGAGATCTTCCGGGAAATTCTCGTATAAGACTTGAAAGCATAATAATAGTCCCTTCGATTGGTTGTTGGCCAAAGGAAGGCAAGACCAGTGATGGGGCTGCCATCTTATAGCCTCTGGTCAGGCTTTACCTTGAAATTTCTCCCAGAGAAACGTTGTGATGTACCAAGGCTGACTCCAGAAAATTATCTGCCTTTTTAACTGTAAGCCCAGAAAACAAATCCAGCAATGGCAACCCACTATGCGGAGCAGATGGACTCCCTGCGTGAATAAGAGCAAGTGGAGTGAGGCAGGATGCAGTGTGGATGGCAGGTAGTGAAGGCTATCCAATCTACCAAATCAGCAGTTGTATTGCTTCCCTATAGCTTAAATGACAGATTTGCCACTGGATTTTAGTGCCTTTCAGTTAAAAGTAGTAGATAATTTTTTTGACATGGCCTTTGTACATCACGTTTCTCTGAAGAAATTTCAAGATAGGTATTTAACTTTCACGGGGAAAAAAACACTATTTTTTAATTTAAGAATTAAATTAATGTTTTTATTGCCTCACCTCATATCCTTTTTCTTCTACACTGCAGTTTCGGAGCTTATCTCCATCATCAGTAGCCTCTTGTTGACCAGTGTTAGGTCGTTTCTTGGCGGTTTTCTTCTTCCTTCTATCGGTGGACCAAGTCAAAATTTGCAGGAGTTTCGAAATTCATGAGTCTATCTTTCTTGTTTTTTTTTTTTTGGATGTGGATTTTTTCCCATACCATGAGTTCTTTCTGTTTATCTGTGTGTTCGATTAGGCTAGCTTTTGTATCAATTACATGTTTTTCAGACCAAGCATGGGTTGCTACAGCTGACTTGTCCACTTTGCCCTTTTTGACATTTCTAAGATGTTCTTTCAATCTAGTTTTTAAATTTCTTTTTGTTATTTAATTTATTTGATACAAAAGCTAGCCTAATCAAACACACAGATAAACAGAAAGAATCCACGGTATGGGAAAAAATCCACCTCGAAAAAAACAAGAAAGATAAACTCATGAATTTTGAAACTCCCGAAAATTTTGACTTGATCCAGAGGTTCATCGGTCCACCGATAGAAGGAAGAAGAAAGCTGCCAAGAAACGACATAACACCGGTCGACGAGAGGCTACTGATGATGGAGATAAGCTCTGAAACTGCAGTTTAGAAGAAAAAGGATATGAGGTGAGGTAATAAAAACATTAATTTAATTCTTCAAGATAGGTTTTGGCATGCAATTCCCTTGTCAGAAGGTATCTTGTGTTCAGAAGCAGATTTGTGTTGCAGGCACCTGGCATGAAGTACGACTATGAATTCAATGAGGACATGGGAGACAAGAACCTTCTTTTCAAGATGGGGAGGAATGACATTAGGACTAACACTAACTAACACCAGGTAAATATACAATTTTAAACCCCTTAAGGGGGGTGATGGGTGAAATTTCTATTTTATATATTTTTTGAGCTGGCTGCGAAAGGGCTTTTGTTATTAACAGGGGGAGACCCCGCAATTCCTTCAATAATTTTATTGATTGCGGGAACCAACCTGGACACAAGCCTTAGAATCCTATCTCTCTCCTTCACGTGGTGCAGCTGTTAGTAGTCATGTATATATTTGTATATTCATGATGAACCGAAGGGAAGGGCCATTCTCCAAATGCACTGGTCAGCATGGTGAGGCATTCGACCAAACTGATATTTCTTCCCCTTCCTATATCAGTTCTCTCTTCCAACGTTCCTATCTAGCCTCCCTTGGCTAAACTCTTGTTTTCTTCAGACCCTAATGGTAGTAGAGCACTCGAGGCCTTAGGGTTCTGCCCTATCACTATTCTTAAAAATCTAAGGCAAAGTTGTTCGCGTCCGTAGAACTCCTTAATCTACGCGTGCCTCTGGGTGGTGCAAAATGAACAACACATAAGCCCTATAATTACATCATTACAAGAACTCTGGCAGGACTCTATTGGGAAGCAAGAAAGCAAATGGAACACATCCAAGCTAATGGGCATTAGACAACTACTACTACATTTTTTGAGCTAGAGACTTTATTTTTTGTACAAACATTCACTGTATGATACATAATGATGTGTTTAAGTTTTATTCTTGTGAGACATTTATTTTATGAGTTATTAAATATTATATTTTTTAAAATTTGCATATATTATAATTAAATAGGTTCCACAATTTTTTAGTAAAATGTCTGATTTTTTTACAAGACCCCTAAATATTTAGAAAAACATCATGCATTAGAATTCTTCTAATGTGAATACAAAAGGAGAAAAAAAATTAAATTATTTTCAGTCTGATCATCTTACCATCATCTGGACAAGCTGACGATAAAATAGAATTGTTTTGAAACATGTCCAAGAACAAATCAATATTAAAATTGAGGTAAGATTATCAGACTGAAAATAATTTAATTAAAATAACCTCAAAATATCACTTCCTAAAATTAAGTATTAAAAAAAATAGTGTTATACCTCATGCGTGGAATTAAAAAAAAATAATAATAGCATAGATTTTTTTTTTTCTTAAAAAACTACTTCAATCATGAAACCCATGCACTACTTTATTGCCCATTGTTTTTAGGACATGCAGTAAAAATTTGAACCTTCTAAGACAAAATTTCTGAATTCCATTCAATTTTGAATGTACAAAAATGTAGTGAAAATAAAAGTGTGGAAAAACAAGTTTAAAGATTTGCATGCAGGTGGTATTTAACTGGTGTAGCCTTTTAACTCTGATGTAATTTAGGGCACTTAGAAGCGCCATGGGTCTCTGAAACTTTGCCATCATATAAATTAGAGTACAGGCTATTTTTTAGTACAAAAAACAAAAAAATGCCAAATTTGATCTCAAATGCTCAATTTTTCACCCATCACCCCCTTAAAAAAATGAAATTTAAAGATTAGGGTAATATAACACTTTTTCATTAATATTTAAAGGAAATGACACTATGAAGTTTATCTTAATTAATAATTGAGTTAAAATTTAACAGAAAAACACAGAATCGAAGCAAATGCCTAATTATTAAAGTCTTTAAAGATATGATTAAATTTTTAAAAAATGTTTCATACCTCTCCTCATATCCAGTCTTCTAAGTAGATCGCGATTTCAAAGCCTTAGCGACTTCATCTTCAGTACTTTCTTGTCGACTGATGTTATGTCGATCAGTCCGTGGTGGACTAGTGGTTATGCTCCTTGCCTCTGGTCCCGAGGGTCGCAGGTTCAAACCCGGCCAGGATCGATGTATTTTTAGGACGGAAAAATCCAAGGAGCAAGTCCTCCAGGAGGGACTTTAAGCCGTGGGTCCCGAGTCTGAAGATTTTCAGGCTCGTAAAAAATCCTTAAGCCTGAATGAAAAGGCCTCTAAGCAAAATTTACCGAATTTTCCCATCCTAGTACTACCTTGGTTTCTTAGATGTCAGTGTGAGGCAGAACGCTGACCATGGACCACTCAAAATGACATCTATATGAAAACAAGTGTAACTAAATTAGTATGATTCAAATTCTTCCGTGTAGGGGGAGAGCGCCTAAATCTCTGTAAACATGGGCTTACAATTACAATACAATATACTTCTTCCCTCTGTTGGTGGACCAATAAACCTCCAGATCCAACAGATGAAAGAAGTAGTAGTTCTTCTGATCGACATGACATCAGTCGACAAGAAAGTACTGAAGATGAAGCCACGAAGGCTTTAAATCGCAATCTACTTAGAGAAGACTGGATATGAGGAGAGGTATGAAACATTTTAATTTAATCATAAATTAAACCTCATAGTGATTTATTACTAAAAAAGTTCAATCTTTAAATATATTTAACTTTCACAGGGAAAGAACACTACGAGGTTTAATTTAAGAATTAAATTAATGTTTTTATTACCTCACCTCATATCCTTTTTCTTCTATACTGCAGTTTCGGAGCTTATCTCCATCGTCAGTAGCCTCTGGTCGACCGGTGTTATGTCGTTTCTTGGCGGTTTCCTTCTTACTTCTATCGGTGGACCGATGAACCTCTGGATCAGGTCAAAATTTGCGGGAGTTTCAAAATTCATGAGTTTGTCTTTCTTGTTTTTTTGGATGTGGATTTTTTCTCAGACTGTGAGTTCCTTTAGTTTATCAAACAGTTTTTTTTTTTCTCTACCTCATAATTTTCTCTTTTCAAGGGTACATTTACCAATCTATGTATTAGGCTGTTGAAGACTGCCATTTTGTGCGAAATATGATTGAAATCTGTTTATTTAATATAGTTACCTGTGTGTGTTTCTTTTCTATGAATACAAATTCTATTTTCTTATTTTCCTTGTTTCTACGTAATTTCAGATCTAAAAATGGTAATTGTTCACTTCTGTTTCTAGTGTGAATTTGATTGTTTTCTTCTGTATACTTAAGAGTTTTAAAGTATCTTCTACGTGTTTTTGTTTGACTATAGCAATATCGTCTGCTTATCTGCACCAAAATTTGAACATAAGAGGATGTGCTTTTATTATTTGGTTTTCAAAATCACTCATAAATAAATTAGCCAAAAAAGGAGATAATGGGGTACCCCATTGATAGTCCAGATTTTTTATATAAATATTAAGTAAACCTCTTAATATTACTCCCTAATGTATTTTTATTTAAATAAACTCAGTATATCCTTAATGAGAATCAAATGAATTCTTCTTACCTCATACATCTATGTTTTTTAACACAGAACTGCAGTATTGGAAAAAACACATCTTTTCCATCTTCAGCTTCACGATTCATTTGATTCTTATTAAGATAACTTCTTAATGTAAAAATTCCCAAATTTATTAAATTAATTTAAATAAATCAGTATATCCTATTAAAATAAACCGAGGTTTGGTTTTATCCAAAAATGAGCGAAATCTGAAATTAAAAACTGCTTAAAAAACTGGACCGACTTTGATGAAATTGTTTCAGTTGAGTGGATCTCTGGATGTTTTGGATCCACAATTGGGCTCTATAAAACCATTAGGTGTAGGATTTCACCTGAAGTGAAAATTTAAAAATTGCTCTAGCGGTCACAATTTGTTATGTTTCACAGCAAAACTCAGTATATTCTATTAAAATAAACCGAGGTATGCATTATCCAAAAATGTGTGAAATCAGACAAATCTAAATGGATGTCTATCTGAAATTGGAAATTAAAAACAGACTAGCAACCACCAAGTTTGATTCATCTCAGCATACACCATACAATTTAATTAACATTTAATATTTAATTTATTTAAGCTTCGCAATGCATGCCGGGTATTAGCAAGTAGATAAGTCTAAGGAACTGAAAGTTTGGGAGAAAATTCACTTCCAATAAAATAAAAGAAAAGTCATGAATTTTGAAATTCCCAGGGGAAAATATTTAATTTGAAAGCTCATCGGTCAGCCATCAGAGGGAGTAAGAAACAATCTACGAGATGGTCAACCACCAATTCAACAGTTAGAAGAAGCCGAAGATTATACACAGTAATAACGAAACTAGACTTCGAGAAATCTACAATTATGAGGTGAGGTGTTAAATTCTAACTCAATTATTAATTATGGTAAAAACTTCAAGGTTGGAGCATAAATGTTGTAACTTTTTCCAGTATCTATCCTCCAACCATAACTTAAGCACACGATCACAACATAGTCTCTTGCTTAATATACCGCAACATATGACATCACATCACTCCATGTCATATACTCTCTTCACTTCTTGCAACTGGAATTACCCACCATAAGAAATAAGGGGCTACTGTACATTGGCATCTTTTAAAAGAAATGTAAATTTATATCTGCTCTAACCTCGACTTCATCATTACCCAGTGTAAGGTACATACATTAATTGGTGTTTCTCGTATAATCTGTCATATTTATACTATTATTATTATTATTATCATTATTATTAGTAGTAGTAGGATTATTATTGTTATTATTGTATAAAATGTTGTTTGCATATGAAATTTACATTGCAACATTTAATATATTTTTAATTCTTTATAATTAGTATAGTGTATTATATTTGAAGAGAAAAATTTTCGCCCAGACCGGGACTCGAACCCGGTCTGGGCGAAAATTTTTCTCTTCAAATATAATTTATCCTTCAATGAGAAGTGTTAAATTAATAATAAAATCGTCGAGTATAGTGTATATCTATATTGTCAAATATTTATTTGTATTTGTGCTGGCTGAGTGGAAGAGAAGGCCTTATGGCATTAACTCTGCTAGAATAAATAAAACATTATTGTTATTATTATTATTATTATTATTATTATTATTATTATTACTATTGATAATGATAAGAGATATCACTTTGTCTTGGCGATATTATTAATTCTATAGTATGAAGACTGTTCAATAAAAAAACATTTGGCACATACCTTCACTCAACCTCAGCATTTTGTTGCCCCAAGATCTGATATGACTAACAATAGACACAAAAACAGCAATGATGTAAGATTATACTTCTTTCTCCCCTCTAAAAAACCTAACCTGCACCTTGAAAATTGTGGTTTCAGTTTTGCCTAAATTAGAGGACTGTTTATAAGACGTGGCTTGAGCATTTAGCTTTCCAAACTTGACATGGCTAGACATTTTGCTTCACCATAACATCATCATCCTGCCAGGTATTGAAAATATGGTGTAATTCATTATAAAATTTATTGCTTTCTTCTTCATCTCCCTCCACTGGTGCATAAACTCCTATAACAGAAAGATATCCCCTCGAAAGTTTTAGCCGAATTTGAATGAGACGTTCATTCCAAAATTTATAATCAGATATGTTGGATCTGAAACGTTTATGTATCATTAACATAATCCCAGCTCGAGATCTTACTTCTGAGGGTACGCCTGAATAAAACTGAATATAATTTTGGGTTTCTTTTGTCCCTTTTAGTTTTTTCTTTGTTTCAGAAATAGCACCGATATGTATTCCTTTCTTTGCCAAAATATCATCCATCTAGTTGTTCTTCTTTATGAGCAATTCCCTGATCGTTCCATGTAGCAAATTTAAAAATATTTTCTTTTTTCCATTCATTAGCCTAATTTGCATGGTGATCCGTCTGGCTTTTCCTTTTATCAGGCTTGAAAGCAATAGAATGTCCCACCAACTAGTTGCTAGCAAGGATGTGGTAAGTCCAGCGATGGGGTTGCCATCTTTAAGCATCTGGACCTGCTTCAATACTGTATTTACTCAGTATTAGTTGGAATGGTTATACCGCCATGACTTGGTCCCCAGAACCTCGTTTGTTAAAACAGGTTGCACCACAAGAAGGTGAGGTTGAGAATTGAGTAGGAGAGGTTATGTGAGACACTTCACTACTCCTTGCAACCCCTTCACCATAACATCAACTCTTTTTAACCCCTTGATGGCAAAATACCAATGTAACCATGGTATCAAGGTAGCAAAGGGCATAAAATATGACCCTCATCTACCAAGTGCCACCAAAGGGTACTCAGATATTTTTTCTCTCTCATTTTCTAGGTTAGGAGAGTTAATAAATAAAATGAGTTGTATGAGTTAGAAAATATACAACTCACCTCATATTTGTAGATTTCTTGAAGACCCAGGGTTTCAACACTCCACGTGTCATTGTCAATTCTTTCTAACTGTTGAATAGGTGGTTGGTGATCTTGTAGGTTAATTTCTGCTCCTTCTTATGGCTGAACTCTCAATTTGGGAGAAATAGAAAGAAAATTTTGAAATTCCCAGAGGGGGAAAAATTGATTTGAAAGTTCATCGGTCAGCCAAAAGAGGGAGTGTAAATTAACTTACATGATCACCAACCACCAATTCAACAGTTATACATTATCAGCTCTTAGAGTGATCCTTAACATCAACAAATGCTAATTGTAGCCTTCCGCCATTTGTGCCACAGTTACTGTCACTTTTGACAGGGAGATGATGACACAGCAACAGAAGACTCGACACTTTCAGCCATATTGTTTCATAAGAATCGACTGAAGCATTACTCAAATGCATCACCCATATTTAATAAACTATTTTAAGTTATAATTATTGATTAGGTATATTTTAGAATATTTTCGATGTTCTGAATATTATTATTTTCATTCACAAAGAATAACGTTCATCGGTCCACAAATAGAGGGAAGAAGAAGAGTTTTTTCCAATCGACATAACATCAGTCGCTAGTATAGTACTGAAGATGAGACCATTATGGTCTCGAAATCGCGATCTAGTTAGAAGATTCATATGAGGAGAGGTAGGAAACATTTGATTTTACCATAAAGAATAACGTGTTTATTCAGAGGACATATTTTTAATTTAATGAAGGGAACTACTTTTTTGCATACTTATTGCTTCTACAACGTACTTCGGTGTCCATAACCAATGAAAAGTGAGCAGTCACATGGTTTTGCTTTGATGAAGATCACTTTAAGAGTTGATAGCCTTTAGAAAGAATTGACAATGACATGTAGAATGTCGAAACCCTGGGTCTTCAAAAATCTACAAATATGAGGTGAGTCATGCATCTTCTAACTTGTATTATTTAAAATAAACCTCATAGTGTCACTTCCTTTAAGTATTAAATAAAATGAGTCCTAATTATATCACCTCATACGCTCCCTGTTCTTCAAAGCACAGAATCACGGTTTCTGGAACAGTTATTCCTATCATATTTGAAGAGAAAAATTATACGCTCAGACCAGGACTTGAACCCGGGACCCTTGGTTCTCTAGTCCAAGTGCTCTACCATCTGAGCTACCTGAGCAAGTACCGATCTAAACGCAAATTTTTCTCTATATACGTTGTAATTTCCTCCCACCAAATGCTATGAAGCCTTTGCTTCTATCTTTGCAAATTGCAGCTCCTTTATTAAGAAGACATATTTGGGAATTATACATGACATCATAAATACCAATACGGTTTTTTCGATGTCTTTATTATTAATTTCATACATCTCAATGATGGATAAATCATATTTGAAGAGAAAAATTATACGCTCAGACCGGGACTAGAGAACCAAGGGTCCCGGGTTCAAGTCCCGATCTGAGCGTATAATTTTTCTCTTCAAATATGATTTATCCATGATTGAGATGTATGAAATTAATAATAGAAACATCGAAAAAAGTTGTTCCTATCTTCAGCCATCTTTACAACTGTTGAATTTTTGCCTATACCACCATCATCTTCTAAAAAATGCCAACTAATATTGATTTGACGAACTTGGAGATTAAATCTTGCTCACTGGGAATTTCAAAATTCATGGATCTAAATTTGTTCTTCTGAATGTACAACTCGAATGCATTAACTTTTTAACCAGTGAGGGGAAGCAATGGCGCTGGTGTTGAAGAGGGCAAAAGTGTCTCCTTCCACTGTTGGTACAAGCGAATGACTGGGCAAGTGGTATAATCAGCAGCAAAATATAGTGGTAGACCTACTTGAAATAGGAGATGAACTTAATGAAGGGTCTTTGGAGTTTGTAAGCATACGGGTTTCTGGATAATGTGATGTACAGAGAAATTAAATCAGCACTGACTTCCAACAACTGTCTGGCAGACTTAAATGTGTCTTCTTCTTCCTTCCAAGTATTAGACCAAGACCTGTTACGATCCTATAGAAAATTTTCCCTCCAGTGTTTCATAGGATGGCACTTAAATGTGTATATACTGTGAATATAGGGTCTAACTTTCGCACTTTACATTGTCACTAACAACTGACTATACACGAATGACGGATAATAAACACTGTCACTGCAACATTTAATTTTAGGAAGTGATAATTTGAGGTTATTTTAATTATATTATTTTTAGTCTGATCATCTTACCTCAATATTAATGTTGATTTGTTCTTGAATATGTCCAGTCTGGACAAGCTGACGATAAAACAGAATTGTTTTGAAACATGTTCAAGAACAAATCAACATTAATATTGAGATAAGATGATCAGACTAAAAATAATATAATTAAAATAACCTCAAAATATCACTTCCTAAAATTAAATATTAATTACAACTTCTTAAGTTACAAGGAAGAAACAAAACCAGAAATTGTGTTTGTGTTATAAATAACGTAAAACAAACCAGTCTGGACAAGCTGACGATAGAACAGAATTGTTTTGAAACATGTTCAAGAACAAATCAACATTAATATTGAGGTAAGATGATCAGACTAAAAATAATATAACGTCACTGCAACCTGAGACAAGGGTCTTCTACCTCCAACCCCTACTCACCCTTACCACATTCTTTTAGTTCACAGTTTTTCCGCATTGAAAGTTAACATTGTCGAGTAATATATCTTTTCACAAACTGTCAATTCCAAGAGTTTCGCCTAAGTTTTAAAAAAAAGAAACTAAACTTTAAGCTATTTATATGTATGTTTTCTAGTAACCCCCTTAATTTTTTATTTTTTCTGTAGGTGTTGCAACTTCTTCATTGGATGATGATTGTCAATAAACATCGGAAGTGCAGAGACTATGTTTGGCATCTTGTTGGTTTTTATATTAGTTTCTGTGCAGTTTAAAATTGTACAAATTAATAAATTACTGATATTTAAGTTTTGGTTTTTCTTATTTTTCTCGACTTAACAAATCTACTTGGGTCTTCTCCTCTTGTTTTTCTTACAAGAAGTTTCCATGTCCCTCTACCATTCATGCCACATGTCCGGTCCAATCTACAAAATGTTACTGTTCTTATCACACTTATTTTCCCATAAAGATCATGTAGCTCATTGATATGTAGTATTCTCCATTTGCCTGCCTGTCTCTCTTTGTCCAAAAAGTTTCCTAAGAACTATTCTCAAATACTTTTTTCTGCTCTCTTAAAATAGGAGTCCATGTTTCACATCCATATAATATAACTGGAAGAATAACCATTATATATATATTTTCACTGACCAGCCTTATGGGCTAGTGTTCAGCATTTCTGACTACATTTTAATTTTGTTGAGTTGTTTCTTGACTCACCTCATACTTCTTAACTCCCTCGCAGATCCAGATTTCATCACAAGTTGTGAACGTGAACAGCATTGAGAATGTCACAAATACAGTGACGAAATCTGGATCTGTGAGGGAGTTAAGAAGTATGAGGTGAGTCAAGAAACAACTCAACAAAATTAAAATAAACCTCATAGTGTTATTTCCTACCTATATAACTTAATTTCTGACTACAGTTTGATTTCCGGTCAAACTATAGAAAGTTTTCCTTAAAGGGATTCCTGTGTTTGTCCATGGTCTTGAATTTAGGTTAGGACTCTCCTGGTGATTCATTATCATTTATCTGTCATCATATCATCGGGATAACGTAACTCCACCTTCCAGGTGCCTCAACCTAAGAAATGGATTACAATTCTACAAATACCAGGAGAGAAAGCCAGAAATGTCTTAAAAGACAACCTGATGGCATTGAACAAAAAATATATATATATATCCGTCAATAGTAATTCTGCCCAAGGGCAGGTCTTTCACTGCAATCATTTTCATGCTATGCTTTGCAGCTTTACTAGGGAATTATAGGTGTAGTAGCTTCCCGTTGCTTTCCACACCGATGAAGGATAATGATAAGGGTGATGATGATGGCCGGATGATTTTCGGGGACCATTGGGCCCTAAGCTTCCTGACATTTGTCTTACAGGTGAGGAAAAACCCCGAAAAAACCTCACCCAGGAGCCTGTCCCAACCGGGAATCGAACCCTGGCCCGCTACGTGACAGGGCAGCATGCTACCTCGAGACCACAGCAGTGGATATATACATATATTAAGTTTAATATTTTTTAGAGAAGTTGGAATGACAAAAGGGTTCTGTAAAACATAACATGCATTTCCAGCGACTGGTTTCTGTTTGTAATGTTAAAAAGTTGAGAAATGTGTCTGAACTAATTTGTTTATTCGTCAGAGCTAAGTTCCATAATTCATTTTGTGTTTTTCTTGCATGGGAAGGATATGCTAGTTTGGAATAATTGTTCTCCTAGGTATATGAAATCTGCAACTTCTTCAAAATATCCCACATTTACATCATTAATTGATTATGAGAAATGTTTAATTCACAATAAAAGTATTGAAGGAAGCTCTACATGCTTTATAAAGTAATGTTAAATTCCCATTAAAATTCTTCTTAAATAAGCCGCCGCCTTTCACATGTTGGAACAACAATTTGCAGCCTTTGGTGGTCTCTTGAATTGAAATGTATAAGAGAAAAATTTACATTTAGATTGGAATCCTTCAAAACCTCAGTGGCAGAGCATTAGCATGTAAAGCTAAAGGTCCTGGGTTCAAACTCCAGTCTAGGCATATACAGTAAAACTTGTTTAATCTGGAATGTCAATAATGCGGAAATGTGTCCAATGTGAGCAAATTTATTGGTCCCGGCGAAATAATAGTAATTTTATGTTTATTTATTTTGCATAAAACTAAATCTGTCCAACACGCAATTGGATGGATATTTCTACACAATTCATGAAAAAATATTTTTATAAAGCAGAAAAACAGAGAAATAAATAAATTAGTTTCCACTTCATTGAATTTCCATTATGCCAACAAAACAATGAGAAATGATTCCTGCCGCTGGGTGAAGTAGAGATTCTACCTGTACCTGAAATTTTATTTCAGCCTCACTGCACACCCGTTATGCGAAATACAGATACCTGTCTTACAAATAACCATTGCACTGTAAAATCTTAAATTACTTTAAGTTCTGAGACCGATCTTTCAAAAGTAGCGTTCAAATTTATGGAATGAAGATGGCTAAAACGTATGTATCATTCTCATTAAACAAGAAAGTGAAAGTGATTGAAGATAAATCTCCAAATTTCTGGACCAATGCTCCAAAGTCAAGCTCTAGCTGTTGCTAAATCCCTAGGGAACGATTTCAAGGCATATTCAGGTTGGCTGGACAATTTTAAAAGACGACATGATGTAGTGTGGAATTAAATTTGCAGGAATCAAAGGATTTGGACGAAAGTGTAGTTAGTGAGTGGAAACCGAAACTGCATACTTTAATTTCGGGATTCGTGCCTAAGAGACATTTTTAACGCTGGCAAAACGGGACTTTTTTTTTTGTGCATTACCGTTGAAGTCGCTCATGCATATTATACTCACTTTTCATAGACAGCAGAACTACAATTAATCCAAGGTATGTAAAAAGACATACGGTACTCTATAATCTAAGATTATTAATAAGTTTTAGTTTTTTTATAATGCGGAATTTTATCTAATGTGGGGAAAAATTTGGTCCCATACGATTCTGTTTTACTGTATTTTTCTCTTCAAATATATATTCTAGTGGTTGATAATTGGGGCAAGCAGTTTTGTCTGTAGAGAATATTTTACTTTATTTAGGAAATAACGCTATGAGGTTTGTTTTAATTATGATTATTGAGTTGGATACTTTGACTCACCTCATATTTCTTGATTTTTATGCAAACTGGTTTCATTGCTTCTACATGACATTCTCGTTGCCTTCCAACTCATTAATAATTCTACTTATTCATTTTGTATGAACTATGAAATTACTTACCTTAAAACAACCAATCAGCTATCAGACTTGAATTATATGCTAACATATGAAGAGTCCAGTCGGCCGCGGTGGACTAGTGGTTATGCTCCTTGCCTCTGGTCCCGAGGGTTGCGGGTTCAAACCCGGCCGGGGTCGATGGATTTTTTAAGACAGAAAAATCCAAGGAGCCAAGTCCTCCGGGAGGGACTTTAAGCCGTGGGTCCCGAGTTTAAAGATTTTCAGGCTTGTAAAAAATCCTTAAGCCTGAATGAAAAGGCCTCTAAGCAAAATTTACCGAATTTTCCCGTCCTAGTACTACCTTGGTTTCCTAGATGTCAGTATGAGGCGGAACGCTGGCCACGTACCACTCAAAATGACATCTATATGAAAACAAGTGTAACTAAATTAGTATTGGTTCAAATTCTTCCCTGTAGGGAGAGAGCGCCTAAATCTCTGTAAAGGGAAAACATAGGCTTACAATACAAATACAATGAAGAGTCCAGGGGAAAAACCTGGTAAGTCACAATTCTTCTTTTTTTCAGGAAACAAAATCTAAGTTTCAAGACTCATGATATGTAATTTTCTCAAGTTATTTTTTTTTAATTTTTGTTTACGTTGATAATGTATATACCAGAGATACATTAGTACTGAAATGGTATAGATCTGATTAAGGTGTATAACAATATGCTGCATTTTTTGTAATGAATGCAATTTGTACAGAGGAAAAATATGACTAGTCCATAACATATTTCAAGTTGCTACTAGGTTTCAAACATTTGTCACTTATTTAAATTCTCATTACAGTTGGTTCAGGTTTATATGGATCGCACTGTACATGTGATATGACATTATAACACTCGAACCCTTAGGTTCATGGCCACACGGACATAAGCTCTCGAAAAATCACTCTCCTGAGCTTATGTTTCCCAATCATCCCTGTATAATTTACCACCCTCAAATCATGGTTAATGTTATTCTCTCACCTCATTTTCTGCCTACATACTGTGCATTTTTCCTCTGGTTTTCGCACAAGGAGTTTCCAAAGTCCACTTACATTCCCCTTTCGTGCCATATATCCTGCCCATAGCAATCTACGAGATTTAACAATTCTTATTATGTCTGGTTTCCCCATTTTTTTGTCTAATGTCACAAGGTTGTTTTTTTAGGACACGTCTGGCTCTCTTTCCTGGCATTGGTGGAATTGTAATCCATTTCTTATGATGGGTCACCTGGAAGACGGAATTTCGTTACCCCGATTATATGTGTTGGGTGTTAAATGATAATGAAGCGCCAAGAGAGTTCTTAACCTAAATTCCAGACATGGGCAACCACAGGAATAATTCCCTTTAAAGAAAAATTAGAATCCCTGGACTTGTTAGAATATTCCCCTGTTTTGCATGGACTTGTATGATTTTTCCCCTGTACACGTTTTAAAGATATTGAATTACGTCTGGATTTGTCAGATTGTTGCCCAGTTCTGTGAAACCATCTAAAACTACACTGGCTGAGCTATTAAATTATTAAAAATTCAGAAAATCTGTAATTTTGGACTTATCAGGTTTTTCCCCAGGACTCTTCATATGTGAGTTTGGTTACAATGTTTGGAAACCAAAGATGAGTTACTGAAAACTATGATTCATGAAAACAAAGTAGGAGAAAAGTAAGACAATGTCATTGTAAAAACATTTTTAAAAATGTGTTTTATTTATTATAATAATTTTCTTTCAGTGTTTACATGTGAATGCTCTGTAACTGCTTCTGAAACAAATACAGGTGTTTTAGGTTTGGTAACTTAGAGGAAACAATGATTACAATAGGATTATTTTGAAAAGAAAAATTAATGCTAGAACCGGCACTTGAATCTTGGACGTCTGGTTCTATTTACCTGTATGCAGTCCATTACACCATTCAAGACACGATACAAACGTCAACATTTGAATAGTTGCCCCGAATAGAGATCTAACCCACAAAAATTTGAAAGTTGAGTTTTCATTGGATTAGTGATCTATCCGGAGAATTTCACGTCATGATGCGTGTAAAACTATCCTCGCTCTCTTCCAGACTTGTTTTATTTACTTTTAAAAGTTGTCATTCAGGAGAATATGTAACAAAATGGCAGAAGAAGTTAGTCAAGTCATGAGTAGTGATTTGTGAGTTAGATCTGTTTTCAGGTAACTATTCATTTATTTAACTTTCACAGGGAAAAAACACTATGAAGTTTAATTTAAGAATTAAACTTCATAGTGTTTTTATTACCTCACCTCATATCCTTTTCCTTCTAGACTGCAGTTTCGGAGCTTATCTCAATCGTCAGTAGCCTCTGGTCGACTGGTGTTATGTCGTTTCTTGGCGGTTTTCTTCTTCCTTCCAAGTGTTAAGTGAAGGAAGAAGAAAACCGCCAAGAAACGACAATGCTGGTCGACCAGAGGCTACTGATAATGGAGATAAGCTCCGAAACTGCAGTCTGGAAGGAAAAGGATATGAGGTGAGGTAATAAAAACATTAATTTAATTAATCAATTGAGTAGGTGTTTACTTGATGAAAATCCATATTTATTAATTAAATAAAAATAAAACGTAGTTTTATTCGATTTTCATATTTATTATATAATTCAGTGACAGCTGTTTTGGTATACTGTACCTTCTTCAGACAGGTTAACAAATTATGAATTGTGTTCCAACTGATCTAAGCAACAATACAACAATATTTATTTCAATTTTTAAATTTAACAAAGGGGATTCATTCAAATCAAGTTGAGAATCTAACAGTTTGTTACTTCTTTTAAATTTATTAATTTCTACAGCCTCCAAAAGATCTAACTTCTTACCCTTATCACAAACATGTAAAATTTCAAAATTTTGATCGAAACAATGATTAAATTGGAATAGGTGGTTAGCATATTTGGAATATTCTAAATTTCTGTTATATGCTCTCATGTGTTCCTTTATCCGAGAGATAAAAGGTCTACCAGTTTATCCTATATAGACATTGTCACATGTGCCACACTTCAATTTATATATTATATATTAATTAAGTAAAGTAAAGTGATCCCACAACAGGCCCGGAGGCCCTTGGGGTAGTAGGAGATTAAGGCTCCCACATTTTCTAGACAATCGGTACTTTTTGTCAGCCCTGCATGACGGCCGCCTTTACCCCCAGAACAAGCGTCTGGTACTCATTTCTGTTAGAGGCTGAGTCGATCCCAGGGCCATAGTGCCGCCAGAGGGTTTGGGTCAGTTTAAAAATCCTGACCCCAACGGGACTTGAACCCTCGACCCTCTGGCTTGTAGCTCAGTGCCTTAACCACTACGCTACGGTGTGCCCCATTATATATTAATTAAAATTCTTAACTATTCATTTCTTTTTACTCATATATCGTGTATTATGTCTTGAACGGTGCAATGGACTGCTACTGATGCATAGAACCAGAGGTCTGGAGTTCATGTCCCGGTTCAAGCATTAATTTTTCTTTTCAAAATAATATTGTTGAGTATTGGAAAGTATTAATATTTAAATATAACATCGTAATAGGATTATGTTAATTTTATTGATTGCACATTTGGTAAGTGCACTTGGATGTTGGTATGACTGATGACATTTCTACAGCGTCTTCCTGAACTGGTTAGTAAGCGGTCCTTCATCCGCGTATCCGGCTATCTCCTGTGGTATTACTGCACTCTCTTCCACCATTGCACATGGGCGGCACATACATTCCAGCGGCGCCTTTGTTATCACCTGTTGACAATCACATGGGATCAGTTAATTTTCTTTAGGTCACAGATATCCTTCCTTTGGAAGGGAATTTACCTAGGACAGTAGTAAAGAAGTCAGGATTGACTTCATTTAGGAATTAATATTATATAGTAATTCTGCCCAAGGGCAGGTCTTTCACTGCAATCATTACATTCTCATGCTATGCTTTGCAGCTTTACTAAGGAATTATAGGTGTGGTAGCTTCCCATTGCTTTCCACACCAGTGATGGATGATAAGGATGATGATGATGGCCGGATGATTTTCAGGGACCGTTGGGCCCTAAGCTTCCTGACATTTGTCTTACAGGTGAGGAAAAACCCCAAGAAAACCTCACCCAGGAGCATGTCCCAACCGGGAATCGAACCTGGGCCTGCTGCGTGAGAAGGCAGCTCGCTACCTCGAGACCACAGCAGTGGACGAATTAACACTATGAGGTATTATTTATTTATGTAAAATTTTATTTCGTCACCTCATTCTTCTTCTTGAACTGGTTTTGGATCCTTCTTCAGTTCTGTCATCTCTATTTTCACAACCATTGCTATGTCGTCTTGAAGAGCCGCCTCCTGCTCCCTCTGTTGTTAGACTGAAGAACCTCAAAATTAAATCTTTTCCCTGGAATTTCAGAGTTCATTAATTTATCCTTTCCGTTTTTCTGAATGTAGATTTTTTCCCAAACCATGAGTTCTAGGTTTTTCTATTTGTTTTAATAATTCAGCCTTTATTTTGATGTTTCGAAAGAAAGACTAAATTAATAAAACAAATAGAAAAACCCAAAGAACTCACAGTTTGGGAAAAAATCTAAATTCAGAAAAAGGGAAAGGATATATTAATGAACTTTGAAATTCCCAGGGAAAAGATTTGATTTCAAGGTTCTTCAGTCTACCAACAGAGGGAGCAAGAGGTGGCTCTTCAGGATGAAATAACAATGGTTATGATGATGGAACTGGAGAAAGATCTGAAACTAGTCTAAGAAGAAGAATATGAGGTGAAGTATAAAATTTTACTTTAAAAAAAGAGTCAGGATTATTGTATATAAAGGTACTGCTTTTGAGCTAGTTCACTTCAGTGAACTACAATAAAAAAATTATTTGTTATTCTAATGAAATTCATTGTTATGAACAATCTTCAAATTTTAATAAATAGACATTTTTCAAGAACAAGAAATCTTAAAATCTATCTATCTACAATGACATAACAGTCCAATTTCGGGCCTTGTAGGAAAAGCAGAGGGGAAATCACCTAGTAGACAGGCCAAGAATGAGGTTGGAGAATAATATTAACCATGATTTGATGGAGATGAATTATACAGGGAATGTTTGGGCCGGGTGGGAGAAGAGCAGCTTTTTATTTATCCACTTTAAGAGTACCTAATTGCAAGAAATATTAATAAAACATTATATTAAATGTATTTACTTTCAAAGAAGTAATTATTATATCTTTATTTTACTCCTAAGTATGAAAATAAAGTGGGACTATTTCCTGCCATGACCACAAAGGTTACAACAGTACTTACTTCTAACCAGCGATACCACTGATTATCACACTTTAAGCCCACTGCTAAAGCATATCTGTGATTTCAATAAATTATGTCCGAATTTATCATTTATTTATTTAACTGCGTAAAATAATAAAAGGACGTTCCCTGGAATTCACTTAGGTTAGAGTAATTGATTTAGGTTACAGTAATTGAATTGGGTTAGGTTAGCTTTAAGTTCCTTGCATTTTAAATGTGATTTAATATGTAAAATAAATTACCTCTTCATAACTGTCATTCTATGAAAAATTCAACAACGAAAACGTAAAATCATATTTCCACTAGTTCATTTCATGATACATTTACAAATTTTGACGATGGTAATTTCTCAAAGATAAATGGTATCTTTAACACATTGTAATACTTTAAATTATATAAAAAATGGCATAAGTCGCGTAAGTAAAAAGCTGGTCTTGTACAACCCCGCCGAATGTTTGTATTATTAATTTAACACTTCTCACTAAAGGACAAATTATATTTGAAGAGAAAAATATACGCTTAGACCAGAGTTTGAGCCCAAGACCTTTGGCTCTCTATGCCAATGCTGTAACCAACTGAGCTACCTAGGTAAAACCCCGGTCTAGGCATATATATTTTTCTCTTCAAATATGTACAGGGAATGATTGTAACAACATCAGTTCAGATTTGTGATGTGAGATTATGTCTTGGCAGGTATCAAATTTCTAGGTTTGATAGTATCAGTGAATTAGTTTGTGCTTATCATTATCTCGCCCCAAGACAAAGAGTTCATCGAGCCACTGATGTTAGAAATAACAATAATTCTTGTTGAATGATATTAGGACCTGATCCTCCTGTGGATTGTAGCGATGGACTAGCTCCCCATCTTACGAAAATCAGGCAATGCTAAAAGGCCCAGAGAAATGAAAACCAGACAGATGTTACAAGTGTTATGTTGTATGGAGCAGAGACCTGGACTTCAGGTAGAAAGCAAACAAAAAAATATTAACAGAGATGGATTTTTCGCTGAGGGCATGAAGAAAATCAAGAAAGGAGAAATTTCGGAACAAAAAAATTAGAGAGATAATGAATGTTAAACATAATATTATAGAAGTAATAGAAGAACAAAGATTGAAATGGTATGAACATCTGAAGAGGATGGAAAATAATATAATGCCAAAAATGATACTGGATTGGAGGAGGTGGAAACCCATGGAACAGTGGATGGATGAAGTGAGAAGAAACATGATCAGCAGAGACCTCAAAGAAGAAAATGATAAGGGTAGAAATCTGTGGTGGAGCAAAATACATTTGGGCTGAAGGATTACTATTGTATTGTAGAGAAAGTCCTTAATAAAAAAAAAAAATATTAGAACAGCCTTGTTTTAGCAACTTTGAACAGCAGGGAATTGATTTACCTTTCTGAACTTACGCTCTCCTGGTTTTGCTTTCGGACAGAAGAGGGACACACTAGCTTCTCGCTCTCCACTCTCTTGACAGCACATGCACGATCGCTCCATCTGCCAGATTTTGGATCCTGACACCTGAAAAAGTTTAATTTGCAATTAACAATAATGAAACTATGATGATTTTGATGATGATTTTTGGGTTGTAGGCTGTGGTTGTGAGGCTTGTAGTTCCCCGACGTTTCGCCAGAGACCAAAATCTTCATCAAAATCATCACAGCAACTCCGGCCATGAAAGTCTATGTGAATACAATAATGAAATTGTTACAACTGCACTTCCCCAAGTGCTCTCTTCTTGATCATAGTTTGTAGGATTTTCCAAAATCACAATAGCCAAAAAGAAAAAGAAATCATATTTACAATTTTTGAAAAATAAAACCCCTGAATCTTGGAAAACATACACAATAGAACACAATATAGCAAATGCTAAAATTAGAAAAATTAAGCAGGCAGTATTGGGAAAAATATTCTAAAGATATGGAATATGATATATATGGAGACCAATGAAAAAATATGATTATTAAGAAGTAATAAAATGGAAATTAGGAATAGTATACAAACAAATAAACTGACAATGTAAGAATGGTATAATTATTTCCAGGAACTATATAAACATTAATTAAATAAAAATAAAACATAGTTTTATTTGATTTTCATATTTATTATATAATTCAGTGACAGCTGTTTCGGTACACTGTACCTTCTTCAGACATGTTAACAAATTATGAATTGTGTTCCAATTGATCTAAGCAACAATACAACAATATTTTTTTAAATTTAACAAAGGGGATTCATTCAAATCAAGTTGAGAATTTAACAGTTTTTTACTACTATTATTTTCTATTACTTTTACTACTGGTAGACCTTTTATCTCTCGGATAAAGGAACACATGAGAGCATATAACAGAAATTTAGAAAATTAAAAATATGCTAACCACCTATTCCAATTTAATCATTGTTTCGATCCAAATTTTGAAATTTTACATATTTGTGATAAGGGTAAGAAGTTAGATCTTTTGGAGGCTGTAGAAATTAATATATTTTAAAGTAGTAAAAAACTGTTAAATTCTCAACTTGATTTGAATGAATCCCCTTTGTTAAATTTAAATAAATATTATTGTATTGTTGCTTAGATCAGTTGGAACACAATTCATAATTTGTTAACATGTCTGAAGAAGGTACAGTGTACCGAAACAGCTGTCACTGAATTATATAATAAATATGAAAATCAAATATATCTTTAAATTATTTATTGTTTTTTATGGGTTTTAAGCTTTTTTTTATTTCCCTTATTATTTAGTGAACATATTTAAATAGTCACCGTTTTATTTTTATTTAATTAATAAATATGGATTTTCATCAAGTAAATACCAACTCAATTGATTACTATATAAACAAGAAGAAAATTATCAGGATGTTTATGAATATCAAAATTAAGATAAATTAATTATATTATTTTTAGTCTGGACATCTTACCTCAATATTAATGTTGATTTGTTCTGGGAAAGCTGACGATAAAACAGAATTGTTTTGAAACATGTCCAAGAACAAATCAACATTAATATTGAGGTAAGATGTCCAGACTAAAAATAATATAATTAAAATAACCTCAAAATATAACTTCCTAAAATTAAATATTAAGATAAATTAATTGAAATAACAATAGATGATGTAACTGACACAGTAAGGAGATTGAAAAATCAAAAGGCTGCAGGTCCTATTACTGTAACAAATGACAAACCTCATAGTGATTTATTCCTATAAAAGTTCAATAAACGAAATGTTGAAATATGGGGGGGAATACAACTGATAAATGAACTACAGAAGTTATTCAAAAAGTCATAATTAGCAGTACCACCCCACGAGAATCGAAATCGAATATAACTATTCCAATATTTAAAAAAGGCGACAAAACTAAACCAGAAAATTATCGTTGGAGTTATTTAATCAAGCTAATTTCTTCTTCTTCTTCTTCTGAGCTTTGATTTGCTTCACAATAATTTTCCATTCCTCTCTCTTGATAGTTATGTAAAAATTGTAGGTTCACGGCCAGCATTTAGATTCTTGTTAAATTTAGCAGTAGGTAAACTACTAGGGAAGCTTCTCTATTTATAACTTTGAAGGTTATTTTCTGGGTTCTGCAGACGATAGTTGAGTATTTCGCAGAGAGCATGCAGAATCTCCTGAGGATGTCTACTGCAGCAATAGAAGAAACTTTGAGTTTCAACAAAATGGACCATGGCCATTATCCTAGAAATTCAATTTAACAAGAATATTTCTTTTTCCATTCCCTAACTTGCATTTTATCAAGGTCACACTCTAATTCTTGTAGTCAATTTTTCCTTGTACACCTCTTCTTTTACTTCCAAGTTTGACACTATTTAAGATATCTTGTAGCATTTTGTTTCCATGTGTTATGTAAACATATCCTAGCCAACTTAAGTGATTTTATAAATTTTACAGTATTTTTTTACTTTATTTCCTCTATCATACTTGGAAAGTTTTAGCAAATGTGTGTTTTTTTTTACCTCCTCTATCCTTGGATCTATCCATAGTAATTCTGCCCAAGAGCAGGTCTTTCACTGCAATCATAGCATTTTCATGCTATGCTTTGCAGCTTTACTAGGGAATTATAGGTGCAGTAGCTTCCCGTTGTTTTCCACACAGGTGAAGGATGATGATGATGATCATGATGGCCATATGATTTCCTTGGATGTTATAAGAAATATATTTATCTTTACCTCCTCTATAGTATTTTGAATGTTACAAATATATGTTTGTCTTTACCTTTTCTATAAACTTTGGAATCTTACAAAAAAATATGTTTATATTTACCTCATCATCTTTGGATTGTTACAAAAAAATATAACCTAACTCCTTTAGCATTTTTGAAATGTTAAAAAAATATGTTCATCTTTATCTCCTGTATCATATTCGGAATGCTACAAAAAAGTCTGTCTTTACCTTTTCTATAATCTTTGGAATGTTGCAAAAATATGTTTATCTTTACCTTCTATCATCTTTGGAATGCTAAAAAATATGTTTTGTCTTTACTTCCTCTATTATATTTGGAACGTTACAAAATTTTGTTTATCTTTACTACCTTTATTACCTTTGGAACATTAAAAAAATTATGTTTGTCTTTACCTCCTCTATCATCATTGGAATGTTAGAAAAAAATATGTTTGTTTGTACATCCTCTTATAATCCTGGGAATGGCATGAACCTGCCAGATTTTAGACATTGAGTTTGTCTTTGCCTCCTCTATCACTGTAATGTTTGTACCTGCAGGTAGCTGCTACACCGGCCGGTGCAAGCAAATGAAGGGATTGGCTTGGGGACACATCCTGGATACTGCAGAACATGTATTACTGGAGTCACTTGACACTCGTCCAGCCCCGCCACCACTGTTACCAACATCACCACTACACACAAAGCTGCAACACAAACTCACTCTACAGAGTGTTCACATTTTATAAAAGTACAATTTTATTCATATAAATTTTTCTAAAGTATGATTTTAAATCATCTATATTAGGTGAACTCACTGGCACTATTGAACACACAGGTTCATGACCGCATGGGCATAAGCTCTCCATACATCCCTATCCTGAGTTAATATTGATTAAATTCACTTTAGAAACTGAAGAGAACAAACAATTAATTTTTGGATCTCAAATTGCATAGAAATGAAGAAAAAAGAAAATAATATTTGGCATTCGTAAAAAAAAATTAAACATACACAGATAATTATATTAAATCAACAGGATTCAACCATATTTCACACAAATTGGCAGTCTTCAACAGTCTAGCATATAGATTGGTAAATATACCCTTGAGCAGAGAAAACTATGAATTAGAGAAAAAAATGCACAATTAAAATGGCAAAATAAAATGGTTTCGAGGAGAAAATGATACACAAAAAAATTGTTAGTATAAAAAACAAAAATTGAGGAATGAAAGCACTCTTCAGATAGAAAAACCAATTGAAAAGAAATACAGGAAATTCACATGTCATCCATGGGCACACACAAATTCCAGAAGATTTTTGAAAAATTTAATAAAAAATTATTATAGCATATAAAATTTAATAAAAAATTATTATAGCGTAAATAAACTAATAAAAACCAACAAAAATGATAAGATTGATGATGCCAAAAGATCAGGAATATACCTGATAAAATTGTTGTTGTTTTCAAATGCTGGGCCTTGGCACCGAAGCCATTAGCGTTCTTGCTCTCCAATATTTCTCTATGGTGGATCCAACAGGTAATACTTCACAGGTTTGTAGGTGTTCTTCATTAATTTCTTCGTCTTTATTGCATAGAGGACAATTTGGATTCGTGTAGATTCCTATCTTATATAAATGTTTGGCCAAATAGTCATGTTCTGTAAGCAGTCTAAATGTTGCTACTGTAGTTTTACGTGGAATTTCTGGAATAATATCTGGCTTCTTTACTAAAATATTCCATTTTTTGTCTTTGGCTTTATTACATAGGTCTTGGTTTTTGTTTGATTTTATATTTGTTTTTAATTTATTCTTTTTATGGATGTGAAAGGTAAGCTTTTAGTAGTATTCAGAATTAAATTGGAGCCTTTTTTGGCAAGAAAATCAGCAGTGTCATTTCCAGCAATTCCACAATGTGCAGGTATCCATTGCAATTGAATTCTTTTCTGTAGTTTTTGGAGTTGTTGAATCATTTTGTAGCACTCTTTAATTTGTATTGACTTCATTTTGTATGAATTTATTTTATAATAATAATAAATTGGTAAGAGTCACTCAAAAGAGCATTAAGTTATAAAGTTTATGATTTGTCTTTTATGAGTTCGTTCAGTGATCCTGTCCATATTCTGCATTGTTTGTAATGGTATCGCTCACACTTTTGGTCGCATATCTTGCATTCACACGAATCACTCGGTTGGTGGAATTTTGCATTTTTGCACATTTTGTGATGATATCCGTGTGTTGCTAAACCTATGATTCTGTGCCTTTGTGGTTGGTTACTTCCAGTCCACTCTCTGTTTACCATGGCATCTGAGGCGTAGAAATTTTCGTCGATCTCTTTTTCTCTCTGTTTCTTTTTTTTGATGACTTTCTTATATGGCTCCGTTGCTGGCAGTAGTATCCTTTGCCTCAGGTCCTCTAGGAAGAAGGTTTCTCTGGCTAGCATATAGGCCATTCTATTTGGTGTGTATTTGCTTGCACCTAATGCCTTTTTGATGAATCTTGGTTTTACTTTTTCTAACCTCTCCAAATCGCTGGTCGATAGTTTCTCCCATATCAGTTCTATCCCGTAGGTGACGATCGGGGTGATCACTGATGCGAATAATTTCATGGCTGTGACTAATTTTAACGATGTGAATTTATTGCATATATTGCTGTCTTAGAATCAGAGAGTATGATCACATTTTGAAATTTATTTATTCTGTATAGTAATTGTTGGAGTGAAATATGAATAGCCGTTACTTCTGCATCAAAATTTGTTGTGTGGTATCCTGCTGGTTGATAAAATGAAAATAATGCACATGTAATTCCTGATCCTGAGTTGTTATCAATAGTAGATCCATCTGTGTAGACAACCTGATAAAATTCGTTGATTGTGATATGATATACATAGGGAACATACAGAGGAATTTAACCTCTAGAACTAAAGAACATATTAGAAATGTATAAAAAGGAGAATTAGAAAAATTTATAGTAGCTGCTCATGTTTGGTCAGAAAAACATAAAATCAATGTAAACACCAAATTCTTAAAACAGTTAGAAAATGCTAGGAGTTCACCATTTGGGAGATCTACATCCAGTAAAACAAGGATAGAATCGTGAATTTTGAAATTTCCAGGGAGAGAGATTTGAAATGCAATTTCTTTGGACTACAGAAAGATGGAGTGGGAATTGACATCCAGGGCCAACAATGTAAAAATCATCAAAAGATAAAAGAGAGAGTTGTTTTGAAACATATTTTAAAAGAACTCAATTTCTATGACGTAAGATGAAAACAGATTCACCTTATTTATGCTTTTATATTACAAGAAATCGTGCTCTCTCTAAAGATTGTTCAACTAAAAATATATAAAATGGCAATTATTCCAGTTGTATGAACGTGAAAAGTCGTCTCTTACTTTAAAATATGACAAAATATTATGGGTGATGATTATGATATAATCGAAACATGTTAAAGAACAAATCAACATTAAAATTGAGGCAAGATAAAACAGACTCCAAATAATTTAATGCTAGAGGGATACTTAAATTTTCATTTCATGTGAACTCCTACACGTAATGGTTTTAGATAATAATAGATAGCAAATAAACAATCTCCATAGCTGGTAACCTGTATGTACAAATTTTCATAACAATCGGACAACTTCTTCACGTATTAATGTTGGGAATTTTACATAATGAAGTTTTCAATTAATAAAATTCAATATTGAGTCTTGACTATTCTTACCTCATATAGCTATATTCTTGAACACAGAACTGCAGAATCAAGAGTCATCACTCCCATTTTCAGCTACTGTCATGACTGTTGACAGCAGCTGATGATGAGAGCGATGGCTCTCGATAATGCAGTTCTGTGTTAAAGAACATAGTTATATGAGGTAAGAATAGTCAAGAATCAATATTGAATCCTATTAATCGAACAACTACTTTTCGAGTTTTGCGAGCACAAACATACAGAGGCTGAATTTTTATATATAAAGATTTTGAAGTTGGATAAAATACAATATAAAATGGAGGATAGTTGAGTACGATGGTATGCCCATGTTAAAAGATTACTGGAAGGATAACAAGACAAGCACTGGAATTTGGATTAGGAGGGAAGAGACCAAGAAGTTGGCTGAGATATAGATAGGAGAATAATGTCAAGAAAAGAGTTAAATGAATTGAAATGATGGGAGAGGAGACATGGAATGAACAGGTTAAATGAAAGCTTTTGTCCGTGGAATGGGGACGTGAGACAAAATTATGATGAAGAAGGGATGAACTTCCAGTACTCACCGATGTGCTGCAGAGAAGCCATGGTGTTGCGTTGTAGAATGCCAGACGAGGTGGAGCTGTGGTCATGTTTTATACTTGGCAAGTGGTGGGGGTGGGTATTGATTCCCACTTGAGCCCAGTTCTCACATGCAAGTGTGCAGATTCCAAGTAAATAGTACAATCAAAATGCCTTGTGGCACAAATATACAATTTCAAAGGTGCATTACTTACTCACTAACACTGTCAGACCAGGAGGTTCATGCCCATAAGCTCACCATACATCCACAACTTTTACATCATTCAATGTATAATTTACCTAATTTTGAGTTTGTGTTTTTTAAACATTCTTACCTCATATGGTAAGAATGTTTAAAAAATACCAACTCAATTATTAAATTAACCCTCATAATGTTATTTCCTAATGATTTAAAAAAAAAGTATAATTTACCTATTAAGAATCAAATGAATCATGAATTCTTCTTACCTCATATATCTGTGTTTCTTTAAACACAGCACTGCGGTATCGGAGAACCATCGTTCCCATCCTCAGTCATGAAAACAGCTGAGGATGGGAATGATGGTTCTCCGATACCATGGTGCTGTGTTTAAAGAAACATAAACGTATGAGGTAAGAAGAATTCACGATTCATTTGATTCTTATTAAGAAAACCTTATAATGTTAAAATTCCCAAATTTATTATATTAAAATATAATTTACCTCCCTCAAATCATGATTATTGTTATTCTCTGCCTCATTCTTGCCCTACTTACTGGAGGATATCTCTCTGGTTTTCCTACAAGAAGCAAAACCATAAAAAAATGACAAAAATATAAGAATTGCATATAGAACAAACAATAAATTAAATTAATAAATAATTCATTGTTAAAACCATTGAGGTAGATAGTCATAAATAATATATAAAATAAATAATTAAAACATTAACGATTCACCTCATAATTGTTGATTTCTTAAAAACTGTATTGGTTAATCTTAGGTTTTACCTGTAAACCTTAGGTTAGGTTATCTTAGGTTTTACTGGAAAATCTTAGGATTTACCACGGTTCAGGCTTTTACAGTAACATATACATATAGAAATCCTAGCATTGATGATAATAATCATTTTTATTTGTTTATTTCGCAGGTTTTACAATGTTCCACAATATCTTCCTGCACCCCATTAATCTACTGTCATTCTCTTGCACATCTCTCTGTCATTCCAATCTCCATCATCCAATCCTTTCTATCTCATGTTGATCAAAACACCATCAATTCACATTATTTTTGGTAATCCTCTTCTTCTTTTTCTTCCAAGTGGCACTCATTCTAGTATTCTTCTCGGGAATCTGTATTCTGTCATTCTTTTTACATGACCATACCATTTTGTTTTTTTTTTTATGAAATCCACAATTGAAGTTTGAATATTCTCGCAAAGGTCGTCAACAGGTTGATCTGTCTGATTCATCCGAGGCTTGGTTTGAGACTTGAAAGCAAATGTAAATTTTTTTGCCCAATGGGTTGCTGGCACAGAGAGGTATTATTGTGGGGTTCCCACTAATGTAGCATTTCCTCTACATTAAGGTGATGTGGTTATACCGCCAGTACTCAGTCCTCAGCGCCTCATTTGTAATAGCAGGTTGCACCATGAGCAGGTTGAGGATGAGATTTGGATAGGAGAGGTGATTAAATGCACGTCACTATCCCTTGCAACTATGATATATCAAACAAAATCACAAATTTTACAAAAACAACGGGGATAATTAACAGTATAATGAAACCATCTTTAGTACAGAAGAACACAAGATTACAGCTTTATAAGGTTCTCGCAAGACCAGTATTAAGATATGGTAGCGAAACATGGATAATACGAACAAGAGATGAAAGCCGAATAACAGCAAATGAGATGCTGCGCTGTACAGCAGGCTACACAAAGTGGGACCATAAAAGAAATGAGGAAATTATGGAAGAGTTGGATGTAGAACCCATTCTTCACCATTTACAAAACTACCAGAACAATTGGAAAGCCCATCTTCAATGAATGCCGTCTCATAGAATTCCAAAAGTCATACTTCGCTACTGCCCCCAAGGCAAAAGATCACTGGGATGTCCAAAAAAGCACTGGATGGAAAATTCCTCTTCGAGACCGTAACAGGCCAGACGACCTGATATGTGCATGGATGATGTTGATGAAGTTTGAATATTCATCTTTTATTTAATTACACTGTTTTTTATTTCATCTCTTATAGAAATTCCAGCTGAACGCCTCCTAAAACCCATTTCTGTAGAATTTAATTTACTTATTGTTCTAGATTTTAATTCCCATGTTTCTGCACCGTATGACTTTGTACTTCTTATTGTATTAAACATGTTTGTTTTGTTTTAGAACTTATATTCTGATCTCATAAAACACCATTTAATTTTGATATTGCAGATTAAATGAAATATGTAAATTATATGATCTAAAGATTTCTGTAAGGAAAACGAAGACCATGGCTTTTAGAGGAAGAGATCCAGTGAGATCCAAAATTATTTTAGAAAATCAAAGTATAGAACAGGTGTCTAGTTTCAAATATTTGGGCTGTGATGTTGGCTACAATGTGGAAAGAGATATTGACTCCAAAATAAATAAATTTCAGACAGTGTGTGGAACAATACAGAGAACATTCAAAAATAAAATTAGAAAAGAAACCAAGATAAAAATGTATAATGTTATGGCGGTTCCCACAATATTGTATGGATGTGAAACTTGGGCTCCAGTGAAAAGACAGAAGGATAGAATACAGACGGCGGAGATGAGGTTCCTAAGACAAGTAAAAGGATGTACAAGACTTGATAGAATAAGAAATGAGGATATAAGAGAAGAATTGAAAGTACAGCCTTTATTGGATAAAGTCACGAATTACAGACAGAAATGGATTGATCATATGGATGGAATGAGTAAGGAGAGATATCCATTATATTTGAAGAGAAAAATTTTCGCCTAGACTGGGACTCAAACCCGGGACCCTTGGCTTTCCAGGCCAAGTGCTCTACCAACTGAGCAACCGAGGCGAGTTACGATCTAGACGCAAATTTTCGGGTTCGAGTCCTGGTCTAGGCGAAAATTTTTCTCTTCAAATATAATTTATCTTTCATTGAGAAATGTTAAAGCAATAATAAAAACATCAGAGATATCCATTGTTAGCAAGAAATTATCAAGCAAGAGGAAGACGTAGAAGACGTTGGGCTGATGCATTATGAAGTCGGAACGGGAAATTGCCTAATCCCTGGAGTGATGATGATGATATTGCAGATTTGACCTTATTTATCTTCTCATTAATTTCAACATCATGATTTTCATCTGCACTAATTCTTGTCCCCAAATATACATATTCATCACATACTTTTATGTAATAATAATAAGCACCAAGATGATAGCATGTTACTGATACATATGTATGTTGGAGAGACAGCCTGCAGGGTGCTGCCCCCTGGTGTGGGGTAATGCAATATCTGTGCTCTCTGTTGTGCTGCCTGCCATTTCTATGTATATTTGTGTCTGAAAATTCTTTCCTGCTTCCACCCACTATAAACATAATCTTATTCAAATTATTATTTTATTTATTAATTAAATAAAAATAAAACGTAGTTTTATTTGATTTTCATATTTATTATATAATTCAGTGACAGCTGTTTCGGTACACTGTACCTTATATTTGAAGAGAAAAATTCTCGCCTAGACCGGGACTCGAACCCGGGACCCTTGGCTTTCCGGGCCAAGTGCTCTACCAACTGAGCTACCGAGGCGAGTTACGATCTAGACGCAAATTTTTCTCTTATGTACGTTGTAATTCCCTCGCGCCAAATGCTTGAAACCATAGCTTCTATCTTTGCAAATGGCGGCTTCTTAGTTAAGAAGACATTTATTGGGAATTTAACACTACTTTATAGCCAGTAGGGCTTCTATTGACGATTTTATTATTAATTTAACACTTCTCATTGAAGGATAAATTATATTTGAAGAGAAAAATTCTCGCCTAGACCGGGACTCGAACCCGGGACCCTTGGCTTTCCGGGCCAAGTGCTCTACCAACTGAGCTACCGAGGCGAGTTACGATCTAGACGCAAATTTTTCTCTTACGTACGTTGTAATTCCCTCGCGCCAAATGCTTGAAACCATAGCTTCTATCTTTGCAAATGGCGGCTTCTTAGTTAAGAAGACATTTATTGGGAATTTAACACTACTTTATAGCCAGTAGGGCTTCTATTGACGATTTTATTATTAATTTAACACTTCTCATTGAAGGATAAATTATATTTGAAGAGAAAAATTCTCGCCTAGACCGGGACTCGAACCCGGGACCCTTGGCTTTCCGGGCCAAGTGCTCTACCAACTGAGCTACCGAGGCGAGTTACGATCTAGACGCAAATTTTTCTCTTATGTACGTTGTAATTCCCTCGCGCCAAATGCTTGAAGCCATAGCTTCTATCTTTGCAAATGGCGGCTTCTTAGTTAAGAAGACATTTATTGGGAATTTAACACTACTTTATAGCCAGTAGGGCTTCTATTGACGATTTTATTATTAATTTAACACTTCTCATTGAAGGATAAATTATATTTGAAGAGAAAAATTCTCGCCTAGACCGGGACTCGAACCCGGGACCCTTGGCTTTCCGGGCCAAGTGCTCTACCAACTGAGCTACCGAGGCGAGTTACGATCTAGACGCAAATTTTTCTCTTATGTACGTTGTAATTCCCTCGCGCCAAATGCTTGAAACCATAGCTTCTATCTTTGCAAATGGCGGCTTCTTAGTTAAGAAGACATTTATTGGGAATTTAACACTACTTTATAGCCAGTAGGGCTTCTATTGACGATTTTATTATTAATTTAACACTTCTCATTGAAGGATAAATATATTTGAAGAGAAAAATTCTCGCCTAGACCGGGACTCGAACCCGGGACCCTTGGCTTTCCGGGCCAAGTGCTCTACCAACTGAGCTACCGAGGCGAGTTACGATCTAGACGCAAATTTTTCTCTTATGTACGTTGTAATTCCCTCGCGCCAAATGCTTGAAACCATAGCTTCTATCTTTGCAAATGGCGGCTTCTTAGTTAAGAAGACATTTATTGGGAATTTAACACTACTTTATAGCCAGTAGGGCTTCTATTGACGATTTTATTATTAATTTAACACTTCTCATTGAAGGATAAATTATATTTGAAGAGAAAAATTCTCGCCTAGACCGGGACTCGAACCCGGGACCCTTGGCTTTCCGGGCCAATAAATGTCTTCTTAACTAAGAAGCCGCCATTTGCAAAGATAGAAGCTATGGTTTCAAGCATTTGGCGCGAGGGAATTACAACGTACATAAGAGAAAAATTTGCGTCTAGATCGTAACTCGCCTCGGTAGCTCAGTTGGTAGAGCACTTGGCCCGGAAAGCCAAGGGTCCCGGGTTCGAGTCCCGGTCTAGGCGAGAATTTTTCTCTTCAAATATAATTTATCCTTCAATGAGAAGTGTTAAATTAATAATAAAATCGTCAATAGAAGCCCTACTGGCTATAAAGTAGTGTTAAATTCCCAATAAATGTCTTCTTAACTAAGAAGCCGCCATTTGCAAAGATAGAAGCTATGGTTTCAAGCATTTGGCGCGAGGGAATTACAACGTACATAAGAGAAAAATTCGCGTCTAGATCGTAACTCGCCTCGGTAGCTCAGTTGGTAGAGCACTTGGCCCGGAAAGCCAAGGGTCCCGGGTTCGAGTCCCGGTCTAGGCGAAAATTTTTCTCTTCAAATATAATTTATCCTTCAATGAGAAGTGTTAAATTAATAATAAAATCGTCAATAGAAGCCCTACTGGCTATAAAGTAGTGTTAAATTCCCAATAAATGTCTTCTTAACTAAGAAGCCGCCATTTGCAAAGATAGAAGCTATGGTTTCAAGCATTTGGCGCGAGGGAATTACAACGTACATAAGAGAAAAATTGCGTCTAGATCGTAACTCGCCTCGGTAGCTCAGTTGGTAGAGCACTTGGCCCGGAAAGCCAAGGGTCCCGGGTTCGAGTCCCGGTCTAGGCGAAAATTTTTCTCTTCAAATATAATTTATTTCCTTCAATGAGAAGTGTTAAATTAATAATAAAAATCGTCAATAGAAGCCCTACTGGCTATAAAGTAGTGTTAAATTCCCAATAAATGTCTTCTTAACTAAGAAGCCGCCATTTGCAAAGATAGAAGCTATGGTTTTCAAGCATTTGGCGCGAGGGAATTACAACGTACATAAGAGAAAAATTTGCGTCTAGATCGTAACTCGCCTCGGTAGCTCAGTTGGTAGAGCACTTGGCCCGGAAAGCCAAGGGTCTCGGTTCGAGTCCCGGTCTAGGCGAGAATTTTTCTCTTCAAATATATTTACCTTCAATGAGGAAGTGGTAAGATTAATTAATAAAATCGTTACGATAGTAGAAGCCCTACTGGCTTATAAGTGTAGTGTTAAATTCCCAATAAATGTCTTCTTAACTAAGAAGCCGCCATTTGCAAAGATAGAAGCTATGGTTTCAAGCATTTGGCGCGAGGGAATTACAACGTACATAAGAGAAAAATTTGCGTCTAGATCGTAACTCGCCTCGGTAGCTCAGTTGGTAGAGCACTTGGCCCGGAAAGCCAAGGGTCCCGGGTTCGAGTCCCGGTCTAGGCGAGAATTTTTCTCTTCAAATATAATTTATCCTTCAATGAGAAGTGTTAAATTAATAATAAAATCGACACTGTACCTTCTTCAGACATGTTAACAAATTATGAATTGTGTTCCAACTGATCTAAGCAACAATACAACAATATTTATTTAAATTTCTAATTTAGAAAATTCAAACTATGCTAACCACCTATTCCAATTTAATCATTGTTTCGATCCAAATTTTGAAATTTTACATATTTGTGATAAGGGTAAGAAGTTTAGATCTTTTGGAGGCTGTAGAAATTAATAAGTTTAAAAGTAGTAAAAAACTGTTAAATTCTCAACTTGATTTGAATGAATCCCCTTTGTTAAATTAAAAAATTTAAATAAATATTGTTGTATTGTTGCTTAGATCAGTTGGAACACAATTCATAATTTGTTAACATGTCTGAAAAAGGTACAGTGTACCGAAACAGCTGTCACTGAATTATATAATAAATATGAAAATCAAATAAAACTACATTTTATTTTTATTTAATCAATAAATATGGATTTTCATCAAGTAAACACCAACTCAATTGATTATTATTTTATTTATTTATAACACATCATGACTGTGCTTTGTTATGATACCAATTATGATACTGCTTCGCCTGGATGTGTTTGTATATCAGATTAAAGTTTTAAGAATTATATGCATCTTAAAAATATTGATTATATATCAGAGAATTCTTACAGAAAATTTGTATCAATATTGTGTTGGAAATCAAATATACAATTGAATTGGTCATAACTAAATGGCCCAGGCTATTCTATGCCAACTGTGAATATTCAATCAGAGAACAAATGACTGCTAGCATCATGTTGGCCAATGTGATAACACAACACATGTTCCTGCTAGAGCAAATTGCCTTCATGTTTACTCACATATAAGGGGATTCTATCCCAGGAGTCCACCTACTTTAGTGGCCAAGTTAGAGTGAGAAAATGGGCAAGTTAGCTTGAGAAAATGGGACTTCGTGTACCAGATTAGTTTAGCATTCACTTGTTTGTTGCTCTTTGCAGTGGTTGATTGTCCATTTATATCCATTCGGCTTAATATTTGGAGCTTGCCAGTAGTTAGAATTTTGCCCTGACTGCATTACGAGTAGAGTGCAGAACTTCCCTGGTGACAGGGCTGCTATCTTATCACTTCCAGGACTGTGGAAGTTGATTTGAGTCATCTTCTCTAGAGTTTTGCCTTCTCCACGGCTCTTGATCTACGTCTGCCCATGAGAAGACGTCCAATCTGGTCAGCTGCTCCTCTTCACTGGTTGGTTCGCCCCAGGTATTTGTGATTTCCTTTAACTTCTAATTACATTTCTTATTATTTTGCTCCTATTTTTAGGGTCGTATGTTAGAACATTACTCTCTACTCAAATTACTTCCAATCACTAGTGAGCTGATTCACCGTGAGCAATTGCTGAGAACGAATTAACGGCCGACTTATCGGTCATGCACGAGCGTCGACGTTTTCGTAATATTGGCAACGAATTACCCAGAATTCTCAGCGATAAAACCACTTCCGTTATTTTCGTCTGCTATAGAGGAATGCATTTATGCTTGCATCCCGCAAATAATACCATATACAAACACGTCTGCGATGCGCAATATTACGCCGATTCTCCTGTTCTTCCAGTTGAATTCTTTGGTAGACTCTATCAAATTCCTCTTCTCCGTGTATACCGAAAACATGATCGAAGTCTTCAAGGTCCGACATCTTGGATAAATGTTGGATAAAGCAGCAAAGTACATCGATTACCATCGGTTCCCTTCGGGATTTTAATTTGAGTTGCTCATGTAAGGTACCTCCGCAGGTAGCTTACAAATTTAACCAATTATTATCGCATGAACAGATTTCTGAGTAAGCAAAATCGTATTAGCATACAACTTGCTCAGCAGAGAAGGCATTTTACTGTCTAATGCGTCCAAACATGCGACCCTTAGTCTATTTTTGTCTTTATTATTATGAATAATCTTTCCTTATTTAAGAGGTCTTTACTCATTTGAGTTGGGGGTTTATTTTTTTTTACCTGGCATATCTACCGGGTTTCCCCTATCCACAACCTGGGGGGAGGGGCACCTAATGGGGGTACAGCTCACCTCAGTATAGGAGAAAATGGTATTAACATGTCTGCAGCAGAATGGATACCAACACATTGCCTAGGAAAAGTCTGAACTATCAACTGATATGAAGAAAAAGAGATCGGGGATACCCACGAAAGAGATGGACATAACAGCTATGATACTTGGAGCCGGAATGAACCAATAAGGTTTAATCTAAGAAGAAGAAGAAGACTTGTTTGTTAATGGTTTTTTTGTGATAAGTTGGCTACACTGTCTGAATAATGACTAATACATATTTTACATTGCAAATATAGTGATTTTAGATTACTTTTCAGCTCAACTTCTCATTTATTTTAAGGCATTTTTCACATTTTTGGGAAAAAAATCAACATATATGTTTTATATTTGAAGAGAATTTTTTTTCACCTAGACTGAGACTCGAACCCGAGATCTTTGTCTTTCCAGGCCAAATGCTCTACCAACTGAGTTACCGAGGCAAGTTGCAATCTAGATGCAAATTTTTCTCTTTATAAGTTGTAATTCCCTAGTGCCAAATGCTTTGAAACCGTTGCTTCTATCTTTGCATATGGCGGCCTCTTAGTTAAGAAGACATTAATTAAGGCATTAATTGGGATATATATATTTCTCTCGGGTAAATATTCACATACCTCAACAAAAAATTGTGTGTTTTTTTTTAAATTTTTTATTTGATTTTGTGTAGGTGATATAGAACCCCCAAAGTCCTTTCTCCAATATAGTTAATTGACAAGGCCCTCTATCCTGGAGTAAGGACATTTTAACATGAAACTAGAAATGAAATAAAAATTAAATTAATATTTTAATACCTCACCTCATATCCTTTATTCTTCTAGACTGCAGTTTTGGAGCTATATCTCCATCATCAGTAGCCTCTCGTCGACCGGTGTTATGTCGTTACTTGGCGGTTTTCTTCTTCCTTCTATTGGTGGACCGATTAATCTCTCGATCAAATCAAAATTTGCGGGAATTTCGAAATTCATGAGTTTTTCTTTCTTGTTTTTTTTTTTGTATGTGAATTTTTTCTCAAACCGTGAGTTCTTTCTGTTTATCTGTATGTTTGATTAGGCTAGCTTTTGTGTCAATTAAATGTTTTTCAGACCAAGCGTGGGTCACTACTGCTGACTTGTCTACTTCACCATTTTTGACATTTCTAAGGTGTTCTTTCACCCTTGTTTTCAAAATTGGAGAAAGGGCCTTTAAGCAATAATCAGTTCAATTGAGTAGCATGTTTCCAGAACATACTATTTTAACTAAATCACTGCTGACTCTGTTGAACCCGTAGTTTCATGGCCACATGGACATAAGATCTCCATGAATCCCTAACCTAAGATAATGTTTTCTAAGCAACCCATGTATAATCTTCTTCTTCTTCTTCCTTCCAAGTATTAGACCAAGACCTGTTACGATCCTATAGAAAATTTTCCCTCCAGCGTTTCATAGGATGGCCCAGTGATCTTCGTCCTCTTGGTATATAATTATAAACAGCTTTGGGGATCCGATTTGAACTCATTCTTTCAAGATGGTGTTTCCAATTTAGTTGGTACTGTTTAATATATTCCAAAATTGGCGTAGTCTTCAATTCTTTTAAGATATCGGTGTTCCTTTTCCGATCCCATCTGGTGTAACCCGCTGTTCTGCGCATGAATCTCATTTCACAAGCCGTTATTCTGCTTTCATGTTATCTTTTTAGTGTCCATGCTTCACTACCATAGGTCAACACTGGTCTAGCCAAAGTGTTATATAAACGTAATCTGGTGTTTTTTTTGTACAAGGGATGGTTTCATAACTTGATTAATAATTCCTAAACTTTTATTATAACTAGTAATTTTTCAGGGATATCTTTTTCATCCCAGATAGAGAGATAATATCCAAGATATTTAAATTGATTAGATCTCTCTAAAATTTTATTCTGGAGACAGATTTTACTTTGTATGGGGTCCTTCCCATGATGTATAATCCATTTCTTTCAAATCATGATTAATGTTATTCTCCCACCTCTTTATTGGCCTCCTTACTGGGCACTTTCCCCTCTGGTTTTTCTACAAAGAATTTCCATGCCCCTCTTTTTTTTCCCCCCATTCATGCCAAATGTTTTGCCCATCACAGTCTGTGAGACTTAATATCTGTAGGGAAGCATAACTTCAATGAGAAGTATTAAATTAATAAAAAAACATCAAAACAAGCCCTACTGGTTTTATAAAGTAGTGTTTAAATTTTCAATAAATGTCTTCTTAAACAAGAAGCCGCCATTTGTGTAATTGAGCAAATGCTCATAGCATTCAACACTCAGGAATTAACAATGTATAAGAGAAATTTCAGACGGTGTGTGGAACAATACAGAGAACATTAAAAAATAAAATTAGAAAAGAAACCAAGATAAAAATGTATAATGTTATGGCGGTTCCCGTAATATTGTATGGATGTGAAACTTGGGCTCCAGTGAAAAAACAGAAGGATAGAATACAGACAGCGGAGATGAGGTTCCTAAGACAAGTAAAAGGATGTACAAGACTTGATAGAATAAGAAATGAGGATATAAGAGAAAAATTGAAAGTACAGCCTTTATTGGATAAAGTCACGAATTACAGACAGAAATGGATTGATCACATGAATGGAATGAGTAAGGAGAGATATCCATTGTTAGCAAAAAATTATCAAGCAAGAGGAAGACGTGATGTTGGAAGACCTAGAAGACATTGGGCTGATGTATTATGAAGTCGGAACGGGCAATTGCCTAATCCCTGGAGTGATGATGATGATAAGAGAACCGCTGTGGTCTCGAGGTAGCGTGCTGCCTTGTCACGCAGTGTGCTCAGGTTCGATCCCTGGTCTGGGCAGTTTTTCTGGGTAAGGTTTTTATCAGGGTTTTTCTTCACCTGTAGACAAATGTCTGGAAAACTTTAAGGCCCAAATGGTCCCCGAAATCATATGGTCATCATCATCATCCTTCACTGGTGTGGAAAGCAACGGGAAACTACCACACCTACAATTCCCTAGTAAAGCGGCAAGCATAGCATGAAAAGGCTATGATTGCAGTGAGGGACCTGCCCTCGGGCAGAATTACTATGGATGGAAGAGAAAAATTTGCCTTTAGATTGGTGTGCTCAGATAGCTTGAAGGTAGAGCATTGGCCTAGAAAATCAAAGGTCCTGGGTTCAAATCCCGGTCTGAATGTATATTTTTCTCTTCAAATATAAGCATAACTAAATTAGCTTGATCAAGAAACTCCTTCTAGGGGAGCACCCATGTCTCCATGTGGGACATATGGGGTATATATATATATACACACACACAGGGTGTTTCAGAAGAATTTGTTATGCCAGCTTATTAAATATATTGGACTGCAGTCAAAACAAATCATGCACAGCTGTAAGTTATTACTTATTGCATACTGTTGTATAATTTTACACAAATTTAAATATTTTCTAACTAACTCACTGGCTCTTCGAACCCATATGTTCATGCCTGCGGACATAAGCTCTCCTATATCCCTATCCTAAACTAATGTTTTCCATCATTCCCTGTATAATCTACTTCCCTCAAGTCATGGTTAAATATTATTCTCCCATCTTATTCCTTATGTACCAACTGGGCGTTCTCCCATTAGTTTTCATACAAGAAGCTTCCATGCCCCTCTTTCATTCTCCATTTGTGCACATGTCCTGCCCCATGTGACTTAACTGTTGTTATTATATCTGGTTTTCCATAAAGATCATGTAGATCTGTGTCATGCAGTTTTCTCCATTTGCCTGTCTGTTCATCTCTCTTCTCTTCTTCTTCTTCCTTCCAAGTATTAGGCCAAGGCCTATTACGATCCTATAGAAAATTTTCCCTCCAGCATTTCATAGGACGGCCCAGAGATTTTCGTCCTCTTGGTATATAATTATAAACTGCTCTGGTATGATCCTTCCGGGAAATTCATGTATAAGGCTTGAAAGCATAATAATAGTCCCTTCAATTGGTTGCTGGCCAAAGGAAGGCAAGACCAGTGATGGGGCTGCCATCTTATAGCCTCTGGTCAGGCTTTTCTGGAGAAGAAAAGAAAATAAAGGAAAGAAGAAATGGAAGAAAGGAAAGACTCCCTAGCCCTCTGATGCCCTAATAGCGTCGGGGTGGAAAAAACAAGAGTTAACCAAGAGAGGTTAGATAGTAAAGTTAAAAGAATCTGGTATAAGTAAGTGGAAGAAATACCAGATCGGTTAAAGATAAAAGTAAGGAGCATTTGATTCAAATTGTTCCTAAGAACTTTATTCTCAATTACCCATAATCTTTTCTCCTCCTTTAAAGTAGGAGTCCATGTTTCACATTCATATAATTTAACTGGAAGAACAATAATTTATATATTTTCAGATTAATGTTAAGTTGGGATAAGAGTCCCTGTAATGCATAATAACATGCATTTCCAGAATTGAACTATTTTTAATTTCCTTAATATTTAATTTTAGAAAGTGATATAAGGTTATTTTAATTAAATTATTTTCAGTCTGATCATCTTACCTCAATATTAATGTTGAGGTAAGATGATCAGACTCAAAATAATTTAATTTCCTTAATCATCTCCAGAGCCCGAATTTGTATGCAAAATAAAGTACTAAATATGCATGAAAATTATAGAAAATATGCAAAAACAGATTGTAATAAAATCAAATAAGTTATTTGCTTTGTGGGTAATCTTAGCTTATTTCTGGTTGTTACAGTAGATAAGGAAGGTTTTCTTGAGTGAAGCTGCTTTGTCTGTCATTCAAGAAGGTTTATACAATGAAAATCAAAATTCTGATGATGGATAAATATATGCTGGCAAACAAAATAATAATAAAGATAGAAGCAAAGGTTTCAAAGCGTTTGGCATGAGGGAATTACAACGTATATAAGACAAAAATTTGCATCTAGATCGCAACTCGCCTCGGTAGCTCAGTTGGTAGAGCATTTGGCCCGGCAAGCCAAAGGTCCCGGGTTTGAGTCTCAGTCTAGGTGAAAATTTTTCTCTTCAGATATAATTTATCCTTCAGTGAGAAGTGTTAAATCAATAATAAAAACATCAATAGAAGCCCTACTAACTTTATAAAGTAGTGTTAAATTCCCAATAAATGTCTTCTTAACTAAGAAGCTGCCATTTGCAAAGATAGAAGCAAAGGTTTCAAAGCATTTGGCGCGAGGGAATTACAATGTATATAAGAGAAAAATTTGTGTCTAGATCACAACTCACCTCGGTAGCTCAGTTGGTAGAGCATTTGGCCCGGCAAGCCAAAGGTCCCGGGTTTGAGTCTCGGTCTAGGCAAACATTTTTCTCTTCAAATATAAAATGATAATAGTTTATTGAACAATGCTTGTAGTTTAGATGGAATTGAAACTATGGGTAGGAAAGTAAAATAAGAGCAGAGTGTGTGTTTTTATAGAGTTTTATTGTACAGTATGAGAACAATTGATAATCAGCGTGAGAAGTCACCACATTTGAAACATTTACAGTCTGCAGGTTCCTTGATTTTAATTTCCAAGTTCGCTTTTCCTTCCTGTGTGAGCCGCACACCATCTGGATCATAGCAGTGCGTGAGCGTGATGCTGCGTTCCCTCAGGAAACTTTCTCGACAACAGAAACACTCCTGCAATAATATACACATACTGTAAATTATTGTCTATCAAAAAGTACATCATCTTATACCTCTTCAGAGCTAAGTTCCATTTGTAATTTAACAAAACAGATGTATGACTACAATTTCATTGGTCAAATAATGGTTTTACCTTTAAGCATGTAAGAAAATGTACTTTGCACTGTAACACTTGAAATAAAAATAATAAAAATACATATGAGGGGGTCCCAGCAAGAAAGTTCCAAGCCTCATTTTTGGCCAAATTTAACTATATGGTGTGTCTGTTGTCAATAAGAAGCCGTCATTTGCATGATCAAGCAATGTTTCATAGCATTTGGCACTTTCGGGAATTAAAAATATATAAAAGAAAAATTTGCATTTAGATTGGAGTGCTTAGGATAGCTTAGATGGTAGACCATTGGCATACAAAGCCATAGATTCTTGGTTCAAACCCTAGTCTGACTGTATATTTTTCTCTTCAAATATAATTTGTCCTTCAGTGAGAATGTTAAATTTATAATAAAAACAGGCTATACAGTGTTGTATAAGAAATATAATGAAGAAATAAGAACCAAATTAAACATTTACAGTATCATAGAAAAAATTCAAAACTCAAGATCTAACTGGCTCCAATATATAGAAAGAATGATACTCAATAGACTCGCATAAATTTTGCTTCACTACCAATCCAAAGGAAGAAGAAATATTGGGCATCCCATAAATAGATGAAGGAATATAATCTCCTGATGTGGAAACAAGTCTATGGTCCAACTCCACGGCATAGAGGAAGAAGAATTGTTGTGTATGTCATTTACTCCTTACATGAAGTCACATTACTAACTGCTAAAAGTAGTATATATTTTTTATTTATGAAACAGGATTTACCAGACTGCTAACTAGTAAATTTATATTGCTAATAAATAACCACCAAAAGTAAATTTTAATGAAACAGGCCCATGGTAAATAGTAAAAATAACTTGTGTACACAAATGATAAATTAAATGGCTAAACTTTCCAACATCTGATGAAATTTTGTAAGTACCCTAATAAACTCCTGTCAAATTTTACTCTTAGGGTTTCATTTTTCAAGTTATTTACTCCCATTACAATGGTTTGTACATGTTACTAACAATTATTGAATATATTAAATATTATGAAATTGAACTACATAAGATATTAGATATAAAATTGTTACCTGGTAAGTCAGTCATCCTCAACTAAATTATTAAACTTCATCAAGTAGTTCCAATATGGAGGCCTTTCAAAAATAATGTTTCATCTTCTGCATTTTAAGTGGTACCAATTTTATACTTCATATCTTATTACATAACCTCAACGGTGCTATAATATGAATTTTAAAAGTGTTGATTGAACTACATACGTACCATTAAGACATGGTAGCCATATTGATTTTAACAAATATTCTATGCAGCCAACAAAGAGTATGTATGTGTTCCAGTGCAGCCAACATAGAGTATGTACTAATTAACTTTACACATATACTTTAGAATTTCAGAATTTACTATTCATACTACCTATTTTTGGGTATTGCATTCTTTCATAGGTTAGAGTACTTGCATTAGGATAGCTTCTATGTTGGTCTTTCACAGGTTAGAGTACTTAAATTGCATTATGTTATCTTTTAGGTTGGTTTTAACAGGTTAGAGTATTAAATTGCATTAAGTTAGCTTTTATGTTGGTCTTTCACAGGTTAGAGTACTTAAATTGCATTAGGTTAGCTTTTATGTTGGTCTTTCACAGGTTAGAGTACTTAAATTGCATTAGGTTATCTATTAGGTTGGTTTTAACAGGTTAGAGTACTTAAATTGTATTAGGTTAGCTTTTATGTTGGTATTTCACAGGTTAGAGTACTTAAATTGCATTAGGTTATCTATTAGGTTGGTTTTAACAGGTTAGAGTACTTAAATTGTATTAGGTTAGCTTTTATGTTAGTATTTCACAGGTTAGAGTACTCAAATTGCATTAGGTTGGCTTTTAGGTTGGTTGGCAACGCAAGTTCAAATATCATGTGTATGTTGGCTGCATCCTATGATTTCATAGTATATACTGCTTCACGTCTGTTGGCACATGCCATGGTGTATGGTTGGAACTTAGAAACATTTTTCTTGTCACATGTTGTAAATATTTCCAATTAAACATTATGGACTGTTACTTCCCTTCCTACCAGCAATGAGTAATATACTTAAGTGAACGCTTACTTTAAAACTTGGTGTTATTTTTGATGCAGTATAACAGCTGTTGAAGCTGATCAGATTTCAAAAGGAAGATCCTCTTTTCAGACTCTGGTCTCATTGTCCTTATAAAAAGGTTGGACGATGTCCACTTCTGTGTTTGACACATTCAGATATGATGCAAATAGCTAGCTGGTAGATCACTGGCCTTTGTAGGCCTTGAAGTTAGCATTTTTATTTTAACTCCTTTTTTGACTAAAAAGGCCTAATTTCACCCATCACCTTCCTTAACTGAATTCAAGTGAATTTAAATAATTTGGAACATGTAGGTGACCTTGAGAAATCCTGTTGGAGTGATGACGCTGGGTTGCACTTGAGAGTTACACAGCCCCTCGCATTTGTTCACATCCACGTCTCCATTACATGTTCGCTGCATTCGCCCAAGATCATCAAACTCCTCTGTAACAGTGAGAAGACAAAATTTCAGCTAAAAAATATGGCTTTTCTAGTGCAAATAACAGTCTATGAATCTTGAAACAGTAGTCACTAACTGTTATAACAAGTTTTTTTTTGTACATATATTTTAATGTATTTCTTGGGAATCTCTTTAACCTTTTGACCGCCGAGTTTTCCTTTTGCCAGCTGGGCTGTGGGTGCCAGGTTTTTTAAATGTAAAGTTCTAGGCCATACTATATAATATAAACCTATATATAGTATAATTTACTGTCTACATGCCATGCTAAATTGAATTTAAACTCACTATTATACATTTATTTGAAGGTTAGGCGGTGTTGCTTCCACTTTTAAAGATCCCAGGTTCGAGTTCAGCACGGTGTCTTCATTGAAATTTGTTATCACTATCACTAAAACATTTATCCTATTGAATAATTTTGATGATATTATCACTAAACACTTATAATATTAAATATTGTTGAACGTTTTTTATGGTCCTGGGTTCGAATCAATTGCAGTCAAACAGCTGTTTTATGCCACGTGTTTTGTCTGGCGCGACACGCCCATCACTGTCACTCACACCCTGTTCATTTAGGTCTACATCACTTGCTTTACTATTTACAGGCTTAGATTGTAATAATATTCTCTTAGAAACAGGACTACTATCACATTCGTCAAATGAATAACCATTTGATGAATTGTTACTGTCACTTTCATCATCTGATAAAACTGAAAAAATAAACTCACGTATTGTGTTTTCGTCAACTTTGAGACATGAATCACTGTGTTTCACAGCACGACCTATCCCTTGGCCAGATATCTTTTCAACTAAAAATAAAATAAATAAAGAGAAAATCCTGAAATTGTAATATTCCATAGCCAAAAAAAAAAGTCCTTGAAACATGAATGTATACCCTCCTTTAGAAAACCCATTTACAACCAGCCTGTACCGTTATTCTGTAAGGGATGTGCAAAGTATTGCTAAGAAAGGATGTACAAACACAGAATGAAAAATAATTTTAGTTTATTGAAGTAAAAACTTTGGGGGGAAAAAAATTTTAAATAATGTTCTGTGTGTTTCTCTCTGTAAAGACTCCAGTCTGTAACTACTGAAGGTGGGACAAACATCTCTTGAAACATATGTCTAGCAGAAACAACGATATGAAGTAAGAATTACAAAGACCAAACTTATTATTAAGTAAAACCTTATGATGATACTTCCTATTGTATTTTCAAACTGCAATGCTAATTTAGAAAAGCAAAAGATGTATCTTTTCTTCAGACATGTTATAACCAACTGCTTTGATAATTATGAATTTCTTCAACTTTTAATTTATTGCGTATTTCTGTGTTTCTTTGCTTGTCCATTTTTGTCAAACCTAGGAGTAGATGTAAAAATCTCATCTGTGTCGCTTGAAATTTTGATTTGATTTCAGAATTTAGTATTCAATCTTCATAAAAAACTAAGGAGTGTGAATTAAATCCTCTGCATGTAGTAAAATAAAACTGGAAGACCAGATTGTAGATGAAGTAGACTCTTTTATTTATTTGGGAAGTATTGTTACAAATACAGAAGGTACTTTAAATTAGATTAGATTAGATTAGATTAGATTTATTTAGCATGATGAAGTTAAGGCTATGTGGCCTTCTCTTCCACTTACCAGGACAAACATATATTACATCAGAATATAACAATATCACTTAACTCTAATATAAAATACTAAATAAAAATTTGATCAAAAAGATTATATCTATTATATTACGATTAATAATGCAACCAGTTAATGTTAGTTAAAATTAAGACTAAAACTAATAATAAAATATATACAAGCAAGACATATTAAATTGTCCTTGTCTAATGTATATAAAAAACAAAGAAAAATAATGAGATACAGAAATTTAATTTTACGATTATACAATATTTAAAACAAAACAAAAGAAAATATTTGTTAATCTTAATATTATTTTCATAAATAATTAAATGTATTAATTGTTAAAAGAATACTATCAGTGAGGTGTATAAGTTAGTCTGTTATTAAATAATTCTTTAGTTTGTTTTTGAAGGATGTTATAGTTTGACAGTCTCTGACATAGGGCGGAAGGGAATTCCATGTTTTGGTAAGTGAGACCATAAAAGATAATGGATAATATACAGTGTGATGAGGAGGGATGGTGTAGCTTAGATAATAAATAAAGCAAATATTGTATTTATGGCTCTAAGAAATATCTGGAAAAATAAATGTATTTAAAGAAATACTAAACTTAAAGTATTTAAAAGTAACATTAAATCTATGTTATTATACAGATAAGAAATCTGGTTATTTAATAATAAATTGCCATAAATGCTGCAAACATTTATAAATCACTGTTCGCATAGAATATTCAATATACACTGGGCTGAAGTTGTAAGAAACAAAGTCTTGTGGGATAAAGCTGATGAGGAACCGGTAGAGGTGCAAATTGGGAGGTGAAAATGGTGCTGGATAGATCACACTCTTAGGAAAATCCCGACTGTAAAAAGATGTGCCCTTGATTGGAATCATCAAGGAGCCAGAAATAGAGGATGTCCATGTGGTACCTGAAAGCGAACTGTCTATGATGAGGTGAAGAGGATAGGAAAATCCTGGAATGAAATGAAAGCTGTTACCAGTAATTGTGTCCGGTGGAAAGCTCTTACTGATGTTCTATGGAGCTACAGGATGATGATGATGATGATGATGAATGGAGTTTAGCTTACCCTTTACTATGTGTATTTCAGATGGCAGAGTCTCGCAGGCCACTTCATCCTGTGGATGTACAAGTGGAGGTATGGCCAACATGACAATAAACAGCAGAAATTCTGGCATCATCCTACAGCACACAACAAAACAAAATTAACAGAAAGTAACATTATGAGATTCAAAATTAATAAGGGAGCAATAATTAACTCACTGACACTATTGAACCTATAGGATCATGGAGAGTGAACTTATATGCTCTCTATGCATCCATATCTTGAGGTAATGTTTTCCAATCTACATCTATCTACAATGGCATCATAGCCCAATGTTGGACCTTAACTTCTCATTTGTTAGGAATTACTAAACCAAGTTATTTAGTTACAGATGTCATGAATAGTATGCGGTCAACATACCGACCCAATGAGACATCTAGTAGGCAAATATGATATAGAAAACAATAAGAAATATGTCGTAATGTCATACATAGGCCCACTTTCAAATAAAATATCTAAACACTTCAAAAAGTTGAATATTAATGTGGCATTTAAAACTAATAAAACTCTACAAAATATAATAAAAAACAATAAAACCAAAACAAAAAAAGAAAAATTATCAGGTGTATATAAATTGAAGTGTGGCATGTGTGACAATGTCTATATAGGACAAACTGGTAGACCTTTTATATCTCGGATAAAGGAACACATGAGAGCATATAACAGAAATTTAGAAAATTCAAACTATGCTAACCACCTATTCCAATTTAATCATTGTTTCGATCCAAATTTTGAAATTTTACATATTTGTGATAAGGGTAAGAAGTTAGATCTTTTGGAGGCTGTAGAAATTAATAAGTTTAAAAGTAGTAAAAAACTGTTAAATTCTCAACTTGATTTGAATGAATCCCCTTTGTTAAATTAAAAAATTTAAATAAATATTGTTGTATTGTTGCTTAGATCAGTTGGAACACAATTCATAATTTGTTAACATGTCTGAAGAAGGTACAGTGTACCGAAACAGCTGTCACTGAATTATATAATAAATATGAAAATCAAATAAAACTAAGTTTTATTTTTATTTAATTAATAAATATGGATTTTCATCAAGTAAACACCAACTCAATTGATTAAATATGATATAACTAGGATGATGAAGGTTGGTAAAGTTTGCTTGGAGGTCTCTTTACTCAGGCTTAAGGATCTTTTACAAGCCTGAAAATCTTCAGACTCGGGAGCAGGGCTTAATGTCCCTCCCAGAAGACTTCTTCGTTGGATTTTTCCATCTTAAAAAAACCATCGATCCTGTCTGGGTTTGAGTCCACGATCCTTGGGATCAGAGACAAGGAACATAACCACTAGTCCACCACTGGCGACAATGTTTTACAATCATCCCCTGTATTATCTACTTTCCTCAAATCATGGTTAATGTTCTCCCATATTCTTGGTCTATCTACTGGGCATTTTCCCTCTGGCACCCGTACAAGGTGTTTCCATGCCCCTCATTCATTCCCCATTCATGTCAGGGAGCAATAACAAAACAACAGATTAATATATATATTTTTTTTTTGTCCAATACCACCAGTTTGTTTTAATGATATTTGTGGCTTTATACCTGGCATTGGCAGAATTGCAATCCATTTCTTAGATTAGGGCATCTGGAAGGAGGAGTTAGATTACACCGATGATATAATGGGTGATAAATGATAAGCACCAGGAGATTCCTTAACCTAAATTCCAGATCATAAGAATAATTCCCTTTAAGAAAAATTTCTATGGTCTGATCAAAAATCGAACCCAGGATCTCATGAACTATGTACAGAATCTCTAACAACAAGATCATGAAGCTGCTCATATTTATGTAAATGAGTTAGACATAATTTTTCATCTCACCTCATAATAAATTCTGATTTTCACTGGACTGGTTTCAGAATGCATCCCTCTAAAAATAATATCTGATTAATCTATGTAAATTGTAATTTACCTCTTAGTATTACCTCCTATTATAATTTCTTCTTCTTCTTCTTCCTTCCAAGTATTAGGCCAAGACCTGTTACGATCGTATAGAAAATTTTCCCTCCAGCGTTTCATAGGACGGCCCAGTGATCTTCGTCCTCTTGGTATATAATTATAAACAGCTTTGGGGATCCGATTTGAATATTATAATTTTTACTGATTAATAATGGGAAATAGAGCATATTTTACGAACTTAAAGTTCTTCAAAAGGTAAATGTCCCAGATAGGAAGAAATCTGGAATTTATCAAATTAGTTGTAATGACTGCAGTAAAATATATATAGGGAAAACTAAAAGGAATTTAGAAACTCATACTAAAAAAAAAACACTTTAGAAATATTAAAAATGGTGAAATTGAAAAATCGGCAATTGGAGCTCATAGTTTGCTAGAGAATCACAAAATTGGAAAAGAAGCTAAACTTTTGAAATGTTTACAGAAGCCTTTAGAATTAACAGTTTCGGAAAATATATACATTCAGAAGAACAAATATAGGTCCATGAATTTTTTTAAGTTCCCGGCAAGCAAAATTTTAATCTCCAAGTTCATAAAATCAGCACCAGATGACAATTTGGAAGATGGTTGTAAAAAAAAATAGTTTGAAGATGAATGCAAATGCCCTTTGAAACCGGTATTGTGAAAACACAGAACTTTATGAGGTGAGATGTAAAAACATTTTATCTAACTCATTTATAAATCTTAAAATCAAGTTTAATAATGAATTCAACAAAACTTAAATTGTACAAAACCTTAATTTGGCCTGCTGTTGTACATTCTGCTAAAACCTGGACAATGCACAAAGATTTTATAAATGCCTTATGAATATTTAAGAGGAAAATCATTAGACATATATATATATATATAGAAAATGGAGGATTATATCTAATTTAGAGATTAATCAAATACCAATTCACTGGCATTTTCATTCATGTCTGCATAGACATAAGCTCTACATATATCACTATCCAATAATAATAATGCTTATTAATAATGTTATTGTTATATTAATAATCTTATTGTTATATTATAAAAATAATGGTTATTGTTATTCTCCTGTCCCGCGCCGTAGCCGAGCGGTTAAGGTAGGAAGCCTTGGCGCAGAGCTACGGGACTTGCGCTGGTTCGAGTCTCCATGGGGGAAGAAATTTTCTCATGGTATTTCGGCCAGTATGGGACCGGTGCCCACCCAGCATCGTGAGGCAATTGGGTAGCTACAATAAGTAGCGGCTCCAGGTTGAGGAAACCAGCTATAACGGCTGGGGGACTCGACATGCTGACCACATGTCACCCCTACACTGGCTGCTGATCATCTACCTATGTGATACACACATGTGGATGTGAGGCCAGCAGCCGGCTGGTAGGCTAAGGGCCTTGTAGGCCTGTCGCGCCAGGAGTTTTAGTTATTCTCCTGCCTCATTCTTTACTGGGTGTTTTCCTAGTTTTCAAACAGAGTTTCCATGACCCTCTTTCATTCCCCATTTGTGCTATCTGTCCAGCCCATTGAAATCTATGAGACTTAAGTAAAGTAAAGTAAAGTAGTCCCACTACAGGCCTCAGGAGGCCCTTGGGGTAGTAGGAGGTTAAGGCTCTCACTTTTTCTAGACAATCGGCACTTGATGTCAGCCGGGTTGTCAGCCTTGCGTGACGGCCGCCTTTACCCCAGAACAAGCGTCTGGTACTCATTTCCATTAGAGGCTGAGTCGACCCCAGGGCCTTAGTGCCGCCAGAAGGTTTTTGGTCAGTTTAAAAATCCTGACCCCACCGGGACTTGAACCGTCGACCTTCCGGCTTGTAGCTCAGCACCTTAACCACTACGCTACGGCGTGCCCCCTATGAGACTTAACTGTTCTTATTACATCTGGTTTCCCATAAAGATCATGTAGCTCACTGTTATGCAGTCTTCTTCTACATTATTCTTGTAATAACAATAGTGAAGCTAACATTACTCCTCAAGTATCAGTTTTATCTACGTGATCCATTCCCAACAACCCCTAAACAGTTTTATTTTATTTACTTATTTTATTTTTTTGCTTGTGTTCGAAAAGAAGATCAGCTGGAAAATCTAGAGTGGATAGAATACGAAATAAAAAAATAAGGGAAATTATGGGTGTACAAGAGGAGCCGGACATCATAGACATTATAGAAAAGAAAAGATTACAGTGGTATGGCCATGTCAAAAGAATGCCAGAGCAAAGATTGCCATAAAATTGTTATGGAATGGATCCCAATGGAAAGCAGGAAGAGAGGAAGACTGAAGAAAACTTGGATAGAAGGGATACAAGCAGCTATGAATATCAGAGGATTGGAGGAAGATCAATGGATGGACAGAGAGGAATGGCATTTGGTTTCCGGAAGACGGCAGCAGCTGCCATGATACTGGATGATGATGATGCTTGTGTTCATTTCATTCTGAATAAAAGTATTTTAAATTATCAAAAAGTTATTTCTGATTATATATAGGGTGCAAGTGATATAAGTGTGCTAATTCAAGGAGGTGTGAATTCAAATACCTAAGAACAAGAATCACAAATAGCAATGAGATGCACAAAGAAATTAAAATTAGTCTGAATTCTGGAAATGCATGCTATTATGCCAACTCCTTTCAAAAAAACATTAACCTGAAAATATATAAAACTCTTATTCTACCAGTTATATTATATGGGTGCGAAACATGGATTCTTACTTTAAGGCAAGAAAGGAGATTACGAATATTTGAGAATAAAGTTCTTAGGAAAATTTTTGGACCAAAGAGAGATGAACTGACAGGTGAATGGAGAATATTACATAACAGTGAACTACATGGTCTTTATAGGAGCCAGATATAATAAGAACAGCTAAGTCTCATAGACTTCGATGGGCAGGGCATGTGGCACAAATAAGGAATGAAAGACATGCGTGGAAGCTCTTGTAAGAAAACCAGAGGGAAAACGCCCAGTTGGTAGAGAAAGAATGCGGTTGGAGAATAACATTAACCATGGGTATGACTACCAGCTTTACATTGGAATCTCCATCAATAACTATGAAGAAATATTTATGTATTGTCTCTCGACAAGCAGGTAGCTACTGATAATTTTAATAAAATAAAAGGAATGCTGCAATATCAAATCCCATATTTTAGCTTGCTTCTCATTTGAATTTTATTATATATAGTTAATTATCATAAATTGATTTACAAATCTATTTTATAACTGATATTATTAGATAATTATAATATTATTAGGTCATATTTTTTATGTTTCAGTGCATATTTTTTGTAAATGTTAGGTCATAACTGCATTTTTTTTACATATTTTGGTGGTTTTTAGGTTATAAACATTCTAAATCTAGTTATTTGAATTGCTGTTGATTTAAGCTATTTTAAAATATTACATGTTTCATGGAAAAATTGTATTTATGTAATTTGTAAGAATATCTCTACCTATCCCTATAAGAATTATGAGTTTGAATACTTGATACAACTCACTGTGTACTATGTAAAATAAGAGAACTCACCCTGTCATGTGTGCTGTGCAAGTTGTTGAGACAGACTGGCAGGGTGCTATGTTGTGCGCGACTAAAATACCAACCACCCCGCACCCCCACCATACCCTGTGACGTCTCAACCACTTGTTGCCTGAGCAACAGACATAAACAAATTTTCCCCCAGCTTTTGTCTGAGAACAGGGGGAAACCATAGCCTAGTTGGGTAGTGCAATTGATTTTCCTTGGAGCAATATCATGATTTTCGTGTCATAATTAGCTCTTGTGGCTTGTTACAGTCTCATTCAGTCTTTTAAGTGTTCTTCCTAGAGATCTCTTTCCTTTGGAATGATAATTTAAAATCTGACGAGTGATGTGGGTTCATTCCATGCATTGAAGGCATTCCTGCCAATTATTCCTGTATGTTCACATATGATCCATAACAAGATATTTGATTTTTTTTTAATCAACACTTGAACCGGGAATAAAACTCGAGACCTCTGATTCTATGTCAGTACGCATTCCACTACACCATTCAAAATCCAATACAAATGCCAAATTTTCTTTCCATTTAAACAAATATTTTCTTATGTCCAAAGGCAGATAGCTGGTGCTATTAACGTCATCAGATGATTTCTATTCGAAGTAAGAAATTAAACATAGGCTCAATTCTGGAAACACATGCTATTATGCATTACAGGGATTCTTGACGTCCTAACTCTTTTCAAAAAACGTTTAACTGAATATATATAAAACTATTATTCTACCAGTTATATTATATGGATGTGAAACATGGACTCTTAGTTTAAGGGAGGAAAGGAGATTACACGTATTTGAGAATAAAGTTCTTAGGAAAATTTTTGGACCAAAGAGAGATGAACAGACAAGTGGATGGAGGACTACGTAACAGTGAACTACATGGTATTTATAGGAAGCCAGATATAATAAGAACAGTTAAGTCTCGTAGACTGCGATGGGCAGAACATGTGGCACAAAGGGGGAATAAAAGATGAGCATGGAAGCTTCTTGTAGGAAAATCAGAGAGAAAACGCCCAGTTGGTAGACCAAGAATGAGGTGGAAGAATAACAAACTATGATTTGAGGGAAGTAGATTATACAGGGAATGATTGGAAAACATTAGCTCAGGGTAGGGATGTATGGAGAGCTTATGTCCATGTGGCCATGAACCTATAGGTTTGATAGTGCCAGTGAATTAGTTAGTTAGTTAGTTAGTAATTTTAACAAGAATTTTACATTAGTTCAACTGGTAAAGCTTAATATTTTGATGTTATATTTAGTTTAGCATATTGGTATTCCAGTCCTCGACAAAGTTATTTATTTATTTTTTTTAATAAATTTGTCATCATCATAGTACATTCACGAATTTAGGCCATTTGTTGACTTGTTTCAGCCTCAAGAGAAACACCATCCAAAAGTCTTTTGAGTGGACATCCTGGTCTTCTTCTTCCTGCAGGATGATATCTTAACATTTGTTTGGGTATCCTGTGATCTTCCATTCGATGAACATGTTGCATTCATCTTGACTTATAATCAGAAATTTTGTTTTCTAAAGGTTCCATGCATATTTCTTCTAAGATGTCTTCATTTTTTTTTTGTGATCTAGTAGTGTGTATCCTGCAGTCCTCCGAAGGTATCTCATTTCAGCAGATCTAAGTCTCTGTATATCCTTCTGTTTCAACCTCCATACTTTGCTACCGTACAAAAGAGTTGGAAGAGCCAGTGTTTATACACTTTTAGTCTTGAATGTTTTTAGACTAACTGTAGCTTGAAGATACAATTTATTAACCCTCCATCCATCCATAGTAATTCTGCCCGAAGGCAGGTCCTTCATTGCAATCATAGCATTATGATTCTATGCTTGCAGCTTTACTAGGGAATTGTAGGTGTGGTAGCTTCCCTGCTTTCCACACTGGTGAAGGATGATGATGATGATGGCCATATGATTTTGGGGACCGTTTGGGCCTTAAAGTTTTCCTGACATTTGTCTTAGAGGTGAGGAAAAACCCCGATAAAAACCTCACCCAGAAAAACTGCCCCGACCAGGGATCAAACCTGGGCCCGCTGCGTGACAAAGCAGCACGCTACCTCTAAAATTCTTAAAAATGTAGATATTTTTGCATTTACATCCTTTTCTTCTTCATATGAGATATTGCATCCTAGATATGTAAAATTATTCACCTGCTCCAAAATTTTATTGTCAAGTACAATTTTACTTCTGACAGGATCTACACCTTGAAATGCCATAATTTTCATTTTCTCTGTAGATATCTTCAATCCATATTCTTCTGTAATTTTGTTAAGTTCATACAGACTGTTCTGCAGATTATCTTCTGAATTTGCTATTATTATTTGGTCATCTGCAAACAATAGGGTGTTTCATTTGAATAAATTTGTCCAGGACTCAAATATGGTAAATGAAATATAACATAAAAAAAAAGATTTTAAGTTTTTATAGGATGTCCGCATTTCTGTTTTTGTCTAATTTTATGTACCAAAACTGTTCTTCTCATGAACTTCATTTCACCAGCTGTGGTTCTGCTTATATTTCTTTTCTATATAATCCAAGGTTCATTTCCATAGATAAGCATTTGTCTTGACAATTTATACTTTTATGTTAAATTAAATATTATTAATATTAATAATTCAATAATAAAATTTTTTAAAAATAATAATGTCTGAACTGGGATTTGAACCCAAGACCTCTACCTTTGTATGCTAGTGCTAACCATTACACTATCCAGGGCTTCCAATACAATCTTTAATTTTTCATTCTTGATATAACAATTCTCTTATCATCCGAGGTAGATAACCGTCGCTACCAATGCCATCTGATGACGTCTAATTCTAGAAGACATTTTAATGATAATTTTTACACAAATTTAATAGCAATGAACCTTAATATTTTCATGAATTTATTAATATTTTAACATTCACAATGATGGACAATTATTACACTGGTCAACATGATTTTTGTCTCATGAGTACCAATAGTTGTACTTAATGCAGTTTTTTATCATGTTTTCAAATATGTATTCGGAATTTCTCCATCACCCACAGCTTTTTTATTTCAATTTCAATTAATGGATTTAAATAATTATTTTTTTAATAAACTGATATTTCTTCCCGGAAAATCTTGGCACAGTGAGCGATGAGCACGGGAAACACTTTCATCAGGAGATTTCAGCTATGGAAAAGAGATATCAAGGCAAATGGAATCCTAATATGCTGGCCGATTATTGTTGGACCATCAACAGGGATGCTCCACAGGCAAAATATAGCAGAAAATCACCATTTATTACTTTCTAGGTGAGTCTGAATGTTCGAATATTGTGTAGTTACAAATGTAGAAAATATTAAAGTGTTTGAAATTATAAATTCCTGTCTCTCGGAAACCTTGTGTGATGGAGAAAACCCGATATCATATTTGAATTCAGGAGAAAAAATACTATCAGAATCACATATTATTTTTTCTGAGAAAAAAAAAGTTTATTTTTTTGTTGCTCAGTGTAATCCAAGGTTCATTTCCATAGATAAGCATTTGTTTTGACAATTTATACTTGTATGTCAAATTAAATATTATTAATATTAATAATTAAATTCAATAATAGAATTTTTTAAAATTATAATGTCTGAACTGGGATTTGAACCCAAAACCTTTACCTTTGTACGCTAGTGTGCTAACCATTACACTATACAGGGCTTCCAATACAACCTTTAATTTTTCATTCTTGATATAACAATTCTCTTATCATCTGAGGCAGATAACCATTGCTACCAATGCCATCTGACAACTTCTGATTCTAGAAGACATTTTAATGATAATTTTTACACAATTTTAGTAGCAATAAGGCTTAATATGTTGATGTATTTATTTATATTTTAACATTCACAATGATGGACAATTATTATTAATTTGAAAAAGAAAAATTGACGCTTGAAAAAATCTATCATCTCACCACATATTTTGTCTTCTTTTTAGACCAGTTTCAGAATTATTACATCTTCGGTATTTTCACGGAGATGCACTGCTTCTTCCTCTATCTTTTGGTAGACCGATAAAACTCCATATCAAATCACACATTCCCTGGGAATTTCAGAAGTCATTAATTTCTCCTTTTTTTTGCTGTAGATTTTTTTTCCAAACTATGAGGCTTTATTTTTTTTTCTATTTGTTATATTAATTTTGACTTTCTTTCAATTTCATATTTTCTGATCAAGCATGAGCAAGTACTGCAGATTTTTTGCACTTCACCATTTTTAACATTCTTTACTCTGGTTTTTAAATTTCTTTTTGTTTTCCCTATGATAAATCCCTGATTTATTTTCTTCTTCCATTTTCTCATTTTTGTGGGATTTGATTATTCTATTGAGACCAAAGTCATTTCTCGGTGCCAATTTTATGTTGAACTTCTTACATTTTTTTTTAAACTTGTGATGTTGCCCGCAATGGAATAATGGTTATGTTCCCTTGCCTCTGGTCACAAGGGTCATGAGTTCAATCCCGGCTGAGAACAATGGATTTTTTTAGGGTGGAAAAATCCAAGGAGGGATCTTAAGCCATGGTTCCCAAGTCTGAAGATTTTAAGGCTCATAAAAGAACCTTGAGCCTGAATAAAGAGGCTTCATTGGGTTGGTATGTTGATCGCATACTATTCATGACATCTGTAGGGAAATAAACATAACTAAACTAACTCCTAGTAACTCCTAACAAAGGAAATGACAAGGCCCGATATTGGGTTCTTACGCTATTGTAGATGGAAAGAAACTTGTGATGCTTCAATGGATGATTTGTGAACTTCTTGAATTTTATATTTCTTGTATGTCTCTGCATCCTGCACTCTTGTCAAGTAATTAAGGCAAGATGCCTTGGCAAAGAGTTATGCTGGTTCAAGTCTCCATGGGGGAAGACATTTTCTCACGTAAAATTTCGGCTAGTATGAGACTGGTGCCCACCCAGCATCATGAGGAATTCGGATAGCTACAATAAGTAGCGGTTCCAGGTTGAAAAAACCAGCTATAATGGCTGGAGGACCAACATGCCGACCAAATGTCAGCCCTACACTGGCTGGATGATCTCTACCTATGTGATTAACACATGTGGATGTGAGGCCAGCAGCCGGATGGTAGGCCAAGGACCTTGTAGGCCTGTTGCACGATAGAATTTTTTATGTCTCTGCAATAAAAATGGTTTCAAAACTCTAGTAATGATTCCTATGGACTTGATAAAATTTCATATTGTAGTTGATATATCAATTCCATATTGCTTCCTAAATATTTGAATGAGAATACTTGTTCAACAATTTTGTTGTAGACACAGGTTTAGTTACAAATAGGTTCGATGAAGAATATTAGGCTAAATCTTTCTCTTACATATGCTGTTAAATCCCACGCATCAAATGCTATGAAGCCTTTGCTTCTATCTTGCAAATGGTGGCTTCTTTATTAAGAAAACATTTAATTGGGAATTTTACATTACATTATAAAGCCAGTATGGCTTCTTTCAATGTTTTTATTATTCATTTCATACATCTTAATGATGGATAAATTATGAAATGAATAATAAAAACACCAAAAGAAACCGTAGTGGCTTTATAATGTAATGTAAAATTCCCTATTAAATGTCTTCTTAATAAAGAAGATAGAAGATAGAAATAAAGGCTTCATATAATTTGGCATGCAGGAATTAACAGTGTATATAAGAGAAAGATTTGCCATTTAGATTAGAGTTGCTCAGATAGCTCACTTGGTAGAGCATGTGCCTAATATTAGGGTAGTTTATTTGTATAACAAGTTTAATATTGGACAAAATAGTTTATTCATCAATCAGATGTGATATTTTCATAAGTAATGCCACGAGTGATTTCAAAATTATCGATAAATTCATGACTCAAGAAGTGAGGAATGAATTGTCTAGAGAATTTGGAAATCAAGAGTGGCATTTGTTAGGACTATTTAACAAACAAAATTAAGCTGTTTACTCACAAATCATTATTTAAATATAGTTATTTAAAAATATTTATACATTTAATGTAAATGGTGATGTTTGAAAACAAATGAGAAACTATTGTTATGCTTCATTTGTTGATCACTGCAACCGGATCAGATTATTTATTGCCAAAAGATCGCAATAGTATAAGAATGCACCCTAGAGGAGAAATTTATAACCAACATTATAGGTTATATTAAATTAATGTTGGGAAGTAAACATTATGAGGTATAATCATTAAAATTCATTGGAGAACATATTGTTTAAACAACTCACCTCATAGGATTCATACTTCCATGATATTGCGATTTCAAACACAGTCGTGTTCATCTTCAGCCATAACTCCGAGTCGGAGTTGTTTAAACAATATGTTCTCCGATGAATTTTAAACATTATAGGTTATTAATTAATTTTTGGTGTCCTATGTTGTAAGTATGTCAATTATATTTTTCTGGAACGTAAATTCCTGGGAAATAATATGTTTAAGAAAGTGCAAGCAGTAGTTTCTTTTTTTTTGTGGTATAATCAATTGCTACAAATGTTGTTATATTATCTCTCGCAAGCACTATTTGATTACATTCATGCACTATATACAATCTGGTAGCCACATGCATTCTAGAATTCTTACATCTTAATATATAAATTGTTATATTCAACATATTTCTTAGAGAGTCAGTCACTGCAAAATAATGCTCTGACCTATTCAGAATGTTAAAAAGGAGGAGCTTGATTTAAAGTGATAAAATTAAATTGATAAAATCGGGTGAAAAAGACTGTGATTGGTTGTAAATCAAAATTCATTGAAATGTGATTGGTCACTGACTCCCATTTGAATTATATAGTCATTAATAATATTATTATAACTAACTGAATCACTGGCTATATCAGACTCATGTTTTCATGACCTATCCTTAGCTAATGTTTTCCAATCATCCCCTGTTTAATCTACTTTGCTTAAATCATGGTCAATGTTATTCTCCCATCTCATTCATGGCCTACCTACTGGTTTTCTACATGGAGTTATTAAACATATTCCCAATTTATCAATTAATAATCAAGAAACAATACATATTAATAATAATTGTGTAATTACAAGCTAAAAGGTTACAGGTTCAAATTCTAATGGATCTAGGAACTTTAATGTAAACACTCTACTCATATCAAGAGGTGAGATGAGATGAAGTTCCTATTATTGAATATCTGTGATACACATATATGCCACCTGACTTCTTTGAGGTGTCTGCTGATCATGTTTTTTCTCACTTCATCCTTCCACTGTTCCCTGGGTTTTCCCCTCTTCCTCCTGCCATCAGCATTCCAATCCAGCATCATTCTTGGGATTATATTATTCTCCATCCTGTTCAGATGTTCATACCATTCCAATCTTTGTTCTTCTATTACTTCTATAATATTACGTTTAACATTCAATATTTCTCTAATTTTCTGGTTTCAAATTTTCTTCTTTCTTGATTTTTTATGCCCTTTGCCAAAAATCCTTCTCTGTTGTCAATATTTTTTTTGCTTGCTTTGAATATATTTTAAATAAAAAAACTGGCTTAAACTTTCTTGTGGTACAACTGTCCCCAAGTCACTTTTGTAAAAAAAATATATAAATGTTGTACAATTTGATACAAATATTTTTAGAATGTTTTTTTGTTCATTCTTCATTACATGTAACCAGCCATAGTTGAGATTTTTTCATAGTTGTAAGTGTTCAACCTCTCTCTAATAATAACAATAAAATTTAACTATTTAATAATCATCATCATCAACAAGGATTAAACCCAATGGCCTGTTCCGATCTCATTATAGGTCGAATTAGTCCTTCCATCTCTTCAATGGTCTTCCCAACAATCTTCTCCCTTTTGGTTTATAATTATACATTCTTCTTGGTATGTGCTGTTCATTCATTTGTAAAACATGCTGAAGGTAAGCATTTTGATAGTATTTTATTCTTTCACAGAGATTAAATATGTTAAGTTCTGTTCTTATATCTTCATTTTTCTTTTTATCGGTCCTTTGGTATCCTGCTATTGCTCTCAACATCTTCATTTCTGCAGCGTCTATTTGTTTACTATCTGCCTTTGTTAATGTCCAAGTTTCGCATCCATAGATAAGAGGTGGAACTGCCAATACTTTGTAAAATTTTAAAATAGTTTATTTTCTAGTTTTATTCAATAAAGTATGTTTAATTGTGCCACATAGATAATTGAATCATTGTATTTTAGTGTGTTTATCTAAATTTCTGTCATATTATTTATTTAATAATAATAATGTATTATATATATAATAATAATAATAATAATAATAATAATAATAATAATTTATTAGCTGATGAATCTCATGTTGTCTGACTGTGGACAAGATTTCAATGCCCTGAGACTCACTCAGCCTCCTTTGAAATGAGTACTGAAGGGTAAAGTTGGTTGGAACATAATTCCTTCTCATGTCATCTAACTATGGACAGAATTTCAAGGCTCCAGGACTCTCTCAGAATGGATGTAAAGTTGAGCAGAGCATAGCGTCGTTTAGTGTGAGTGAGGGCCCTGCTGAGCAGCATGGAAGTGTGCTTGTGTTAATGGCTGCTCCCTGCTGCCACACTTTCTCTCTCACCACCACATTTACATAACACTACATCACCACACATCATTGTTTCATGTCACAAAGATAACATCAATCTGGAAGCGAAGGAAACCTACTTCAAGTTTACTAACCTCTCTCTAATAATAATAATAATAATAATAAAATTTAACTATTATTTAATAATAATAATAATATATTATATATATGGGTCCACCGCTGTGGTCTCAAGGTAGGGTGCTGCCTTATCATGCAGCAAGCCCAGGTTCGATCCCCGATCGGGACTGTTTTCCTGGGTGAGGTTTTTATCAGGGTTTTTCCTCATCTGTAAGACAAATGTCAGGAAAAAATTTAAGGCCCAAACGGTCCCCGAAATCATATGACCATCATCATCCTTATCATTATCATCATCATCATCCTTCACTGGTGTGGAAAGCAACGGGAAGCTACCACACCTACAATTCCCTAGTAAAGCTGCAAGCATAGCATGAAAATGCTATGATTGCAGGGAAGGACCTGCCTTCGGGCAGAATTACTATGGATGGATATATATATATATATATATATATATATATATATATATATATAATTCTTCTTGTAGGCCCATGTTTCCCTTAACAGAGATTTAGGTGCTCTCCTCCTACAGGGAAGAATTTGAACCATACTAATTTAGTTACACTTGTTTTTGTATAGATGTCATTTGAGTGGTCTGTGATCGGTGTTCCACCTCATACTGACATCTAGGAAACCAAGGTAATACTAGGACGGGAAAATTTGGTAAATTTTGCTTAGAGGCCTTTTCTTTCAGGCTTAAGGATCTTTTACGAGCCTGAAAATCTTCAGACTCGGGACCCATGGCTTAAAGTCCCTCCTGGAGGACTTGCTCCTTGGATTTTTTTCGATCCTAAAAAAATCCATCGACCCCAGCCGGGTTTGAACCCGCGACCCTCGGGACCAGAGGCAAGGAGCATAACCACTAGTCCACCGCACTTTACTAATATATAATAATAATAATAATAATAATAATAATAATAATATTATTAATATATAACACAGTTGTGAAGAGTATTTTATTATATGGTGTGAAAACATGTACATTGAAGCAAAAACACAGAAATAAATTATTAGTCACAGAAATGGACATTTTAAGAAGATTGGCAAGAATATCAAAATTAAACAAAATAAAAAATACAATAAGAGAAATAATGAATGTAGAAAATAATATTGTACAAGAGATTGAAGAAATCCATCTAAGATGGTATGGACATATAATGAGAAGAAGGGACACAGAAACAAAGAAATATTAAAATGGATACCTCCTGGAAAAGGGAAACGTGGTGTACCAAAGCCAATGTGGATAAAAGGAATTCAAGACAACATGAAGAAGAGAAATATGACAGAACCAGACACACAAGACCTGGAAATGTGGAAGAAAAAAATTGTATGTTTTGGTTGACGCTATGTAAATAACAGAAACAATCCTGAATAAATAAATAAAAATAATATTAATAATAATAATAATATACCAATAATAGTAATGATGTCCACTGTTGTGGTCTTGAGGTAGTGTGCTGCCTTGTCACGCAGCGGGCCCGGGTTCGATCCCCGATCGGGGCAGTTTTTCTGGGTGAGATTTTTATCGGGGTTTTTCCTCACCTGTAAGACAAATGTCAGGAAAACTTTAAGGCCCAAACGGTCCCCGAAATCATATGGCCATCATCATCCTCATCCTTATCATCATCATCCTTCACTGGTGTGTAAAGCAACGGGAAGCTACCACACCTATAATTCCCTAGTAAAGCTACAAAGCATAGCATGAAAATGCTATGATTGCATTGAAAGACCTGCCCTCGGGCAGAATTACTATGGATGTGATAATATACCTGTTATAATCATCATCTTCCTTGGAAAGATTAGGCAATCTTCCCTGTTCCGTCTTCACACTGTTAGAACCATCTCTTCCTCGGACGTCCCACATGTCTTCTTCCTTGAAGTTGATAGTTATACGCTAGTGCTGGGATTCTTTCGATATTTATACGATCCTGGTGGGCTTTCCAATTGTTGTCATATTCTTCTATTTTCTCATTTAAGTTGTATATGTTCAATTTGTCCCGTATAATAATAATAATAATAATAATAATAATAATAATAATAATAGTAGTAGTAGTAATGATATTAGACCTAATAATAATGTTAATAGTAATAATAATAATAATAATAATAATAGTAATTAGTAAAATTTTAAGAAGATCAGCTGGAAGATCTAGAATGGACAGAATACGAAATAAAGAAATGAGGGAAATTATGGGTGTACAAGAGGAGCCAGACATCATAGACATTATAGAAAAGAAAAGATTACAGTGGTATGGCCATGTCAAAAGAATGCCAGAGCAAAGATTGCCTAAAATTGTTATGGAATGGATCCCAATAGAAAGGAAGAAGAGAGGAAGACCGAAGAAAACTTGGATAGAAGGGGTACAAGCAGCTATGAATATCAGAGGATTGGAGGAAGATCAGTGGATGGACAGAGAGGAATGGCGTTTGACTTCCGGAAGACGGCGACAGCTGCCATGATACCAGATGACGATGATGAAGTAATTAGTAATAGTAGTAATGATATTAGACCTAATAATAATGTTAATAGTAATAATAATAATAATAATAATAATAAAACACCAGTAATAGTAATAATAATAATAATAATAATAATAGGCTAATCATTTTATTATTCGATGCCACCAGTTTGTCATTTTGACATTTCTATTATTCTCTCCTGGCATTGGCTTTTGTAACCAACTTCTGAGGTTGGAGCACCTGCAAGGCAGGATTACGCTGCCCCAATAATATGATGGGTGATGTGGTAATGATGTGTTAGGAGAGGCCTTAATTCTAAACTAAGGCCGGTATTCAAGAATCAAGCTTTCTGCGAAGAGTGACTCTCAACCCATCTCTTTGTGGTTAATTATGTGGGTCATGCAGAACCTACTCTAACTGGCTCACTCTATTCAACATCATGTGCTAACAATATATTTATTTTAAAAAAATTCTTCTTTTTCTTCTTCTTCTTCCTTCCAAGTATTAGGCCAAGGCCTGTTACGATCCTATAGAAAATTTTCCCTCCAGCGTTTCATAGGACGGCCCAGTGATCTTCGTCCTCTTGGTATATAATTATAAACAGCTTTGGGGATCCGATTTGAACTCATTCTTTCTAGATGATGTTTCCAATTTAGGTGGTACTGTTTAATATATTCCAAAATTGGCATAGTCTTCAATTCTTTTAAGATATTGGTGTTCCTTTTTCCGATCCCATCTGGTGTAACCTGCTGTTCTGCGCATGAATCTCATTTCACAAGCCGTTATTCTGCTTTCATGTTGTCTTTTTAGTGTCCATGCTTGACTACCATAGGTCAACACTGGTCTAGCCAAAGTGTTATATAAACGTAATCTGTACAAGGGATGGTTTCATAACTTGATTAATAATTCCCAAACTTTTATTATAACTAGTAATTTTTTCAGGGATATCCTTTTCATCCCAGATAGAGAGATAATATCCAAGATATTTAAATTGATTAGATCTCTCTAAAATTTTATTCTGGAGACAGATTTTACTTTGTGTGGGGTCCTTCCCATGAAATGCCATAATTTTAGTTTTGTTAACTGATATTTCCATATTAAATTTGGCCCCTATTTTTTGTAAATTATAAATTGACCGTTGCAAATAATTTTCGGAAAGTGCCAGAAGAGCTAAATCATCTGCAAAAAGAATAGCATCGAGTGTGAGGTTCCTATTGATGGGTATATATCCCCGTTGTGTTTTCCTCCATTTGTTTATTATTCTATTCATATATATAATGAAAACACCGGTGAAAGTCCATAACCCTGTCTTCCTCTGGTGTTGATCTTTTCCCAAAAAGATAATTTGCCATCTTGTTTAACAGTTTAAAAAAGTTTCCAGGAACAACTGAACGATAAGAGCCTTAGCTTACGGAAGACAGAGATGGCATTGCCCAGAAAGCCTGGTTCTTGAATACCGGCCTAATTCCAAAGAGGTGAATATGATAATGATGGCTAGATGATGTTCAGGGACCATTTGGGCCTTAAAGTTTCCTGACATTTGTCTTACAAGTGGATAAAAAACCCTGAAAAAACCTCACCCAGAAATAATTACAATAAAAATATTAATAAAAATTATCAGTAATAATAATAATAAAAGGTAATAATAATAATAACAATAATAATTTGAGTAAATAAGGTGAATCTGATTTTATCTTACCTCTTAAATTGTTTATATAAACAACGATTTATGAGGTAAGATGAAATCAGATTCACTTTATTTATTAAGAAAACCTCATAATGCTACTTCCTATTGTAATGTATTAATAATTGGAATAATAATAATAACACTTTCAATAATATACAAAGAGTAGGCTATAATAACCATAAAATAAACGTCCTAGAAGAAATTGAAATATTGTGAAAAATGAAAACCTGCTTAATGAGAACATAACTAACCATCTCAACCCATTATATAATATGCTTATTAAAAGCAATTAGTATGTAATCAGCAGCTGAAGATGGAACAAGAAGTTAAAAAAAACTTCATAATATTAATGAATTTTAATTTGTTTAGAGGGTGGAATGATGTATACATTGATATTTAATCATGAGGTGGAATGTAAAGATTATGACAGAGATGACTGGAGGAGGTCAGTGGAAGAGGTGCAGGTCTGCATTGGAGTGTGGTGCCATATAAGAAGATCTGGTGCACAATCTAGTAATTAAAAATTTTACTCTAACAGCTCTCCTAGCCTAGAGACTGAAAACCAAAAAATTTCATTTCCTAACCTGCTGGGTACCAAAACTGGACTTGCTAGTTAGCAAGCAGACATTTGAACTATCTGGGCACAGTTAACTTTATCGTTAATGTTGTGGAGTTTAAGCAATAACTTACATGCCTTAGCCAAGCAGTTCAAGGCATCATGCTTTGGTGCAGGACTTGTGCCTGTTCGAATCTCCATGGGGGAAGAAATTTTATCATGGAATTTCAACCAGTCATTTATTAAACCCATCTGGCACTTCATTCTTGGGTTTTTCAGCATTGTACATTTTTTCAAACAAACAGGGAGTTAGTCTGATGTGTCAACCCCCAATCTGGAGAACCAAGAGATTTTAAATCAAGGTTCTCATCCTTTAGACTTGACGAATCAACGGCTAACTTCAAGGCCAAAATTAACGTGGATTGATGGCATTTTGAGTAGCATGAGGGAAAAAGGGTTGGACGATGGAGATTGGAATGACAGAGATGTGGAGGAGACTGTCAGTAGATTAATTGGACGCAGGAAGATGATGTGAAGCATTGTGAAACCTGCTAAATAAAATAAAATAATTTCAGCTAGTATGGGGGTCATGCATACCCGTCATTGTATTTAGGCTTCAGGTTGAAAAAAATAGTTACAATGGCTGAGGAACCTGACATGCTGAGAACATGTCACCCCTATACTGGCTAGACGGTCATCAAACTTGTAATTAACACTGCAGTTGAGAGATCAGCAGTCAGGTGGTAAGCTAAGAGCCTTCTAGACCTGTTGCGCCATGGAGTTTAGTTATTTTTTTTAGTTTTGGAAACATCTTGAAGAAAAGTAACTTAAGCTGGATGAACCAGATAGCAGCACTTTACCACATAGGTAAATAATCAATAACCAAATAGTTTGTCATTTAACAAGTAGTTAGCAGCACTTCATGCTTTATTGAATTTGCTGACATCTACCAGAGAAGTCAAGAATTGTGTTTTATTATTAAACATTGTATATAGTTTTACATATTATTTTACGTAGATTAGAACAACGTATGAGCCGTGTTATTATGCCTGTAAGACGGCTACCCTGTATAGATTCATTGTATTATAGGACCCATCATTGTTATGAATGAATGGAAATTAAAAATATTCTATGTGTTATGTAGTCTGTTATGGTGTTCCTGGTTTCACACATCAGACATTCACACATGACTCATATCACAATTTTTTTAGTAAGACCAGGCCTCAAGGAGGGGCTAGAACTCTCCCTTCGGCCCTATTTTGCCCTAAGTTGGTACATAGGCTCAGAGTCGTGAGGAAGTACATGAATGTGTCCCCTTGGATTACCACAATCACATATATTAAACATTCTGAAGTTTGCTACCTATTTACGTAAATATATACTTGTCAGTATAACTAAATATAAATGTTAAATTAAATTACAATATTTGAATTTCGCGCTTTTTACATCAAGATCTATAAGATATCAAATCAATTACTTTTATTTTGTAATAAACGTATAATTTGTATAAATACTTAATGAATTAAATTAACGCAATTATTTACGGTAATAGTACCTAACAAAGATGGCAGGCTAATTATCTCTTCAAATCAAGACATCTGCGTTGGTATCGGTTGTGTGTAAGGTCTGTAATTCTGTCAAATCCATTTCGCGGACTTTGATTTGATTGGTAGTTTTCTCATTATGTTGTGATTTAATAATTTTAATGACTTATATGATGTGATGTATTTATGAAATTATCGCCCGGCATAATTAGCAATTTATTGCATTTTAAAAAGGACCGTTAACATTAATTTTCGTGTAGGAAATGTAATTAAGGTTGGCAGGAAGCATCTATACAAGTCATTCTTTTAGATTGTAAGTATTAAAAAAATAATAAGAATTTAAAAGTTATGTTAAATACTTAGAAAACTTTAGTGAACTGCGAAGTAGTTGACAACATGTTGAATTAATGACCTGTCTTTGTAAATATAACCGAGAAAGTTACCGTACTGTAACAAGCATTGCATAACCTTAATTCTCTTAAAATCAAAATAAAAGTGATAATTGAATTGAAATTTAAGAAATTGTTGGCACTCAATGAAGTTAGATATTCGTGTTAGCGTTTTTAAGGTTAAGATTAAATAAACTTAAAACCTAATTGGAGTAATTGGTTTTAAAAAATAATTCGTTAATTTATTTATTTGGCTCAAGTTTAGAATACCTTTACCTATGATTTTCCATACTACATTCTTGTATTACTGTTGCCCTACATACTTTTTTGTCTTTACTAACATTTTTAAACGCTACGATACTTATAATTTTTTTACAATTATTAAATATTTATCTACATATGCAATTTCTTCAAAGTTCTGCAGAATCATTGTACGAACGCTTAAAGAAACTTATGCTAGATGGCAGAGATATCTGTGAAATCTAAATGATAAACATTCAAACATATATTTTAAGAAATGGATGTTCACTCACTTTCTATCTTAAAGAAGTCAAAGAGTTGGTGTATTTAGGAAGTGGTATTAATAAAGAAGGCAAAAAAAGATACAAAGTAAGACTAAATACTATTAAGCCTGTTGTGGAATCAGGATATGGTAGTAGGAGTTCCTGTCATTCCTATTGGAAGCACAGGACCTTTGTGAAAGCATACCATTGGACTCTTGTTTTTTTTTTACCAAATTCCTAACATCATTAATTTTCCTTGTTCAATTTCTGTTGTTACAGTTCTGCAGCACGTCATTTTTGGCCTTCCTCTTTATCTAGGCAATCCCTGTGGATTCCATTCCAATGCTCTCTTTGGCACACTGTCTAGTTCTCTTCTGAGAGTGTGTCCAATCCATTTCCATTTGTGATATTTAATCTCCTTCCAGATCTCATCCTGTGACTTTTATCTTCCACAATTCCTCGTTTGATATGTTTTGGCCACCAGATTCTCAAAATAAATCTCAGGCATCTATTTATATGTAGACCTAAGTCTCACACCCATATAGCAATATACTTTTCACATTGCTATTGAATAGTTTTAATTTAGTTCTAGTTGAGATTTGTTTAGATCTTCATCTGGGTGACAATTGTGAGAATACAGCTTTTAATTTTCTAATTCCAGCCTTAATATTTGCCTCTAATCCTTTTTTTTTTTTTTTATTTCATGCTTCCTAAATACTGGAATTTGCTCCTCTATTTTTTTTATTACCATTGAGCTGCAATCACATTTTAATTATATTATTTACTCCCATTATTTTGGTGTTTCGTTTATTCAGGCACAGTCCAGCTGTGTTTGCTGCCTTCTCCAGATTTATTAATTTGCTTTCAATGTCAGAGAATCTGTGTGCCAATAAAAAAAAAACATTGTAGGCATATTCTAGATCTTCAAGTCCACCATTCAGATCCTATTGATTCCCTCTATATCTTTGATTACATGCATTTGCTATTATGTCATCAGAAGACCAATATAAATAACAGTGGTGATAGCAAACAACCTTGTCTTACTCCACTCCGATAAGGAAAAAGTTCAGATAGTCTGGAATGAGGATATACCATTATATTAATCTCTGGAGCTGAATCATTGGACAGTAACAAAAAAAAAAGGATATAAGTAGAATTCATGGGAAAGAGATGAAGTTTTAATAAGAGGTAGAATACAGAACACTAAAGTAAAATAAGTTTTGAAGTTTGATAAAATTCAAGATGTAATGGTATAGTCCATGAGGGCTAAAGTGTCCAGAATATTTTAGAAAGAGAAAGAGAGTACTCACCATCTTCTTTCTCACTCATACGCATATCTCTTCACGGTGACAGCGGTAGGGCAGACACTCCCTGCAGTGAACATAGATCAGTGGTGGCATTCCCTTCTTCTAAAGATTCTCCTTGGCAAGTTTCTATGTCTTCATTTTCATTTTCATTGTCGTCGGTATTGTCTAAATTTATTTCAAACCGATCACTAATTTCCTCCATTAAACCGTCTACCTGCCAATATGACTCTTCAATCTTTTCAGTGTGTTCACACGCTCTTCTTCAATTTTCTGCAGTCACTTTTAACAGAGCACTCTGAACCAGTCGCCACTGACAAAAATTACCTGACACAAAAGTGACTGGACGGAAGTGGGGGGGATGGAGTTTTTCTAGCATTCCTAAGTAATTTTACAAGGGTAGCCCATTGTGTTTTGCGAAGGGTAGAAGAACAGTTCTCTAGACAAGGATAGCAGAAATCATGCCAACTTAGTCCTTTTACACTATAGATGTTCGGCTGCAGTGGTCTAGCTGTTATGTTCCTTGCCTCTAGTCCCAAGGGTTGTGCATCTCCATCTGGGTGATAATTGTGAAATTACAGCTTTTGGTTTTCTAATTCTAGCCTTAATATTTGCCTCTAATCCTTTTTTTTTATTTCATGCTTCCTAACTACTGGAATTTGCTCCTCCTGTTTTTTTTCTACCATTGACCTACAATCATATTTTAATTGTATTATTTACTCCCATTGTTTTGGTGTTTTGTTTATTCAGGCACAGTTCAGCTGTGTTTGCTGCCTTCTCCAGATCTATTAATTTGCTTTCAATGTCAGAGAATCTGTGTACCCAAAAAAAAAAAACCATTGTAGGCATATTCTAGATCTTAAAGTCCACCATTCAGATCCTATTGAATCCCTCTACGGGTCAAATGTTTGAACGCATTAGACAGTAAAAGGCATTCTCTGCTGAGAAAGTTTTATCCAAATACATTTTGCTTACTCAGAACTCTATTCATGCGATAATAATTGTAAGCTACCTGACAAGGTACCTTAAGATCATAGCTCAAGATAGAAACTTATCGTGAAAATCCCGAAGGGAACCGATGTAGTTTGAAACCTTTGCAGCTTTATCCAAGATGTCAGACCTTGAAGACTTCGATCATGTTTTCGGTATATGCGGAGAAGAGGAATTTGATAGAGTCTACCAAAGAATTCAACTGGAAGAACAGGAGAATCGGCGTAATATTGTACGACGCACACGTCGTTGTATACGGTATTATTTGCGGGACGCAAGCGTAAATGCATTCGTCTATAGCAGACGAAAATAACAGAAGTGGTTTTCGCTGAGAATTCTGGGTAATTCGTTGCCAATATTACGAAAACGTCAACTTTCATGCATGACCGGTAAGTCGGCCGTTAATTCGATCTCAGCAATTGCTCATGGTGAGTCAGCTCACCAGTGATTGGAAGTAATTTGAGTAGAGACTAATGTATTTGCATGCGGCCCTACATCTTCTATTACATGCATTTGCTATTATGTCATCTAAGACCAATATAAATAACAGTGGTGATAGCAAACAACCTTGTCTTACTCCACTCCGATAAGGAAAAAGTTCAGATAGTCTGGAATCAGGATATACCATTAAATTATTGTAAAAAAGTATAAAATACATTTTAACCTATATTAATCTCTGGAGCTGAATCATTGGGCAGTAACAAAAAAAAAAGGATGTAAGTAGAATTCATGGGAAAGAGATGAAGTTTTAATAAGAGGTAGAATGCAGAACACTAAAGTAAAATAAGTTTTGAAGTTTGATAAAATTCAAGATGTAATGGTAGATGTTTGGCTGCAGTGGTCTAGTTGTTATGTTCCTTGCCTCTAGTCCCAAGGGTTGTGGATGATGAATTTTTAAAATGGAAAAATTCAAAGGACAAGTCCTCTAGGAGGGACTTTAAGCCATGGGTCCAGAGTCTGTAGATTTTTTGGCCTCTTTAAAGAGGCTCTGGGCAAAATTTAACCGACTTTCTTCCACCCAAGTAATCCCTTATAGCAAATGCCACGAACGAAGGCAGGTCTGGTACATCAGTGGAAGTAGACAAAAGATTTCAATCGATGTGGAAATGCAATGTTTGTATTACTTGTCAGGAATTCATACACATTGAACCAGCTTACTCCTACCGCTTTCAGTGCTTTACACCAGAGCTGCCCAAACTTATTTGTATCGCGGGCCAAATGGAAGAAACTTTAAGGTGGTGCGAGCCATAGACCTATTATAGCTGTTGTGGATTATAATTATTATTTATTTATCAGGTTTCACATTTTCATGTACCTAATTAATCTACTGTTATTCTCCTCCACATCTGTTCATCATTCCAATCTCTATCATCCAACACTTTTTCTCTCATGTTGATCAAAACACCGTAAATCTATTTCATTTTTAGCCATCCTATTCTTCTTCTAACATGACCAGTTTATTGATTGTTATTATAAACTTGTGTTAAGTTGCTACTTTTCTTGTTATGTTATTATAACATTTATGCAAGTTCTTTTTCCGTTGCTGATAGAATAATATTATAAGCATATCTTTAGCATATTTTAATTTATTGGAATTCTACAGGCCTACAGGGGCCAGATAGGAAGTGATGGAGGGCCATATTTTGGGCATTCCTGCTTTACACTGTCGTATTCAGTTATTAAACACAACACTAGTAAAATTAATTTAGATTTACTCAGTTTTATTATTATAATCACAAAACTCAAACAATTCTGCCACATTCAACACACAGTAGTTGAGTGCAGGTGATTGTCAATCTGAAAGCATTGTGACGTAGATGTGCAGAACCCACAATACCACCTTCGATGTTTTTATTATTAATGTAATATTTCTCACTGAAGAACTAATTATATTTCCACATTTTTTCACTACAAATATAATTTGTCCTTCAGTGAAAAATATTAAATCAATAATAAAAAACATCGAAAGAAGCTCTACTGGCTTTATAAAGTAGTGTTTAAATTCCCAATAAATGTCTTCTTAAAGAAGAAGCTGCTATTTGTGTTACCAAGCAAAGATTTGTAGCATTCAGCGATCAGGAATTAATAATGTATAAGAGAAAAATTAGTGTTTAGATTGGAGTGTTCAGATAGAAAGCCAAAGATCCTGGGTCCAAACCTCAGTCTGAGCGTATAATTTTTCTCTTCAAACATAAGACCACCTTCGTTTATGTATTTTACAATAGTTGCCTATTAGATGTCTCATTAAGGTGACATGCTGACCATATGTCACTCATGACATCTTTTGTGAATTAAGCATAATTAAAATTAGATTGGTCAAGAAACCCCAAAGAGGGGGGTGGGTAGTTTATACTCAAAGGGCCTTGAACCAAAGGGGTAAAATAAAATGGAATAATCTGGAAGGATAACAAGACAAGCACTGGAATTTAAATTATGGGGGAAGTGAAGCAGAAATTGGCTGAGATACAGATAGGAAGAACAAGTTAAGAAGAATATTGATAAAAAAGGAGTTGAATGGATGGAAGAGAAGACATGGAACAACTGAGATAGATGGAGGATTTAAAAATCGACTCCTGGAGCAAGGACACAAGACTCACCTCTTCCGAACTAAGTTCCAGTTGTAATGTAAACAAACCAGATGTAAGACTGTATTTTCACTGGTCATATAATGGTTTTGCCTTTAAGTGTGTAAGAAAATGTAGAAATAAAGGAAATAAAAATGTCTTATCTAGCACAGATCTATATAAGTTATATGGGAGAATCTTAAAATATATAATTACAATTATAATAGATCAAATAAGCATTGTTATATTCTTATGCATGCAGTGCAGAATATATTGGGATTTCTATTGTTTCAAAAGTTCACTTTCTGTAGAATTTCTTATAACAATTGTAAAGAAACTATTTTAAAAGCAGAGAGAAACTAATTATTTTGAATGTTTTCAAACAGTTTAGCAAAAAATATCTTACATTAGCCATTGAGGATGAGGTGAAAATAACAGCAGAATTTACAGGTGCGTCAGTATGGAGCATAAATTCTGCTCGTAATGAAATTGCAAATAAAGGATATTTATTGACATCATGGAAAAAGCAGAAGCATCTGATGAGGTAGATCCATAATTTTTTGTCATAAATAAATAAGAAATGGAAGTTCTAATTATTGGTACCATCTTACCTTGAATACAGTCTTATTTCCCGAAAAATATGATGTTGCCTAAGAACAATGTTCCTATCAATGCACAATCCTGTCATATGGCAGGTAAAGGTGGCACCATGGTTCTCCCAATAGATAGAATCGGCAGAGTAATACCTTATGCAAGTTTTGTTTACAGTATAATTGGAACTTAACTTGGAATTGACATAGGAGGGAAGAGAGCAGGAAATAGGTTGAGATGTAGACGGGAAGAATAAGTTAAGAAGAAGGTTAGAAAATACTTTACAACATGTGATGCAAACAAATTTTCTGAGTTACGATCATACACCATGCGCATGTGCCAACAAACACAAAGCAGTTTACACTATGGAATCAGTATGCAGCCAACATGAACCTAAAAGCTAATCTAATGTGCAATTTAAGTACTCTAACCTGTGAAAGACCAATCTAAAAGCTAATCTAATGCATGGTAAAATCAAATGTTTCTTATCTCTCCTCATACAAATCTAAGTAGATCGCGGTTTCAAGACCATAACGGTGTCATCTTCAGTACTATTTTGGCGACTGATGTTATGTCAATCAGAAGAAACTCATCTTCTTCCCTCTGTTGGTGGACCGATGAACCTCTGGATCAGGTCAGAATTTGCGGGATATTCTGACCTGATCCAGAGGTTCATCGGTCCCCCAACAGAGGGTAGAAGAAGAGTTTCTTCCGATCGACATAACATCAGTCGCCAAAATAGTACTGAACATGAGACTGTTATGGTCTCGAAATCACGATCTACTTAGAAGATTTGTACGAGGAGAGGTAAGAAACATTTGATTTTACCATAAATTAAACCTCATAGTGATTAATTCCTGTAAAAGTTAAATAATCTAATGCAATTTGTTTATTTTTATTATTTCACTCACCTCATACTTCATAATTCATAGCAGACCCAGGGTTTCTTCACATCTTTTGTGACATTCTCAATGCTGTGTCACGTTCACAATTTAACTTAATCTAATGCAATATTTGAAGAGAAAAATTTTCGCATAGTCCGAGACTCGAACCCGGGACCCTTGGCTTTCCGGGCTAAGTGCTCTACCAACTGAGCTACCGAGGCGAGTTACGATCTAGATGTAAACTTTTCTCTTATATAATTGTAATTCCCTCGCGCCAAATGCTTGAAACCATAGCTTCTAGCTTTGCAAATGGCGGCTTCTTAGTTAAGAAGACATTTATTGGGAATTTTTCTCTTGAAATATAATTTATTCTTCAGTGAGAAGTGTTAAATCAATAATAAAATCGTCAATCTAATGCAATTTAACCACTCTAACTTGTGGAAGAATGCAATGCCCAAAAATAAATAGTAAGTTCTGAAATTCTGAAGTTTATGTGTACAGTTTATTAGTACATACTGTATGTTGGCTGCACAGGAACACATCTTTGTTGTTGTATAGAATATTCGTTAAAATCAATATGGCTGCTACATCTTCATGTTACGTATGTAGTTAAATATCATAGAAAAATATATTGAAATAATCATTAGAAAAAATGTAAAAATCATTGTAAATGGTGGGAAATAATTTGGAAAATGAAACCCTAAGAATAAAATTTGACAGGAGTTTATGAAGAAATTAAAAAAAGTTGCATCACAGGTTGTAAAGTTTAGCTGAAGATTGATAAAAGAGTTGAATGGATTCAAGAGGAGACATGGCATGACCTACATGGAGGATTTAAAAATCAGCCCCCGGTAGCAAGGACACAAGACTATATAAAGAACTGTGACTTACTTATTTTAGGAATTCTCACTATGAGGTATATTCATTAAGGTAGAATATGTTTATCACTCACCTCATATTGTTCTTCTTATTTGATTATAGACTAGTTTCGGAACATAGTTTCTGTTCCATCCTCAGTAACATCACGACCGTTGTTCTGTCGTCTTGAAGAGTTGTCCTTCTCTCCTTCCATTGGCTGACTGAAAAACCTCGAAACCAGGTCATTCTAACCGGAACATTCAAAAGAGCGAAAAGAAGAAATTAATGAACTTTGAAATTCCCGGTTAGAATGACCTGGTTTCGAGGTTTTTCAGTCAGCCAATGGAAGGAGAGAAGGACAACTCTTCAAGACGACAGAACAACGGTCGTGATGTTACTGAGGATGGAACAGAAACTATGTTCCGAAACTAGTCTATAATCAAATAAGAAGAACAATATGAGGTGAGTGATAAACATATTCTACCTTAATAACTGTGACTTGTTGTGAATTTTTAATAAATGATGAGTTATTCTCACATTGGCTGTACTTTATTAATAATCTTTGGCATTTTGAAATGTTAGCAAATACATTGATATATACACATGTTGCAGTAATACCAACACCACACATCAACACCCTGTTCTGCACAATGTGTACAATTCCCACCAGATGGCACTATCACCACTGATAATAATATAAGCTGCGATATTTGTCAATTGTTGGAGATTCATATTCAAATCCTGGTGCTCACCAACCTGTTGGGGTTTTATTTTTTCTGGTTTTCCCCAGTTATCAAGGCAAATGATGGGCTGTAATTTCATCATCAGGACCCAATTTCACTGCAAACATCATTTCATAATTTTTGAAAGCTCTTATTTAATTAACAATTTTAAATGGCCTTGACAAAATGAAGAAGACTACATAACAGTGAGCTACATGATCTTTATGGGAAACAATTACATACCGTATATTTCTGAATGTAAGGCACACTTTTAACCGAATTATCGGGTCCTCAAAATCGGGGTGAGCCTTATATTTGCACACCTTACATTTACATACAAATGATAAAATTTTAGGTTATGATAGGTCGCCATTGCCGGAAATGTTTCTGCTACACAGAATGTACCACTAGCATGTTGATTTCCATATTTTTCATTGTGTAAGACAACTTTATTAAACTTTTTGAAGAGAAAATTATACGCTCAGACCGGGACTTGAACCCGGGACCCTTGGTTTTCTAGTCCAAGTGCTCTACCATTTGAGCTACCTGAGCAAGTACCGATCTAAACGCAAATTTTTCTCTATATATGTTGTAATTCCCGCCCACCAAATGCTTTGAAGCCTTTGCTTCTATCTTTGCAAATGGCGGCTTCTTTATTAAGAAGACATATTTGGGAATTATACATTACATTATAAATGCCAGTAAGGCTTTTTTCAATGTTTTTATTATTAATTTCATACATCTCAATGATGGATAAATCATATTTGAAGAGAAAATTATACGCTCAGACCAGGACTTGAACCCGGGACCCTTGGTTTTCTAGTCCAAGTGTTCTACCATTTGAGCTACCTGAGCAAGTACCGATCTAAACGCAAATTTTTCTCTATATATGTTGTAATTCCCGCCCACCAAATGCTTAAACTTGCATTAAAAGACATTCACTTGGTTAGCATTCTCTCCATTATATACGCAGCCTAAATAGAAATTTAACCTTATGTCCTCACTTCTGGCTTCTTACTAATTTTTTTTTTCTGTTACACTGGTCAACAAAATCAACTTTTTTTCTTTCACAAGAATAAAATATGAGATTTTAGAAGTATTTTTCATCCTGAATTTAAATATTTCAATTTTTTCATATCAGACAAGAGTTTTCTGTGATATTTATTTACATTTTTTATAATTTTTAATTAAATCCATCTAACTCTTAACTCATTCTGACTTACCTAGAAAGTGGTAGATAGTGATTTTCGGGCATATTTTGCATCTGGAACATCTCTCTTCTTGGTCCAACAGTAGTCAGCCAGCATATTAAAACTCCACTTGCCTTGGTACCTCTTTTCCATTGTGGAAATTTGCTGATGAAAATGCTCACCATGCTCATCAAAGACAGCCCCAAGATTTTCCGATAAGTCTAAGTGAGAGTCCAAAAAGTCCATTTTTAAGGACATGTTGCATCCCATGACAGGTCAAAAAGAGAATGCTCAAATCAATTTAAAAAAAGTAGCTGTCACAAAAAAAAACTGTGCCTGATGGAAAAATTCTGACTACATATCTGAATTCAGTATGAAAAAATGCACTAGATTCACTAATCAGATTTCTTGTGAAGAAAAGCTTGTCGACCAGTGTTATTAGCTTTTGATAACGTAATTCTTGTTGTTTGCATGTTTGATAGAGTCTAAAAAAAACAGAAGCCAGAACATTAAACTTGTTATGATATATATATTTTTGCAAACTTATCGTAACTTTTAGGTTTAAGGTCATACATCTCTGATTTTGAGGTTATATTCATTTAGGGTGCACCTTATATTCAGACATATATGGTAATAACAACAGTTAGGGCTTGTAGATTGCAGTGGGCAGGACATGTGGCATGAATGGGGAATGAAAGAGGGACATTGAAACCTCCAGTAAGAAACCAGATGAAATGGAAAATTCTTGTAAGAAAGCCAGATGGAGAATGTCCAGTAGGTAGGCAAAAATTGGAAATCAGACCGTAATAAGAACAGTAATAGCTCATAGAGGACATGTGACAGCAATAGGTAATGAAAGAAGTGCATGGAAACTTCTTCTAGGAAAAGTCAAAGGTAGGTCAAGAATGAGTTCGTAAAATAATAAAATCATTATTTGATGGAGATGAATTATATAAGGAATAATTGATAAAACATTGGGTCTGGATAGGGATGTATGGATAGCTTATTTTCTTTTTACCATTGATTACAATAGTTTGTGTTCATTAATTGACCTATTTCAAGCATAGCAATAGCTTTAGTTTCTTAATATTAATTTAATGAACCTCCAGATTCGATTGTGCTAATCAGTTAGCTATTACAGCAATTTATATATATATAGACGATTTTTATTATTAATTTAACACTTCTCATAGAAGGATACATTATATTTGAAGAGAAAAATTTTCGCCTAGACCGAGACTCGAACCCGGGACCTTTGGCTTTCTGGGCCAAGTGCTCTACCAACTGAGCTACCGAGGTGAGTTACGATCTAGACGCAAATATAATTTATCCTTCTATGAGAAGTGTTAAATTAATAATAAAAATCGTCAATAAAAGCCCTACTGGCTATAAAGTAGTGTTAAATTCCCAATAAATGTCTTCTTAACTAAGAAGCCACCATTTGCAAAGATAGAAGCTATGGTTTCAAGCATTTGGTGCGAGGGAATTACAACGTACATAAGAGAAAAATTTGCGTCTAGATCGTAACTCGCCTCGGTAGCTCAGTTGGTAGAGCACTTGGCCCGGAAAGCCAAGGGTCCCGGGTTCGAGTCCCGGTCTAGGCGAAAATTTTTCTCTTCAAATATATTATATATATATGCTACAAGTTTTTTTTTGGGAGCCAAACTTGGCTGAGAAAAGTAAGTTTATTAATCAGCAAAATAGAACCATTTGGAATGGCGGTTAATCTGAAGCAAACATTTAGAAAAATTATTCTGTAACAAATTTCATATTTCACAACAAACTTGGTATATACCATTAAATAAAAATGAGAAAAGTATTCTCCAAATATCTGCAATATCCGACCATTAGGAATTGGATATTTCCTGAAAGCCGAAATCTGAAAAATCGCTCTTAGAATCACCATGTTTGTTTTCTTGCAATGGTACTGGATACATGAGATTTAATTAAAAGAAGGCTGATATATATTGATGCTATATTTAGTTTAACATATTCCAGTCCTGGACAAATTAATTTTTTTAAAAGAAAGATTAATGTGTGAACCGGGAATCAAACCTTGGACCTCTGACTGTGTACATCAGCATGCAGTCCATTACAATTCGAGACACGATATACAAAACACATTAACATACATGGTTAGAGGTCCAGGGTTTGATTCCTGGTTCAGACATTAATTTTTCTTTAAAACATTAGAGGATGATATACTCGGACCAACGGATCTGTGCCCCTATAGTGCTGGCATCATTTTTAGAAAAGTACTCGTCAATACTCACACCATTTCACTGCACTCCCCTCCCACTATGTCAAACAGCAGCCACAGTAACTTATCAAGTAGGGATGTTGCCAAACTTCCCCTAGTGTCATGGCTCTTGAATATTGAATAATGCAAGGTTGGAGTCGAGTTGACAACACTGGAGTGCAAGTACAAGAGAGAGAGAGAGGAATGCAGCCCTCAGGGGTCCTCAACTAGGGGATATGTGGATGGCGACCACAAGGTGCCCAAGCTGAGCAAAACATTTCTTCCACTTACTTGTGTTTTGCACTCTTTTAACTTTACCATCTAACCTCTCTTGGTTAACTCTTGTTTTTTTGACCCTGACACTATTAGGGCTTCCGAGGGCTAGGGAGTCTTTCCTTTATTTTCTTTTCTTCTCCAGAAAAGCCTGACCAGAGGCTATAAGATGGCAGCCCCATCACTGGTCTTGCCTTCCTTTGGCCAGCAAACAATCGAAGGGACTATTATTATGCTTTCAAGTCTTATACGAGAATTTCCCGGAACGCTGGAGGGAAAATTTTCTATAGGATTGTAACAGGCCTTGGCCTAATACTTGGAAGGAAGAAGAAGAAGAAGAAAAAGGAATGCAGGGAGGGAAATGATTTGTCGAGGCTGAAAAGGTAGTAGGCTTTAGTTTGCATATCTTACGGGGGCACAGATCCGTTGGACAGACAATATATTTCATAAATCAGCAAATTCAGACCATACAGTTGACTTCTGAGGAATTTACTTAGCTTACACAATTCTGAGATGTTACAATGTCTGAGTTACAAATTCTAATGACCTGATTTCCCTTACCATTATTCTCTAATGAGCTCAAGATTGTATCCCTCTTCTAGATTTCAATTGTAGCTGTCAGAAGACCCAAGAACCATTTTAACAACATTTTTCAACACTCAATTATTTTAAAAATTCTATCAGTGGCAATGTATTTTGCTTAACATTCAATTGTCTGTATGTTGTACATTAGTGACATCTGGTGGCATGACAAGAACACAATAAATTGCCTCAGAGGCATTTGAGAGTTTTGTTTTTGCAGTTTTCTTCTATGTTTAGACTGCTTGTTCATTATATATATTATATATTCCTCTATATGTACACACACGCACACACTCATGCATGCTTTCTTCACTTGCGAAGGCACTTAAACAGCCACACAGACACTCAACATGACGGAATGTTTTCATTTGATTATTTATTTTTGTTGTTTATACTTGCTGCACTGCAAGTTCTAACCACTACTCTTTGTCATTATTGTCTGTAGCTATTTGAGCATATACGGACATGGGTGTAACATCACATACTGTTATGAACGTACTATGGAAATAATATATACAAACACGCTGTTGTATGGAATAGTCAACACAATTGAAGTGAGAAATTTCTGTCTGAATTGGGATTGGGATTTGAACCTGATATTCTGCTTTATGTGCTGGTACTTTACTGTAAAAAAGCAGAAAAACTCCATGGCGTGACAGATCTAGAAGGCCCTTGGCCTATCAGCCAACTGCTGGCCTCAAATCCACATGTGCTAATCACAGTAATAGACTATCATCCAGCCAGTATAAGGGTGATATGTGGTCAGCATATGGGGCCCCCCAGCTATTATAGCTGGTTTTATCAACCTGCAGCAACAACTTATTGTGGCAACCCAAATTCCTCATGATGTTGGTTGGGCACTGATCCCATACTGGTCGAAATTTCATGACAAAATTTCTTTCACCATGGAGACTCTAACCAGTGTAAGTCCTGTAACTCTGTGCTATGGCATCTTGTCTTAACCACTCAGCTATGGTGCAGGACACTTTACAGTTACACCACTTGGGAAATTCCAGGAATAAGCATACATTTCTCTTTCTTTAACCATGTATTTCTGCAGTAGTGACAATTTATTCACAATACAACGGGTTTGCTTCTAACAAGGGAACTGTTGACCATTGCATGCCGAAAGCGATTTTGAAATTTCCCCCAGAGAAGAGTTGTGATAGGCCATGTCAAAAAAAAAATACTGTTTTAACTGCAAGGCACAGAAATTGAAGCCAAAATTCAGCAATGGGAACCCACTGTAAGGAGCAGTTAAGACTCCCTGCTTGACTTAGAGTGGAGTGAAGTGAGGCAGGATGTGGCACGAATGGCAAGTAGTGAAGTTATTTAACATCTTCAATACTGTTATTTTAACACAGTTCCAATAATGGATCATATTATAATATTATAATGATATCGTGAAAAGAAAAATTAATGTCTGAACCAGGAATCGAACCATGGACCTCTAGTTCTCCGTACTAGTGTGCAGCCCACGTCCGCTGCCAGTTAGGACACCTACCAGGCAGCGGACGAAACGAGAATTATAGATTTGTATATGTGGAAAGAATTGTTAATGTTTGTGCCAGGTCTAGAATAGTGTAGTGGGCTGCACACTAGTACGGAGTACTAGAGATCCACGGTTCGATTCCTGGTTCAGACATTAATTTTTCTAATCAATTGAGTTGGTGTTTACTTGATGATAATCCATAGTTATTAATTAAATAAAAATAAAACTTTGTTTTATTTGATTTTCATATTTATTAATATAATTCAATGACAGCTGTTTCGATACACTGTACCTTCAATGTTAATATTATTCGTTTTTAAACACCTTAATGATGGACAAATTATATTTGAAAAGAAAAATATACGCCTAGACTGGGGTTTGAACCCAGGACCTTTGACTTCCTATGTCAATGCTCTTCCATCTGAGCCACCTAGGCCTCCAATCTAAACGCGTATTTTTCTCTTACACATAGTTAATTCCCTAACCCCAAATGCTACGAGCCGTTGCTACGATTTTTGCAAATGGCGGCTTCTTTGTTAAGAAGACTTTTTTATTGGGAATTTAAACATTACTTATAAAGCCAGTAATGCTTCTTTCAATGTTAATATTATTCGTTTTTAAACACCTTAATGATGGACAAATTATATTTGAGAAGAAAAATATACGCCTAGACTGGGGTTTGAACCCAGGACCTTTGACTTTCTATGTCAATGCTCTTCCATCTGAGCCACCTAGGCCTCCAATCTAAACGCATATTTTGGAGGCCTAGGTGGCTCAGATGGAAGAGCATTGACATAGAAAGTCAAAGGTCCTGGGTTCAAACCCCAGTCTAGGCGTATATTTTTCTTTTCAAATATAATACACTGTACCTTCTTCAGACATGTGTACTATAATAACACAATCCATAATTTAACATGTCTGAAGAAGGTACAGTGTACCGAAACAGCTGTCACTGAATTATATCTTAATAAATATGAAAATCAAATAAAACAATGTTTTATTTAATTAATTAATTTTTCTCTTCACGATATTATTATAATATTATAAGTAGTGAACGTTATCCAGTCTATCAATTCGGGAGTTGTAATACTTCCCTATAGTTTAAATGAGAGATTTAGCACTGGATTTTAATGTCCACAGTTTAAAACAACAGATATTTTTTTTTTTTTTTTTTTTTTTGGTCACGGCCTTTGGTACATCACAATGCTTTTCTGGAAGAAATTTCAAGGTAGATTTCGGCATGCAATGGTTGACAGTTTCCCTGTAAGACCTCCAGCTTTATGCACTGGCACTCTAATCACTAGAGCTACTCAAGACTACCCCTGTCCAAACATACGCTTCTCTTGTGAGTAGCTCAATTGATTGGAGCCCCAGTAGATAAAGCTCGAAGTCTTGGCTTCAAATCCGGTTCATACAAAAATTTTTATCCTCATAATTGATTAAGACAATTATCTTGAGTATATTAATGTACACAAGTCTATTGCTTTTTACGAGTAAACAAATTTAATAATGTTGAGTGATTCCGGGCTTTGTGGCCATGGTCCATTACTGGTGTTCCTACCAGAAGTTTCTCCCTCAGCTGCAGAGGGCATCTTCAATGGCGAGTACTTCTAGGTGTTGTTTCCTGGTCAGAGCCTCCGGAGGGAGAAACGTCTGGTAGAAACACCAGTGATGGACCCTTCTGACCAGAAAACCGCCTAGAAGTACTCACCACTGAAGATGCCCTCCACAGCTGAGGGAGAAATGTCTGGTAGAAACACCAGTTATAGACCATGGCCACATAGCCCGGAATCACTCAACATTATGATTATCGGCCGTGAAAGCCTGCATTCAAACAAATTTAATTATGTTTTTATTATTAATTTAACATTTCTCAATGAAAGATAAATTAAATTTGAAGAGAAAAATTTTCGCCTAGACCGGGACTCGAACCCGGGACCCTTGGCTTTCCGGGCCAAGTGCTCTACCAACTGAGCTATCGAGGCGAGTTACGATCTAGACGCAAATTTTTCTCTTATATACGTTGTAATTCCCTATCGCCAAATGCTTTTGAAACCATTGTTTCTATCTTTGCAAATGGCGGCTTCTTAGTTAAGAAGACATTTATTGGAAATTTAACATTACTTTAAAAGCCAGTAAGGCCTCTAATGATGTTTTTATTATTAATTTAACATTTCTCAATGAAAGATAAATTAAATTTGAAGAGAAAAATTTTCGCCTAGACCGGGACTCGAACCCGGGACCCTTGGCTTTCCGGCACTTGGCCCGGAAAGCCAAGGGTCCCGGGTTCGAGTCCCGGTCTAGGCGAAAATTTTTCTCTTCAAATTTAATTTATCTTTCATTGAGAAATGTTAAATTAATAATAAAAACATCATTAGAGGCCTTACTGGCTTTTAAAGTAATGTTAAATTTCCAATAAATGTCTTCTTAACTAAGAAGCCGCCATTTGCAAAGATAGAAACAATGGTTTCAAAAGCATTTGGCGATAGGGAATTACAACGTATATAAGAGAAAAATTTGCGTCTAGATCGTAACTCGCCTCGATAGCTCAGTTGGTAGAGCACTTGGCCCGGAAAGCCAAGGGTCCCGGGTTCGAGTCCCGGTCTAGGCGAAAATTTTTCTCTTCAAATTTAATTTATCTTTCATTGAGAAATGTTAAATTAATAATAAAAACATCATTAGAGGCCTTACTGGCTTTTAAAGTAATGTTAAATTTCCAATAAATGTCTTCTTAACTAAGAAGCCGCCATTTGCAAAGATAGAAACAATGGTTTCAAAAGCATTTGGCGATAGGGAATTACAACGTATATAAGAGAAAAATTTGCGTCTAGATCGTAACTCGCCTCGATAGCTCAGTTGGTAGAGCACTTGGCCCGGAAAGCCAAGGGTCCCGGGTTCGAGTCCCGGTCTAGGCGAAAATTTTTCTCTTCAAATTTAAATTTAATTATTTGGGTTATAATTTAATATTTCAAAATGAAGCTGATATAGCAAAGAAAGTCACAAATTTCATAAAAACAATGGGGATAATTAATAGTATTATGAAACCATCTTTAGTACAAAAGAACATAAGACTTTGACATAAGTTTCTTGCAAGATCAGTATTAAGATATGGTAGTGAAGCATGAACAATATGAAGAAGAGACGAATGCCGAATAACAGCAAATGAGATGCGATTTATGCGCCGTTCAGCTGGCTATTCGAAGTGGGACCATAAAAGAAATGAAAATGAGGAAATTATGGAAGAGTTGGGTGTAGAACCCATTCTTTATCACATGCAAAACTACCAGAACTGGAAAGCCCTTCTTCAACAGATGCCTTCTCACAGAATTCCAAAAGCTATGCTTCGTTACTATCCTCAAGGCAAAAGATTGCTCGAACATCAAAAAATAGCGCTGGATGGAAAATTCCTCTTGAGACCGTAACAGGCCACATGGCCTAATACTTGCATGGATGGTGTTGATAACAAGTCCATTGAATTATTTTTTCTTTTATTAAATACAATAGGAAGTCACATTAATAGGTTTATTTAATAATTAAGATATATGTTCTGTATGTTCTTACCTCTTATGGTTGTTCTTGTTGAACATATGTTTTAAGGCTTCTGAGCCTTATCATCAGCGATTACAGACTGATTTTTCTTAAGTTTTTGGTGAGAAAAATCAGCCTGTAATCGCTGATGATGGGGCTCAGAAGCCTTGAAACATATGTTCAACAAAAAACAACCATAAGAGATAGGAATATACAGACCAAATATCTTAATTATCCATTCATGAACTTAAATTTGTACATTTCCACATTTTATTTGCACCCATGTCCAGATATGATTACTTTCGATGTGTATATGCGAATGCTACTATCGGTATGGGGGTCTTGCATCGTGATGACGTCTGTCGAGTTGAATGATGTCTGCCGATAGATCTCGACTGTCGTCTTCGGACTCAGTAAGTGCGGTGAGTTGTTGTGCTTGGTCGGCTGCTAGAATTGTGAGATGTGTAGAGTCGGACTGCAAAGTGTTGGACTCCGGCCCTGGACCACACACCTTTCTCTGCAGAGCCTGAACGTAACTCTGAAACACATGTCATTATGAATTATTTTAAACAAATCTCCATGATGTGTGACAGGTGTGACCTCATCCAAGCTAAGTTCCAGTTGTAATGTAAACAAACCAGACATATAACTGTGCTTTCATTGATCGAATAATGGTTTTATGTTTAAGTGTGTAAGAAAATGTAGTTTGCTCTCTAACAATAAAAATAAATAAAATAAAAATATATATTATCTAAGAGTCCACCACCTGTGGTCTCGAGGTAGCATGCTGCCTTGTCACGCAGTAGGCCCAGATTCGATTCCCGGTCGGGACAGACTCCTGGATGAGGTTTTTTCGGGGTTTTTCCTCACCTGTAAGACAAATGTCAAGAAGCTTAGGGCCCAACGGTCCCCGAAAATCATCCGGCCATCATTATCAACCTTATCATCATCATCCTTCACCAGTGTGGAAAGCAATGGAAGCTACCACATCTATAATTCCCTATACCCCAGCCACCATATCTCCAGCTTTGAAGTTTAGGTTATACGAGGGGTAAAGGAAGAATTTGCCCTCTACTGCCAATAAGGAGTAGATGTCTGCAACAACCAAACAATGCTCTTGACACAGCTACAGCGTGCTAGTAAGGTTTGAAATTGCAGACATGTTGTCAGCTGTATGTCTGCTAACCGCATACATAAAGTGGCCACTCCCACTGAATATCCATATCAGCAACACTGTCGTGAAAATGTCAAAGCCGGAGAATCAGTGCCTGCAGTATAGTAAAGCTGAAAATATGCTATGAAAATGCTATGATTGCAGTGAAAGACCTGCCCTCATGCAGAATTACTATGGATGGATTATCTAAGATTAAATTAAAATGTTTCATACCTCACTTCATATCCAGTTTCTAATTAGACCATGGTTTATGGGCAGCTTCATCTTCAGTAATTTCTTGGCGATTGAAGATGAAGCTACCAAGGCTTTGAAACTGCAGTCTAATTAGAAGACTGGATGTGAGGTGAGGTATGAAACATTTTAATTTAATATTAAATTAAACCTCAAAGTATTTTTTTCTAATAAAAGTTCAATATATTATCTAGCACATACCCATATAAGGGAGAATCTTAAAATATATAATTACAATTTTAGTAGTTTAAATAAGAATTATTATATTCTTACAAATGCACAATGCAGAATACATTGGTATTTTTACTGTTTCAAAATGGTTACTTTCTGTAGAATTTCTTAAAACATTGAAAAAGAAAACATTTGAAAAGCGGAGAGAAATCAATTATTTTGAATGTTTTCAAAAACAGTTTAGTGAAAAATATCCTACATTAGCCATTCGGGATGTGGTGAAAATAACAGCAGAATTTACAGTTGAGTCAGCATAGAACATATATACTACTTGTAATGAAATTCTAAATAAAGGACATCTATCGACATCATGGAAAAAGTGTAAATGTGTGATTAGGTTACCCATATGTAGTATTTTGTTATAAATAAATAATAAATGGAGGAAGTTTCAAATTATTGGTACCATCTTACATTGTATTCAGTCTTATTTCCCGTAAAATATGATGTTGCCTAAGAACAATATTTCTATTGGTGACAGTTCTGTACAAAATTCAGTCATATGGCAAGCAAAAGTAGCACCATGGTTTCCCCAATAGACGGTGTTGGCGAAGTGATATCTTATACAAGTTTGTTTACAGTACAACTGAAACTTAAGTCAGAATTAGTATATCAATCTTAAAAACATTTCTCATTTTAAATTCTAAAAAATAAATTTATTACAAAATATTTTATTTGGCTTTTTTTTACATTTACAGAAATGAGCAAACTGTAAAATTGTACGAATGTGGCAGCTTTTATCATTAATTGGAACTCTGTATAATAACCCCCTCACCCCTATATATTTAATAATAATTTGACATTAGTTTAAAATAAAATAGTTTACCTGACTAATGACATCTCCGTGAGCGGTGCGTACTTGGTACAGATATCTGTATTTCTTCTGTCGCAGCTCTGCCCTCTGCTCTCGTGTACGAACTCTCTGTTGCATGTTGAGGTGTCGTGCTTTCTTAGAGGGGGCTGCAGCAAACAATATTTCTTTAATTCACATTTTATGAAATAATTAACAGTTAATATGTGTGCATTACCTTACTTACCTATAGATGTCTCATTGGTTCAGTATGCTAACCACATGCCATTCATGACATCTGTAGGGAAGTAAGCATAAGTAAAATGTTTTTATTTTAAATTTAACATTTGTCACTGAAGTGTCGAACAATGGTTCATAGGCCATTTCTTTGCCCACCCATCCTCCACAAGAACCAAGTGGATTTAAAAGGGACCCAGGGCCTGTCCCTTCGGTCTGTTTTAGGGACTTAAGTGCCCATTGATGTTGGTTTGTATTTACAGCCAAAGCGAAATCAAGAGCAGCCGGTAACAACAGGCCGCAGATTAAGTTACAAGATCAGGACATGATTGTTGTTGATTTATTAGATGATTTGTATGCCAGAAGAAGATCAATCACCCTTAAGGGGGGGGGGGGATGGGTGAAATTTCTATTTTTTACATTTTTTGAGCTAGAGACTTGATTTTTTTTGTACAAACATTCACTGAATGATACATAATGATGTGTTTAAGTTTCATTCTTGTGAGGCATTTATTTTATGAGTTATTAAATATTATATTTTTAAAAATTTGCATATACTATAATTAAGTGGGTTCCACAATTTTTTAGTAAAATGTCTGATTTTTTACATGACCCCTAAAATATTTAGAAAAACATCATGCATTAGAATTCTTATAATGTGAATACAAAGGGAGAAAAAAAAATGTACCTTATGCATGGAATTACAAAAAAAAAATTAATAATTGCATACATTTTATTTTTTATTTCTTAAAATACTACATCAATCATGAACCCATGCACTACTTTGTTACTCATTGTTTTTAGGACATGCAGTAAAAATTTGAACCTTCTAGGACAAAATTTTTGAATTCCATTTAATTTTGAATGTACAAAAATGCAGTGAAAATAAAAGTGTGGAAAAACAAGTTTAAAGATTTGCATGCAGGTGGTATTTAACTGGTGCAGCCTTTTAACTCTGACCTAATTCAGGGCACTTAGATGCGCCATAGGTATCTGAAACTTTATCAACATATACATTAGAATACGGGCTATTTTTTAGAACAAAAAACAAAAAAAAAATGCCAATTTTGATCTCAAATGGTCAATTTTTCACCCATCACCTCCCTTAAGGCAGGGTGCACCCTCCAGATAGTGCTAAAGCAGTGCATTTGTTGAAAACTATATGAGGATGGTTTTTCTATTGAATTTGATAAATTCCAGATTTTTTACTATCTGGGACATTAATCTTCTTTATTTAACTTTCACAGGGAAAGAACACTATGAGGTTTAATTTAATAATTAAATTAATGTTTTTATTACCTCACCTCATATCCTTTTTCTTCTATACTGCAGTTTCGGAGCTTATCTCCATCGTCAGTAGCCTCTGGTCGACCGGTGTTATGTCGTTTCTTGGCGGTTTCCTTCTTACTTCTATCGGTGGACCGATGAACCTCTGGATCAGGTCAAAATTTGCGGGAGTTTCAAAATTCATGAGTTTGTCTTTTTTGTTTTTTTGGATATGGATTTTTTCCCAGACTGTGAGTTCCTTTAGTTTATCTGTTTGTTTGATTAGGCTAGCTTCTGTATCAATTAAATGCTTTTCAGACCAAGCATGGGCTGCTACTGCTGACTTGTCCACTTCACCCTTTTTTACATTTCTAAGGTGTTCCTTCAATCTAGTTTTTAAATTTCTTTTTGTTTTTCCTATATAGATTTTGTCGCAATCTTGACATTTGATCTGATATATTCCTGATTTATATTCTTCTCCAATTTTTTCATTTTTGTTGGTTTTAATTATCTTGTTTAGGCTGAGGTGAGGTAATAAAAACATTAATTTAATTATTAATCTTCTTATTAGTTAGTTATTAGTAGATTATCCAAACTAAATTTGTTAATCGGTGCCAATGTAATACTGAATTTGTTAAATACTTTTTTAAAATTTTCTGTGTGTTCCAGGATGGTAAGTAATTTTCTTGAATTATTTCCCTTCTTTTGAATCAGATTGTAGGGTGGTGTATTCTTTAAGTATTTTTTGTTGTTTGAATCTCTTTAAATAATTTATTATTATCTTCTTTTCAAAACCATTTAACATAGCTATGTTTAAAATTTGATTATATTCTTTCTTAAATTTATTTTACTTAATGAAATGTTTTTAATCTGTATATTAAACTGTTGAATATAGCTTGTTTATGTGCATATATGATTAAAACCTGAAGATTTAATGTAATTATCTGTATGGGTATCTTCCCTGTGTATATTGAATTCAATTTTTTGTTGCTGTTCATTCCTAATTATATTCAGGTCCAAAAATGGAATTTGATTTTTTCTCTAGTTCAGTAGTAAACTTCACAGATTCGTCTTGAACGTTAAGTAATTTCAATGCATCTTCTATATATATTTGGAATTTATTACTAAGAAATTTCTTTCAGAGAGTAACCGTGGAGAAATCAATTTGCTCATTCATTTGGCAATTTCATAAGTAATGTCACGAGTGATTTCCAAATTACCAATAAATTCACGACTCACGAAGTGAGTAAATTTATCTAGAGAATTTGGAAATCGAGAGTGGCATTTGTTAGGACTATTTAACAAATAAAATTAAGCTGTTTACTCACAAATCATTATTTAAATATAGTTATTTATATATTTAATGTATACGGCATTGTTTGAAAAATGAGAAACATTTATTATGCTTAATTTGTTCATCACTGCAACCAGATCATATTTATTGCCAAAGGATCACAGTATTGTAAGAATGCACCCTAGTGGAGAAAAAAATGAAACACACAAAACTGTATATTAATTAATTAATTAATTTCTGATGTCCTATGATGTAAATATGTCAATTATATTTATTTGGAATGTTATTACCTGGGTAATAATATGTTTAAGAAAGTACAAACAGTGGTTTCTTTTTTTTTTGTGATATAATCAATTGCTATACATGTTTTTATATTATATCTGTTTACATTTGTGCACTATACATACAATCTGGTAGCCGTATTTCTTAGAGAGTCAGTCACTGCAAAATAATGCTCTGGCTTATTCAGAATGTTAAAAAGGAGGAACTTTCTTTAATATGATAGACCTATTTAATAAATTCCAGGGAAACACGACTATGATTGGTTGTAAATCAAAATTCATTGAAACGTGATTGGTCATTGACTCCCATTTGGGGCATGAGTTAAATAGTCACTGAAAATGGTCACCAATTTGAGCACTAAATTCTCCGATTCTCCCTCAGCAAAATCAAAGGGTAGTTCGGTTAGTTTCAGCCAAACAAGAAGTAAATCAAACTAAAGATAAAGGTAAAGTTGTGAATGTTCTACTGTTCATAATTCACATGAGGTAGTACTGTAATAATACCACTTTATGTTTCAATTAATAAGGTTCAATTTATTAGGATGGTACATTGTGATACATTTTTGAACAGGTCTTGGAGTCATATTTAAAGAGAAAAATTATATGCTCAGCCTGGGACTCGAACCCAGGACCTTTGGAATTCTATACCAATGCTCTATGGACTGAGCTACCTGGGCGAGTTCCAATCTATACACAAATTTTTCTCTTATATATGTTGTCAATTCCCGTAAACCAAATGCTATGAAATCTTTGCTTCTGTCTTTTGCAAATGGTGGCTTCTTTATTAAGAAGACATTTATTTGGGAATTTTATATTACATTATAAAGCCAGTACGGCTTCTTTCGATGTTTTTATTATTTATTTTAATGTCTCAATTATGCTTAATTAATGCATTAAAAAAAATACATAGTGCCGTTGAAGAAAACAAAGTTAGTATTCATATCTTGTTAATAAATAATGCTACAAAGTTCACTAACCATCAGTGTTATATCCCCCTCGTTGTTGGACAACTTTTGTATAAAGCAATTTTTCATTTTGTACTTACATACAAATATATTTTGGGTGATGAAGATAAATAAATAAATAAATAAATATATTTATTTATTTATTGTATTCAACTTAATTTTATTGTGTATTTTATGAGTATTAAATTGAAAATGGATCACAATAAAGTTATCTGTGCACCTAAGAACCTAAAGCAGAAAGACAGCAGTGGATAGCATTAAAAAACACAAATGTTTTAAGATTTAAATTAAAATTATTTATGCCTCATCTCATATGCAGTCATCTAATTATACCGGTTTCAAAGCTTAGGCAGCTTCATCTTCAATCATTTCTTGTCGACTGATGTTATGCTGATCAGGGGAACTGCTTCTTCCTCCCTCTGTTGGTGGACTGATATACCTCTGGATCAAATCAAAATCCCCAGGAATTTCAAAGTTCATAAGTTTTTCTTTCTTGTTTTTTTGAATGTGAATTTTTTCCCAAATCGTGAGTTCTTTTTGTTTTTCTATTCATTTAATTAAACTAGCTTTTGCATCAATTAGATATTTTTTCAGACCAAAAAATTTCAGAACAAGAAGAACTCGTGGTTTGGGAAAAAATCCACATTAAAAACAAAAACAAGAAAGAAAAACTTATCATCTTTGAAATTCCCAGAGATTTTGATTTGATCCAGAGGTTCATCAGTCCACCAACAGAGGGAGGAAGAATCAATTTCCCTGATCGACGTAACATCAGTCGACAAGAAGTTATTGAAGATGAAGCTGCCTAAGTTTTGAAATCGGTATAATTAGAAGACTGGATATGAGGTGAGTTATAAAACATTTTAATTTAAATCTTAAATTAAACCTCATAGTGATTTTTTCCTATAAAAGTTCAATACACATGTTTTGTTTCAGGATGAGACTTACGCTCCTGGTGGTGGATGCCACGGCCAGTGATGGTGAACTGTGTGGTGATACCGATAAGCACCATGAGCGGCCACACAGACAAGATGAGCCAGCCGAACCAACATGGTGCCGGACTGGGTTTGAGAGCCACTCTATCCCACACCCACTTCACCATGAGGAACTTTTCCACAAAGTAGTCTAGTGAACCCGCCATGATGGCACCTCCGTAGACACTAGTTCCCAGCACTGTCAGTCCTGCAAACAGGTAAACAAACAAAATTAAAGTGGGAAGTAACACTATGAGCTATTTTTTTTTTTCAATGCCACCTATTTGTCATTCGACATTTCAGGTATTCTCTCCTGGCATTGGCGTATTGTAACCCACTTCTGCGGTTGGGGCCCCTGGAAGGCGGGGTTACGCTGCCCCAATGATATGATGGCTGATGACGATGGGTAATGATGTGCCAGGAGAGGCCTTAAACCTAAACTTAATTTAGTGAGGTGAATATGATAATGATGATAATTATGGCCAGTTGATGTTCGGGGACCATTTGGGCCTTAAAGTATCCTGACATTTGTCTTACAGGTGAGGAAAAACCCCAAAAAAACCTCACCCAGGAAACTTGTCCCGAGTGGGGATCGAACCCAGGCCCACTGCGTGACAAGGCAGCACGCTACCTCGAGACCACAGCAGTGGACCTATGAGCTATTATTAATTTATAAATAAGTTGGAGAAAATGTTTTTATATCTCACCTCATAAAATTGCATGTTTTCACGATACTGTTTCTAAGATCATTCACCTTCAACTTCAGTCAAACTTCGACTGTCAAAATTTCAACAGTTGGAGTTTGACTGTGGAGCAGATGTTGTTGGTTCATTTCTTGATGGGGATCAGCACAAAGTGGGCACTGGTAGATGGATACATTCCCAATCAATAGAGGTGGTGGGGGAGACAGTCATCTGCCTGAACTTTGTTGACAGCTTCCTTACGTCCCTTCTGTTTAGCTTCATTTGCGAGTTGTTCTGCTTTTTCAAATCATTTTCCTTCGGCTGTTTCTTGGGATATTTTGGTGTTCTCGGCATCCCATACCTTCTTGATGTCTTCTGTCTTCTATTTCAAGTGTGGCTCAGGAATCACTGGAATTTTTATTTCTGTTCCTTTCTTAGTGAGAGTGTCTGCTCTTTCATTGCCAATTATTCCGATGTGAGATGAAATCCTACCCACTTCTTCTGGTTTTGTAGAAATTTCAATATTGTTTGGCATTCAGAGAAATGAACAGACAGGTGAATGGAGAAGACTACATAACAATGAACTACATGGTCTTTATAGGAAGCCAGATATAATAAGAACAGTTAAGTCTCGTAGACTGCGATGGGCAGGACATGTTGCACGTATGGGGAATGAAAGACTTGCATGGAAGCTTCTTGTAGGAAAGCCAGAGGGAAAACGCCCAGTTGGTAGACCAAGAATGAGGTGGGAGAATAACATTAACTATGATTTGAGGGAAGTAGATTATACAGGGAATGATTGGAAAGCATTAGCTCAGGATAGGGATGTATGGAAAGCTTATGTCTGTGCGGCATGAACCTACGGGTTCGATAGTGCCAGTGAGTAAGTAAGTAAGTATTCTCTTATGACTTCTGATTCTGGAACTTTATCAAGGGTAATAGCTTGGATGGCAGCTTTAGACTATATAGGACTATTGCTTTATTAAATTTAGTCAAGTTGTATATATGACTTCTATGTGCAATTTCTATGGCTTTGATTCTATTACTATTATTATTGTTATTATTTATTTATTTTGCAAATGAGCCCAGTAGGACTATTAGTACTTAGTACTTAGAGACGTTTCCTTTGAATCCATATTTCCTTTATTTTTTGGCTAAAGGATTGCTTTCTCTCATCTGTCCATGTGTTCTAGTTTTTTCTTCAGTTTGACCTCTTGGTCAATTAGCCACTTATACACCTTAATTCTAAAGACATCTCTGTTTAAGATATCTTCTTGAGTAATACCTGCCAATTTTAAGTTATTTTTGACTTCATCAATCCATTTCACTGCTACTTTATTTCTGTTTTCGTAGAATTCCATTATTTGTTTTGTAAGCCTCTTTTAGTTACTTCATTTAATATGCCAATAAAGTAGAATTTTTTATCACTCACCTCATATTGTTCAATATGGCGGACATAACCTCAGATTCAAAATATAACGAACATTTGAACAATATGAGGTGAGTGATAAAAAATTCTACCTTAATGAATATATCTCATAGTGAGAATTCCTAAAATAAGTAATGCCAATAAAATTTTAATTTTTCTTTTCTAATATCACTAGGAATATTTGTATATATTTTTATTTCCTTTACTCTTCTTCTTCTTCTTCCTTTCATGTGATAGACCTAGTGATCTGTTACTGTCTCAATCCAATATTTGAAGTGTCTGCCCAAAGATCTCTCGCCTGGTGGCTGGTAATTTAAGATTTGATGTATTCTTGTTCTGCTCATTCTTCTTATGTGAGATTTCCAGTTGTTTCTGTATTTTTGTACATATTCCATGATTGATTCTGTTTGTAATTCTCTGAGAATCTCAGAATTCCTTTTATGGTCTGTTCTTGAGTAACCTGCAGTACATCTTATAAATTTCATTTCTGCCGCAGTTAGTCTTTGTTCATCTAAAAAAAAAAAAACTCCTGGCATGACAGGCCTACAAGGCCCTTAGCCTACCAGCCGGCTGCTGGCCTCACATCCACATGTGTCAATCACAGAGGTAGATGATAATCAGCCAGTGTAGGGGTACATGTGGTCAGCATGTCGAGTCCCCCAGCCGTTATAGCTGGTTTCCTCAACCTGGAGCCGCTACTTATTGTAGCTACCCAAATGCATCACGATGCTGGGTGGGCACCGGTCCCATACTGGCCGAAACACCATGAGAAAATTTTTTCTCCCATGGAGACTCGAACCAGCGCAAGTCCCGTAGCTCTGCGCCAAGGCTGTCTGCCTTAACCACTCAGCTACGGTGCGGGACCTTTGTTTATCTACACTGCGAATTGTCCAGGCTTCACTGCCGTAAAATATTATTTATAATTCCTGTTACTCTGTTTAATTTTATAATTTTCCTTTACTCTTGAGTCTAAATGTTTCATCTATGACTTGTGAGCCTAAAGTTTTCCTTATGATTTTGTATTCTTTACTCACTATATTTTCAATATAGATAGATAGATAGATCATCGGTTGATTAATGTCTTTGACATCGTCTGATTCCCAATAGCCAATTTTGTCGGTCCATCCAATCTCCTGGTTGTAGATGTTTCTCCTTCATGTATAAACATATTCCCTGACTCCAGGCGGTTTTAGGTCTTCCACTGCCTCGTCTTCCCTCAGGTTTCCATTCCAAAACAGATTTTGGTAGTCGATCCTCTTCCATTCGCTGGACATGTCCGTACCATCTTAATTGCTGAGTTTTAATATAATCTAAAATAGTGTCTTCAGTCTTCATTTTCTCCCTTATAACTGAGTTCCTAATTTTTTCTCTTCTTGAAATTCTTGCTGCCTTTCGTATGAAATCCATTTCCGTTGCCAAAAGATACTATTTATTTTCTATATTATTTTCTGTTTGAAATTAATGTTTCTGCTCCTTAGAGGCACTCAGGTATTATTATTATTATTATTATTATTATTATTATTATTATTATTATATTATTATTATTATGTGATTTATGAATCATGGAAAATGAAAAAAAGTGTAGGTAAAATGTTACCTTTCTGCCAGTAGAGATTGAGAACTGCAGCGAGCAGCCCAGAGCCGAGTAGTACCACGACGCAGGTCCACACGGAGTCTGGTTTCCAGTTGAACTGCTGAGCAGTGGCAAGAGCGACCACACCGCAGAAGAGTCCGGTGTGGAAACCTGTCATGAAGAGTCCGACGTACTGGACAAGCATGGTGATGAGTCCGAAGAGCAGTCCGGCTCCCAGCGCTACGCCTGCGTTACCGTACGCAGGTAGTAACTTCTCCTGCAGGCAGATGAGGTACACGATGATGCTGCCGAATATGAACCCAGTGAGGAACATGACGGCCTTGAAGCAGCGGTACCCTGCAACACATGTGAGTTAAATAAATACAAGCTTCTGATTAATAGTTATTTATCAGGGCAAACTAAAATTGTATGCTCGAGAATTAACAATGTATAAGAGAAAAATTTGCATTTAGATTGGTGTGCTCGGGTAGCTCAGTTAGTAGAGCATTGGCCTAGAAAGCCAAGGATCCTGGGTTCAAACCCTAGTCTGAGCGTATAACTTTTCTCTTCAAATATAATTTGTTCTTCAATGAGAAGTATTAAATTAATAATAAAACATCGAAAGAAGCCCTACTGGCTTTATAAAGTAATGTTTAAATTCCCAGTAAAAGTCTTCTTAAGAAAAAGAAGACACCATTTGTGTGATCGAGCGAAGGTTCATAGTATTCGACACTCGGGAATTAACAATGTATAAGAGAAAAATTTGCGTTTAGATTGTAGTGCTCAGGTAGCTAGTTAGTAGAGCACTGGCCTAGAAAGCCAAATGTCCTGGGTTCTAACCCCAGTCTGAGCATATAATTTTTCTCGTCAAATATAATTGTCCTTCACTGAGAAGTGTTAAATTAGTAATAAAAACATTAAAATTGTTTGTGTTTGTGTATTTTAATGCCATAAAAAATTGATGACACAGCCATTGTTCTATAAAATTTTAATTAAGTATTTTTTTTTTATGTTTCTTAACTGTTCCACATATACTTTGAAAAAACTGCATTGACATAATCTCTCCATACATCCCTATCCGGAGCCAATGTTTTTCAATATGCCATGTATAATTTACCTCCCTCAAATATTGGTTAATGTTAATAATTATGAATTAGGCTGCTTTTTCTCACTTCATATTTGTAGTCATTTTGCAGACTGCAGTTCCCACACTCTATGAATCATTAGTTAGTAAGCATTGACAATGGTACATAGAGTGTGAAAACTGCAGTCTGCTATATAACTACAAATATGAGGTGAGAAAAAACAGCCTAACTTATAATTGTTAAAATAAACCTCATAGTATTACTTCCTTTAAACATTAAACATGGTTAATGTTAAACTTTTATAGGAAAAAAATCACTATGAGGTTTAATTTAAGATTAAATTAATATGTTTCATACCTCACCTCATATCCAGTCTTTAACTATAGGCTATCCGCTCTTAAAGTGTTCCTCGTCAAAACAAAACCATGTGACCTGCTCGCTTTTTATTGGTTATGGACACCAACATACAATATAGAAGCAATAAGTACGCGAAAAAGTAGTTCCCTTCATTAAATTAAAATATGTCCTCTGAATATACTTGTTATTCTTCATGAAAGAAAATAACAACATTCAAAACAGAAAAAAATTCTAAAATATACCTAATCAATAATTACAACTTAAAATAGTTTATTACATATGGATGATACATTTGAGTCGTGCTTCAGTTAATTCTGATGCAAAACAAAATGGCCAAAGGTGTGGAGTCTTCTGTTGCTGTGTTACCATCTAAATTTTTAAAATACAAATATGGCAAACCTTTGACCAGTGGTAAAAAAAACAGTTATTTTAAATGTATTTCACAAGTTCAGTGGAAAATCCCACTAGCTTTCTTGTAATTTATCCCATTCAACAATCACATGTCTTATATATACTTCACTCGTGCTCCCTGTCAATGTGACAGTAATCGTGGCACGAATGGCAGAAGGATATAATTGGCATTTGTTTATGTTAGGATCACTCTAAGAGTGGATAAGGTATAAACTGGTTTCAAAGCCTGGGCAGCTTCATCTTCAATAATTTATCGTCAACTGATGTTATGTCAATCAGGTTTCGAAACCGGTCTAGTTAGAAGACTGGATATGAGGTGAGTTATGAAACATATTAATTTAATCTTAATGGTCAATGTTATTCTCCCACCTCACTTTTGGCCTACTTCCTGGGTGCATTCCCTCTGGTTTTCCTGCAATTCTATTTCTGACTATTTCTCAATGGAAGGGAGAATAGCTAAACACATGTGAAAGATCATTACATAATTATCAAATTTGTCATTTAGTTGACGATTGCTGAGGATTCGAATCATTTAAAATCACAGTGTCGGACATCTGTTTATTACCAGACTCACAACACAAGACAGGGGACGGGAATTGGCAACATGTAACAAGGAAGGCAAAGGAGGGACAATTCATTGCCCAGTAGTTACATGGTTGCTGGATTATTCATTTGCTCAACTATTGCAGGTGTCAGATCATTTAAAAAGCACATCATTTGCCAGCACTTCCCTCCCAATCAAATAAAATGCAGGGGACAGGAAGTGGCAACATAGTAAGAGGAGAAAGAGAATCAACAACACATTCCTAGCATATTTTTCACGTGCAAATTTAATTTGGATGAGTAATAATAGTAGTAGTAGTAGTAGTAGTTGCTGTCACTTCTCTTGGAAGCATAGGGCCTTTGTGAAAGCACGCCATGAGATTTGGTTTTTTGCCAAATCCCTGACTTCATTCCAGCTTTTTTCCTTACTGTTCAGTTTCTATTATTATTGTGCTGCGCTATTTAGTTTTTGGTCATCCCCTTTTTCTAGGCAATCCCTGTGGATTCCATTCCAACGTTATCTTTGAAACATTATCTAGTTCTCCTCTTAGAGTGTGTCCAATCCATTTCCATTTACGGTATTTAATCTCCTTTCAGATTTCATTTTGTGATGTAATAAGAAAGCTATATATCATAACTCATAAGTAACGCCATGAGTGATTTCCAATTTATCTAGAGGATTTGGAAATCAAGAGTGGCATTTGTTAGGACTATTTAACGAATAAAATTAAGCTGTTTACTCAAAAATCCTTATTTAAATGTAGTTATTTTAAAATATTTTATATATTTAATGTAAATGGCGATGTTTGAAAACAAATGTTTACAGTAAAACGGTAGAGTATTGGCCTAGAAAGTGAAAGGTCCTGGGTTTCAAGCCCCAGTCTGAGCATATAATTTTTCTCTTCAAATATGAATTATCTATCATTGAGATGTATGAAATAAATAATAGAAACATCAAAAGAAGCTGTACTGGCTTTATAATGTAATGAAAAATTCCCAAATAAATGTCTTCTTAATAAAGAAGCTGCCATTTGCAAGATAGAAGCAAAGGTTTTATAGCATTTGGTGTGCCGGAATTAACAGTGTATATGAGAAAGATTTGCATTTAGATTGGAACTTGCTCAGGTAGCTCAGTCGGTAGAGTATTGGCCTAGAAAGCCAAAGGTCCTAGGTTTAAGCCCCAGTCTGAGCATATAATTTTTCTCTTCAAATCTGAGAAATGTAACATGTTTCATTTGTTCATCCACTGCAACTAGATCATATTATTTATTAACAAATAGGATCGCAATATTATAAGAATGCACCCTAGTGGATAAAAAATGAAACACATAAACTGTATATTATAACCAACATTAGAGGTTATTAATTAATTCTTTAGGAAACAATTCAGTAGAATCATTATTTAAAAACACAATTATTGAACACACAATTATCAAATGTGTAGTTTGAAGGAATCTGTTCATTATTTGCTATAATCAACATATTTGTTGGATAGTCAGTCACTGCAAAATAATGCTCTGACCTGTTCAGAATATTAAAAAGGAGGAGCTTTCTTTATTTCGGTAAATAGAATTCGATAAATATCGAGGTGAAACAATGACTGTGATTGGTTATAAAACAAAATTCATTGAAACATGATTGGTCATTGACTTCCATTTAGGGCATGAGTTAAATAGTCTTTTAAATAAGATGTTATCATCAAATAGAGTAAGCATTATTACAAAGGCGATAGTATATAATGCTGTGGTGGAACCAATATTATCATATGGGTCTGAATATTGGCAACTATCGGGGAAAGATAAAATGCTAAGGAATGTAGTGGAAATCGACTTTCTAAGAAGAGCATATGGGATCTCTAAATTGCAACATGTGCCGAATGCAGTAATTCAATGATGAACCAGAAGGATTTCTACAAGCACTAAAAGGTTAGAAATTATACAAAGTTCCAGTTGTGCTGTAAACAAACTTGCATAAGGTATTACTTCGGCGACTCCATCTGTTGGGGGAACCGTGGTGCTACTTTTAACTGCCATATGAGTGAAATGTTTGTGGAATTGTCATCAATAGAAACATAGTTCTTAGGAACATTATATTTTACGGGAAATAAGACAAAAAACAACATAAGATAAATAAGTTTTGTCTGCCTTCATCTTACCTCATAAATTAGTTGTTTTTTGTAAGACGCATTTCAAAGCTTCTTAGCTTCATCTTCAGTTGGTACAGCCTGATCTTCTTTAAGTTGTTGGCCCTGGATCCCGACTCCTGCTCCCTCTTTTTGTGGTCCAAAGAACTTATTAAGTTCCTCTTCCCAGGAATTTGAAAATTCATAATTCTCTCCTTGTTCTTCTGTATGTAGATTCTTTCCCATATGGTGAGTTTGTTTGTGCTTTGAAATATGTCTTACAACAAAAAACTAATTTAGAGGTAAGATGAAGGCAGACAAACTTATTTATTAAGTAGAACCTCATAATGTTACTTCCTAATGTATTTTCATAACAGTATAAGATGTTACCAATAATTAGAAACTTGCTCCATTTCATACTTATTTATGACAAAAAATTATATATGGGCCTACCTAATCAGTCTTTATGCTTTTTCCGTAATGTCGATAGATATCCTTTGTTTACAATTTCATTATGAGCATAATTTTTTATCCATGCTGACTCACCTGTAAATTCTGCTGTTATTTTAATAAGATTCTAAATGGCTAATGTAGGATATTTTCATTAACCCTTAAATTGGCAAAACACATATTTCTTCTGTTAGTTATTTGAATGTGGCGGACCGCATGAAAACGGAATCTTGTATATCTGATATTATTCGGTATATTGTATAATTAGATACACATTTAAGTGGTTTCTTTTTGTTCCCTTTCTTCTGATTTACTTAAAATATTAAATTAACTGGACCTAGTGCTGTATACAAAAGGATACATTACGAAATTAAGGGTTAAACATTCAAAATAATTTGTTCCTCTCCACTTTTCAAATGCTTTATTTTTCCTTTCAGAAATTCTACAGAAGTGGCCATTTTGAAACAATTGAAATTCAAACATAATCTGCATTGTGCATGTATAAGAATAAAACAATGCTTTTTTAATCTATTAAAATTGTAATTATATATTTCAAGATTCACCCATAAACCAGAAATGTCAAAATGACAACCAGGGGCATTGAATAAAGAAAAAAAAATTCACCCATATAACTTACGGATATGTGTTAATATATATATATATTTTATTTCCTTTATTTCGAGAGTTGGAGAATGAACTACATTTTCTTACACACTTTAATGTAAAACCGTTATTCAACCAATGAAAATGTAGCCATACTTCGCTGGTTTGTTTACAGCCCCCACTCTAAGGATTGCTATTGTAGCTGCTTGTTGCATTCTCAGGGTCCGGACTGGCTCAGACTTTCCAGTAAATTATAACTAACTTCACCACTGTTACTTATGTTACAAGATTTGTGAACGAGATTTAATGAATTATTAGTTAAGTAATTATCCCAACTTCTCTAAAAAAAATTCAATGAAAATACATAGAACTCTTATTCTTCCAGTTATATGGATGTGAAACATGGACTTATACTTTAAGGGAGGAGAAAAGATTAATGCTGGTATTCAAGAACCAATCTCTCGAGGCCATTCCATCTCTGTCTTCTGTAAGCTGAGGCTCTCATCTTTTAATTGTTCCCGGAAATTTAAAAAAAAATAAATATCTTGTTAGCACATGATGTTGAATAGAGTGAGCCAGTTAGAGTAGGTTCTGCATGGCCCACATAATTAACCATGGAGAGACGTTCTTCGCGAAAAGTTTGATTCTTGAATACCGGCCTAAGAGTATTTGAGAATAAAGTTCTTAGGAAAACTTTTTGACCAAAGAGAGATGGATAATCAGGCAAATGGAGAAGACTACATAACAGTGAGCTACACAATCTTTATGTGAAGCCAGTTTAGTCTTTTACAGTCAGATTCAACCCAGGAAGTTACTGTGTGTTTAGAATTGGGAACTGGGTTGCCATTTTAACAGTATTTTTTTGAGAGAAATCCTTATATAAAACTGAAGATTGCAACACAGCAGGTACATAGTTATAAGTTGTAGCCGTCCAAGCCACCCCCTCTTAAAGAAAAAAAGCAGTTACCACTTGTCATTGAGCTCATTCAGATCTCTACTATCCTGTGTGAAATGTCGACTCTCATATTTACTATAAAACTAGTTTGCATGCCGTAAAAGAAAAAACTATGTATTTTAAATGTATAGTACATAGATTTGGAGAAAATACAGCTAACCTTGCCCCTCCCTAAACAAACAAATACCGTTATTATGAGTTTAGCAACATCTACCTTCTGTATATACGGAGACACTGGCATAGCCCATAAGGTCTGTAGTAACTTCCTGGGTTGAATTAGAGTGTAGATTATGATGACATGACATATAGCGTAAATTGGGAATGAGAGAGGGGTATGAAAAACTCCTTGTAAGAAAACCAGAAGGAAATTGCCCAGTAGGTATGCCAAAAATGAGGTGGGAGAATTATATTAACCATGATTTGAGGGAAGTAGATTATACAAGTGATGATTGGAAATCATTAGCTTAGGATAGAAGTGTATGGAGAGCTTATGTCTGTGTGGCCATGAATGTATGGGTTGGATAGTGCCATCTTTATAACTAGGAAAGTGTTAAGAGTTCTAGGTTACCAACTTCTTCATGTGTGAGGAAGACTTAACTGTTTTTGGCTAGTTTTCCACTTAGTAATTTATTGTCTGTGACAGCTAACTTCACCTCTTATCTCTCCCCAGTAGGTTCATAGAGAAGAAATGCACTTCGGTACTTCTAGAGCTTGTCTCAAATAATTGATTATTTTAACTGTGTAATATTCATTACAGTTTCTATTGAATTGAAATTTTTTTGGAAATTCAATGAACCTTTGAACTTCTCTTTACTTCTTCATAGTTAAATATGGGAAATAACATTTGTAAATTAATGAATTTTTTTTTTTACATCTTACCTCATATTTTATGTATCCTCTTTACTTGCTTCACAACACCTGACACTTGTTCCGCTACACCTGCCACTTGCCTCCATCAAACACTGTTTGTCCCTACACCTGACACATGCTATGCCACACCTTACACCTGATATACCACACCTGGTATTTGATCTGATACACCCGGCATTTGCTCTGTTACTCCTGCCATTGACTCCTTATACCTGATACTTGCCCTGTTACACCTGACACTTGCCCGCTATACCCGACTCTTGCACCGCTACACCCGACACTTGCCTCAAAACACTGACACTGCCACGCTACAACCGACACTTGCCTCAAACATTAACACCTGACATTTCACCATTTATTCCCAATACTTGCCCAGCTACACCCAACACTTGCTCCGCTACACCCAACACTTGCTCCGCTACACCCGGCATTTGACCTGCTACACCCGACACTTGTCTCAAAACTTTAACACTTGTCCCTACACCCGGCATTAGACTCATTACCCCCGATACTTGCCCTGCCACACCTGTCACTTGCCCCGCTACACCCGACACTTGACTCAAAACACTGACACTTGCTCCGCTACAACCGACACTTGCCTCAAAACACTAACACCCGACATTTCCATTTACTCCCGACACTTGCCTGATATTTGCCCCGCTACACCCGATTCTTTCCCCTCTATACCCGACACTTGTCCCGAAACACTCGGCATTTGCCCCTTTACTCCCGACACTTGTTCCATTACACCTGACACTTGCCTCACCGCACCCGATACTTGCTCCGCTACACCCGACATTGAACCCACTACAGTTGCTCCGATAATTGCCCTGCTACAACATGGCATTTGCTTTGCTACTCCTCCTCCACTATATCTGACACTTGCTCCAACACACCCTAAACTTGCCCCGCTACACCCGCGGCTCCCGAGAGAGGCTGAGCCAAACTCTGCGGGGGGCTCATGGTGTGGCACTGTCCCAAACAAATTTCACAAGTTTGTGATATCAGCAGTTGGCAGCAATGCGCAGGGCGTCGTATCGATCGGCCACTCCCAGACACGCGTCACTAGCTCAGTTTCAAAATATTCTTCTGCTTATCCGGAGCTCGTCTGAAAGACCTTACTTGAGCCGGGGTTTGAACCATAGATATCCAACTTCGAGAGCTGACGCCTGATAAATTGACCCAGGTTCAGAATATAGCCTATTGACAGAGTTTCACCAATAAATATGTATATTACCAGTTCACATAGGCACCAGTGTCCCCTGTACGTTTTCCCCAAGGATTAAAAGTGGAGTTTTGCCGATGAGCTGTTTACGGCAGATGTGTATGAGGCCGGAATTTCAAAACAAAAATAATATTTTCAATTCTTGCTAACAAACGAACTCACTGGCAGTATCGAACCCGTCGGTTCAAGGCCAAGCTCTCCATGCATCCCTATCCTGAGCTAATGTTTTCCAACAATGCAGTGAAGAAGTTTTATTCGATCAGTACAACCATTATAAAAGCCAGTACTCTCTGCGAATTCCAGGAGTATAGCTATCGAGTTGTTTTTGTTAAAATATTTTTACAAATACTAATCGGTCGTACTTATTAGACACGGAAAATGAGCATGACAATACATGTGTGTGTGTGTGTGTATGCATGTATGCGTGTTGACGCTCTAGCGGTCGCTGTAATTGCTTTTTCGGAACTATTCTTAGCATATATGATTTTTTTTACACTGTTCTGCCTTAAGGTACGTCCTTCACTGCAATCATAGCATTTTCATGCTATGTTTGGCAGCTTTACTAGGGAATTATAGGTGTGGTAGCTTCCCGTTACTTTCCATACGGTGGATGATGATGATGACCAGATGATATTCGGGGACCGTTTGGGCCTCAAAGCTCCCTGACATTTGTCTTATATGTGAGGAAAACCCCGAAAAAGCCTCATCCAGGAAGCTTGTCTAGACCGGGAATCGAACCCGGGCCCGCTGCATGACAAGGCAGCATGCTACCTCGAGACCACAGCGGTGGACATCATATAGGAATAAATTTAAAAAAAAAGTGATTTCCAGTTTGTTAAACAACAAAATCAAACAATTGGGATTGGAAGATAACCTGAAATGAAATTTAAAAATCGCTCTAACGGTCGTAATTTTCTATTTTTCGCATCGAAACTCGTTATTTGCCATTGAAATAAAACGAGTAGCGTATTCTCAAAAGTCAGCGAAATACGACAAATAGGAGTGGGTGTTTACCTGAAGCCACAATTTAAAAATCGGTCTAGTGGCCGCTATGTTTGTTTTCTCGCACATAACATTTCAATAAGAGAAGTAATATCGAGTTCGGGCCGTAATGAGGGATGAGGTTAACCTGAGAGCTTGAAGTTTTAATGGAAATATTTTCAACGTTCTACTTTTTTTTTTGCAATGAAAGTTTGTAGGCCTTACTTACTCACTGGCACATGGCCGCGCGGACATAAGTTCTCCATACATCCCTATCCTGAGCTAATGCTTTACAATCATTCCCTGTATAATCTATTTCCCTCAAATCATAGTTAATGTTATCCTCCCACATCATTCTTGGTCTACCAACTGGGCGTTTTCCCCCTGTCTTTCATACAAGAAGCTTCCATGCACGTCTTTCATTCCCCATACGCGCAATATGTCCTGTCCATCGCAGCCTACGAGACTTAACTGTTCTTATTATATCTGGCTTCCTATAAAGACTATGTAGTTCATTGTTATGTAGTCTTATCCATTCACCTGTTTGTAGGCCTAGTTGGTATAAGTTATACGATTTACATACATACAGGTGGCCGCGGTGGACTAGTGGTTATGCTCCTTGCCTCTGGTCCCGAGGGTCGCGGGTTCAAACCCGGCCGGGGTCGATGGATTTTTAGGACGGAAAAATCCAAGGAGCAAGTCCTCCGGGAGGGACTTTTATCCGTGGGTCCAGAGTCTGAAGATTTTCAAGCTCGTAAAAAATCCTTAAGCCTGAATGAAAAGGCCTCTAAGCAAAATTTACCGAATATTCCCGTCCTAGTACTACCTTGGTTTCCTAGATGTCAGTATGAGGCGGAACGCTGACCACGGACCACTCAAAATGACATCTATACGAAAACAAGTGTAACTAAATTAGTATGGTTCAAATTCTTCCCTGTAGGGGGAGAGCGGCTAAATCTCTGTAAAGGGAAAACATAGGCTTACAATACAATACATACATACATACATACATAATGTTCTGCCCAAGAGTAGGTCTTTCACTGCAAACGCAGCATTCTTCACTCTTTCCTTAATTGTACCGTGGAAAGACTCATCACATCACGCCATGTTTGCAGCTAGGTTTACAGTATATAGGTGCGAAAGCTTCTCGCTTCTTTCCACACCCCACTCTCTCTCTCTCTTTAACATCTTAATACCTTAAAAGCCCTGACTTGGAGGTGAGGAGAGTGGACTTGGCTAAGTTAGGCCCTCCGGTCTTCACCGAAATTCACCACAGAGGTTAAATATCAGTTCCATGAGGGTTTCTGACCAGATCCGAGATCCGGAAATCCCAATTAGCCTCTGCCCCCCCTCGTTATGCGATTTAATAATTATAATATATATACTTACTTACTCACTGGCACTATCGAACCCGTAGGTTCATGGCCGCGCGGACATAAGCTCTCCATACATTTCTATCCTGAGCTAATGTTTTCCAATCATTCCCTGTATAATCCACTTCCCTCAAATCATAGTTAATGTTATTCTCCTACCTCATTCTCGGTCTACCAACTGGGCATTTTCCCTCTGGCTTTCCTACAAGAAGCTTCCATGCAAGTCTTTCAAGTACCTTGGTCGAAAGAGTGACGATCTTTCACCGTAAAAATGCAACCATCAAGAAATGCGGACATGGGTTCAACTAGGGTAAAATATATATATATATATATATATATATATATATATAATATATATATATATGTGTGTGTGTGTGTGTGTGGAATGCAACGGGAAGCTACCACACCTACAATTCCCTAGTAAAGCTGCAAGCATAGCATGAAAAAGGACCTGCCTTCGGGCACAATTACTATGCATGGATATGTATATATTATATATATATATATATATATATATATATATATATTCCGTAAACCAGCAAAATCGGACCATAAATTATATTGCTGAGCAATTCGCAGTTCCTGTCTGATGAACTGTGTTATTTTGACCGTTAAGATGCGTCTCGCTGCTGTGGAAGTTGGAGTCGGGGTTCGAACTAGCGGATTCAGCTGTCAATCCGGTTCTTACTTACAGACTGCAGTTCCGGGAATTCCATTTCTTGCAGCTTGTGTTTCACCGGATGCCATTTGTTCCACTTAGATGTTTACAATAGTTCAAACACCGCCGGTAGCGTCTGACACTCGTATTTTGGAGGTCTCGGGTTAAACTCCGATGCCGATCAACTTAGATTTGTTTTCTCACAAATCCTGGGTTGGAATTTCATTAACAGGGCCCCATTTCATATCATTAACATGTCTGTTACACACATAAGTAGTAAAGGTAAACTGATCCAACTAAAATTCTGATCCAGTTCTTAAAGGAGACAGTCGTATAGGTTCCCATTTTTCTAGACAATCGGTTCTTGATGTCAGCCCTGGGCGACGGCCGCCTTTACCTCACAGTAATATAATGTACGGTTAAAAACTATAAAATAGTTACCTTGTAGGTCCGTCTCCTCAACTTAAGTTGTTTTAAAACTCTGTAGGCATTTCGGGACTAGCACTGTGCTTCAACAAGGGTCAACAAGAACGGACCTAATGCATTCTGCTGATGATGGGACTAGTCCCGAAAAACCTACAGAGTTTTAAAACAACTTAAGTTGAGGAGACGGACCTATAAGGTAACTATTTTGTAGTTTTTAACCGTACATTATATTACTGTGAACTAATATCTCAACGGCCTTTACCTTCTAGACGAAGCTTCTGGTACTCATTTCCTTTAGAAGCAGAGTCGACACCAGTGCCACGGTGCGCCAAAAATCACGCTTAGAAATACATTATGAATGGAAATGGACAGTCCCGCGCCGTAGCCGAGTGGTTAAGGCAGACAGCCTTGGCGCAGAGCTACGGGACTTGCGCTGGTTCGAGTCTCCATGGGAGAAGAAATTTTCTCTTGGTATTTCGGCCAGTATGGGACCAGTGCCCACCCAGCATCGTGAGGTATTTGGGTAGCTACAATAAGTAGCGGGTCCAGGTTGAGAAAACCAGCTATAGCGGCTGGGGGACTCGACATGCTGACCACATGTCACCCCTAAACTGGCTAGATAATCATCTACCCTGTGATTGACACATGTGGGTGTGAGGCCAGCAGCCTGCTGGTAGGCTAAGGGCATTCTAGGCCTGTATATATGTGTAACTATTATAATATTTATAAAGGTTCCGGTTGGCCTCAAATGAAATTATATTATTATTATTATTATTATTATTATTATTATTATTATTATTATTATTATTATTATTATATGGCCCTTATCATCATCATCCTTCACCGGTGTGGAAAGCAACGGGAAGCTACACCCACAATTCCCTAGTAAAGCTGCAAGCATAGCATGAAAATGCTATGATTGTAGTGAAAGACCTGCCCCCGGGCAGAATTACTATGGATGATTATTATTTTTATTATTATTACTATTAATGGAAATGAATAGTTAATAACAAATAAGGGACTTTTGAATTGAAATACCTGGAAATAATAATTATAAACAGGAAAAAGGCGCACAAAGAAATTAAACATAAACTCAATTCTGGAAATGCATGCTATTATGCAATACAGGCACTCTTGTCGTCCCAACTTCTCTAAAAAAAACGTTACACCGAAAATATTTAAACTGTTATTCTCCTAGTTATATTATATGGGTGCGAAGCATGGACCCTGATTTAAGGCAGAAGAAAATATATATTTTTTTAGAAATTTTCGGACCAAAGAGAGATGAACAAACAGGCGAATGGAGAAGACTGCGTAACAGTGAGCTACATGATGCTTATGAGAAACCAGATATAATGAACGGTTAAGTCTCATATACTGGGATGGGGAATGTGCACGAATTGAGAATGAAAGAGGATCGTGGAAAGACCTAGAAACAACAGAATGAAAGCACCTAGTACGTAGGCCAAGAATGAGGTGGGAAAATAATATTAACCATGTTTTGAGGGAAATAGATTATACAGAGGATGGTTGGGAAACATTAGCTCTGTGTATGGATGTATGGAGAGCGTATGTCCGTGCGGCCATGAACCTAGGTTTCGATAGTGCCAATGAGTTAGTTCAGATAGTCCGAGGTAACGTCTTTGACTTTTACGCGGGATCAAATTCGATCCCGGTCGGGACGTTACCTGAGTGATATATTTTATTTCGTTTTTTCCTTAACTGTAAAGCAAATATTTGGTACCTTCAAGGTTCAAATGGTCCTCGAACGTCATCTAGCCATAATAATCATACTTACTTACTTACTCACTGGCACTATCGAACCCGTAAGTTCATGGCCGCGCGGACATAAGCTCTCCATAATCCCTATCCTGAACTAATGTTTACCAATCATTCCCTGTATAATCTACTTCCCGCAAATCATAGTTAATGTTATTCTCCCACATCATTCTTGGTCTACCAACTGGGCGTTTTTCCTCTGGCTTACTACAAGAAGCTTCCATGCACGTCTTTCATTCCCCATACGCGCAACATGTCCTGCCCATCGCAGTCTACGAGACATAACTGTTCTCATTATATCTGGCTTCCTATAAAGACCATGTAGTTCATTGTTATGTAGTCTTCTCCATTCACCTGTCTGTTCATCTCTCTTTGGTCCAAAAATTTTCCTAAGTACTTTATTCTCAAACACTCGTAATCTCCTTTCCTCCCTTAAAGTAAGAGTCCATGTTTCGCATCCATATAATATAACTTGTAGAATAATAGTTTTATATATTTTCAGTTTAACGTTTTTTTGAAAGGAGTTGGGACATCAAAAGTCTCTGCAATGCATAATAGCACGCATTTCCAGAATTGAGCCTATGTTTAATTTCTTTGTGCATCTCATTCCTATTTGTGATTATTGTTCCTAGGTATTTGAATTCAGCCACTTCCTCAAAATTTCCCTCATATGTCATTAACTGTCCATTTCCATTATATAATGCATTTCTACATGTGACCATATATTTAGTTTTATTGATATTTACTTCATCCTTATCATATTTGCTTTGTTTAATATGAATTACTGATAAGGGAACTATCAACCACTACATGCCGAAACCTACCTTGAATTTTTTTCCCAGAGAAATGTTATTGATGTACTATGGCCGTGTCCAAAAATGTATGTGTCGTTTTTAACTGCAAAACACTAAAACTGTAGCGCAAAATCTCTTATTCAAACTTCAGGGAAGTAGTACAACTACACTTCTGCCGCCGGATCTCCGGCTCTGAAGCTTAGGTTATACGAGGGGTAAAGTGAGAAACTCGCCCTCTACTGCCAATAAGGAAATAGTTGAGTGAGAGTAGATGTCTGCCACAACAATCATTGTTCTTGACGCAGCTATAGCGCGCTAATAAGGTTTGAAACTGCTGAGATGTTGTCAGCTGTATGTCTGCTAACCGCATACATAAAGCGCCCTCCCCCACCGAATATCCATATAGGCAACACTGTCGTGAAAACGTCAGGGCCGGAGAATCAGTGGCTGGGGTATAATCACTTGATGGATTGGTTAGCCTTCACTACCTGCCGTCCGCGACGCACCTGCCTCACTCCACATCCTTCTGAGTCTAGCAGGGATGTCCAACTGCTATGCACAGCGGATTGCCATTGCTGAATTCTGGCTTAAAGGGGTGATGGGTGAAAAATTGAGCATTTGAGATCAAAATTGGCATTTTTTGTTTTTTGCACTAAAAAGTAGCCTGTGCTCTAATGTATATGTTGGAAAAGTTTTAGAGGCCTATGGCGCTTCTAAGTGCCCTAAATTACGTCTGAGTTTAAAATGCTGCGCCAGTTAAATACCACCTGCATGCAAATCTTTAAATTTGTTTTTCCACACTTTTATTTTCACTACATTTTAGTATATTCAAAATTGAATGGAATTCAGAAATGTTATCCTAGAAGGTTCAAATTTTTACTGCATGTCCTAAAAACAATGGGTAACAAAGTAGTGCATGGGTTTCATGATTGAAGTAGTATTTTTTAAAAATAAAATATATGCTATTACTTTTTTTTTTTGTAATTCCACGCATGAGGTACATACATTCTTTTTTTCTCCCTTTGTATTCACATTATAAAAATTCTAATGCATGATGTTTTTCTAAATATTTTAGGGGTCTTGTAAAAATTCAGACAATTTTACTAAAAAATTGTGGAACCCATTTAATTATAATATATGCATTTTTTTAAAATATAATATTTAATAACTCATAAAATAAATGTCTCACAAGAATGAAACTTAAACACATCATTATGTATCACGCAGTGAATGTCTGTACAAAAAATCAAGTCTCTAGCTCAAAAAATGTAGACAATAGAAATTTCACCCATCACCCCCCCCCCTTAAATTTCTGTGCCTTGCAGTTAAAAGCAGCATACATTTTTTGAACACTGTCTTAGTACATCATAACGCTTCTCTGGGAGAAATTTCAAAGTAGTTTTCGGTATGCAATAGTTGACAGTTCCCATGTAAGTTAGAGAGAGTTGAAACAAATAATTAAAAAGCGATACATTTCTTCATCGGATTACGGAGTTTGTTTTTCTCACTGTTTTTATCAGTCGTAAGACGAGGAATTAGGTTTGTTGGCGAACATCACCTCGCGGGCCACGCGTTGTTTAAATGACGAGTACTGATATAGTTGTCAAGGAACATTCTTTAAAACGAAGCCAATGTGATTATTCAACGGGCACACTTGACTGCGCTCGACAGGAGGCCGTGGGAACAGAATGCGTTCTGCTTTTGTTTCCAACAGTTTACTTTACACAAGAAAGTGAGACCATTTTTATATAAGTTCTTATTTATATCCACGAAGCCTTTAAACAGGTGAAGAAGAAAAGTGAGCTACGTGATCTTATATATCTTCATCTCTTCCGAGCTAAATTCTAGTTATAATATAAACAAATCAGACTGCATTTTCATTGGTCGAATAATAGTTTCACCTTTAAGCGTGTAAGAAAATGTAATTCGCTCTTTTATACTCGAAATATCCATTCTATTCTATAGTGTTCTGCCCTTTTGAGGGAAGTAGATTATACAGGGGATGATTGGAAAACATTGGCTCAGGATAGGGATGTATGGAGAGGTTATGTCCGCGCAGCCATGAACCTACGGGTTCCATAATGCCAGTGAGTTAGTGTTCTGCCCTAGGCAGAACAAGCTTAGCTCTATCTATTTTAAACTAAACTAAAAAAATAATTAATAATTAAAAAATTAAAGAAAAGTTTTAAATTGAATTTTTTTTCCATAAAACTAGATATACTCCTTCTATCAGAAAAAAAGTTAAATTGTTACTATCATAAAGATACATAATCCCTACCAATAAGAGGGGGGATAGTAGGAACATCATTAAGTATACTAATCCGGGCAGAATTAAATCAACCAGGATCTTTACTTGGGACTTAAAGGTGTGGTAGCTTCCCGTTGCTTTCCACACCGGTGAAATGATAATGATGATGATGGTCGATAGTATTCGGGGACCGTTGGACCCTAGGCTTCTTGATATTTGTCTTACAGGTGAGGAAAAACCCGAAAAAAACCTTATCCAGGAGGATGTCCCGACCGGGAATCGAACCCGGACCCGCTGCGTGACAAGGCAGCACGCTCCCTCGAGACCACAGCGCTGGACCATTGGAAATAAAGGAAATACAAATAATAAAATATGTATTATCTAGCACAATCATCTTTCACCGGTGTGGAAATCAATGGGAAGCTACCACACCTCTAACTCCCTAGTAAAGCTGCAAAGCATAGAATGAAAATGCTATGATTGCAGTGAAAGACCTGCCCTCGGGCAGAATTACTATGGATGGGTTAATTTTAAGAACGCTGGTTATTAGTATTTATTAAAGCTTAATTTAACTTTCGCAGGAAAGATTTTAAGTTAAATTAAACTAATAACCTTCAAAGTTATAAATAGAGGAGCTTCTTTAATGGATGGGTGGATGGATGGATGGATGGATGGATGGACGTCTAAATAAGTAACACATGGGAGATTTTTAAATTTGTTTTATTCAATGCCATCAAGTTGTCATTTCGACATAATGATATTCTCTCCCGGCATGACGTTGTTGTAACGCAGTTCTGACGTTGGGGCGCTGATATTTGTTAGGTGCTGATGATGGTAATGGTGAGCTACACTACAGCCACTGTATCTCCGGCTCTGAAGTTTAGGTTATACGAGGGGTAAAGGGAGAAACTCGTCCTCTACTGCCAATAAGGAAATGGTTGATGTAGGAGTGCGCGTCAGCCACAACCAATCACTGCTCTTGACGCTGCTATAGCGCCTTGTAAGGTTAGAAATTTCTGAGATGTTGTCAGCTGTATGTCTGCTAACCGCATACATAAAGCGGCCACGCCCACTGAATATCTATATCGGCAACACCCCCGTGAAAACTTCAGGACCGGACAATCAGTGGCTGGGGTATAGGATAGACCTTACTCCTTAACCTAATGAATATATTCTTCTTCTTCCGAATGTAGTATTGGGTGATGATGCCCGTTCTGCGACTACAAAAACTGATCTTTCCATCGGTTGAAGGGTCTTCCGAGGTCTCTTTTGCCTTTAGGGTTGAGGTGGTTAATCATCTTTGGTAAACGGGAATTTGACATTCTCTGGACGTGTTGGAACCATTTAATCTGACTATTTAACTCATGCCCCAAATGGGAGTCAGTGACCAATCACGTTTCAATGATTTCTGTTTTACAACCAATCAGAGTCGTGTTTCACCAAATATTTATCAGTGTTTATAATTACCATATTAAAGAAAGCTCCTCCTTACAATATTGCGTTCCTTTGGCAATAAATAGTATGATCTGGTTTGCAGTGATAAACAAATGAAGCAGTAGAAGCGTACGTATCGTTTCTCATTTGTTTTCAAACATCGCCGTTTACATTAAATATATAAATATTTTAAAATAACTATAGTTAAATAATGATTTGTGAGTAAACAGCTTAATTTTATTCGTTAAATAGTCCTAACAAATGCCACTCTTGATTTCCAAATTCTCTAGATAAATTCACTCCTCACTTCGTGAGTCGTGAATTTATCGATAATTTGGAAATCACTCGTGGCATTATTTATGATAATTTTGTATATGTTCAACCATTTCCCTACTATTCCACTGCATCCTTATCTCATCACTTTTCATTCTATCCCTTAATGTTACTCCAGTTAGTGATCGGAGGAATCTCATTTGTGAACTATTAATGCGGGATTTATCTTTTGCTCGAAGTATCCAGCATTCACTTCCGTATAGTAGAGCAGGTTTGGCTATGGCATTATGAAATCTCAATTGGATTTCTTAATGAATATGTTAATTGTGATAATGATGGGCAGATGATGTTCGGGGACCGTTTGGGCCTTAAATTTTCCTGACATTTGTCTTACAGGTGAGGAAAACCCCCGAAAAAAAACATCACCCAGAAAACTTGTCCCGACTGGGGAAAGAACCCGTGCCCGCTGCGTGATAAGGCACGCTACCTCGAGACCACAGCGGTGGACACATGGAAGAAAATTAAAATATGTAATTACAGTTTTAATGCAGTAAAACCTGTCCACGAAGGAACATGACGGTTCCTTAAATATATTTCCGTCTTGGCAGTTTTTCTTCTTATAAAGGGTTCCCAAATTACGAGCTTGAATTTTCTCACGCAGTGTAAAGATTTTACATGCACGCTTTAATGGAATAACGTATTGAACTGAAATACAGACAAACTAGCGTATATAATACAGCTCTGTTTGCACGGCAATACAAAACAACTTTATTACACAAAAACGAGAAGGAACTAAATTACAGGAGGACTGAAGAGTTTCCCAACTCCCTCGCAGGTTACGTCAGCAGGCAAGGAAAAGCGAGGGATTCCCCACTGTCACATATAAGCAAGGGTATCCCCGCAATACAATGGCAACACAAGAAGGTAAAACAATATAATGCAGTAACGTCATATGCAGAATTTTGACGTGTGGTCATTAATACTGTAATTAGAATAATTTTCCGTCATACTGAGGTAAAAATTAACTATTGGTATTTTTAAAACTATTCCGTTTCCGCGTTATGAAGGTTCCCGGCTTATATAGGACGATTTTACATATAAAATCGTACCGTTCTGGAGATTTTTTTTTCCGTCTCTATAGGTTTCCTTCTTATAAAGGTTCCGGCTAAGACAGGTTTCACTGTATAATAAATAAGCATTGTTATATTCTTACACACACGCAATGGAGAATACGTTGGGATTTCTATTGTTTCTATCCATTGGAGAATCACTTAAAGGAAACATTTAAAGATCGCTTTAGTGGCTGCAGTTGATTTTTTTTTTTCGCAACGAAATCATGCACCATCGGAATACAACGAGAAAGTCATTTTCAAAAAATCATCTAAATCCGAACCATTGGAGGTTTATCCGAAAACCTTATTTTAAAAATAGCTCTGACGGCCGCTATGTTTTCTCATCCCGCAATATAACTGCGTTCGATTTAATTAACAAAGACAAATCCGTAAATCAGAGAAATCGGACCATAAATTGGACTTGCGGTGAAATCCGCTTAGTTTTCGCTATTCCTGCATGTATGATACTTACTCACTGGCTATATCGAACCCGTAAGTTCATGGCCGCGCGAACATAAGCTCTCCATACATCGTTATCCTGAACTAATGTTTTCTAATCATCCCTTGTATATTCTGCTTCTCTAAAATCACGGTTTATGTTATTCTCACGCCTCATTCTTGATCTACCAATAGGGCGTTTTTCTATAAGAAACTTCCATGCCCCTCTTTCATTTCCCATTCGTGCCACATGTCCTGCCCATTGCAGTCTACGAGACTTAGCTGTTCTTATCATATCCGGGGTCCATAAATAGTATATAGTTCAGTTTTATGAAGTTTCTCCATTCGCCTGTTTGTTCATCTCTCTTTGGTCCAAAAAGTTTCCTAATTCTCAAATACTCATACTCATAACACTGAACAACAAAAAATAAACTTTTTTTTTGTCTCAGAAAGAAAAATATGTGATTCTGATAGTAATTTCTTTCCTGAATTCAAATATGATATCGGTTTTTCTCCATCACGCAAGGTTTCCGAGAAATAGGAATTTATAATTTAAAACACTTTAATATTTTCTACATTCGTAACTACATAATATTCGAACATTCGGACTCACCTAGAAAGTAAGAAATGACGATTTTCAGCTATATTTCGCCTGTGGAGCGTCACTCTTGATGGTCCAACAATAATCGGCCAGCATATTAGGACTCAATTTGCCTTGATATCTCTTTTCCATAGCTGAAATCTCCAGAGTTAGCTCATTTGGTTTTATTTTACAATGGACAAATGGACGAAAAAACGTTTTTAAAAAAATATTATTTAAATCCATTAATTGAAATTGAAATAAACAAAACTGTGGGTGATGGAGAAATTCCGAATACATATTTGAAAACACGATAAAAAAACTGCATTAATTACAACTATTGGTACTCATGAGACAAAAATCATGTTGACCAGTGTAATGTTTTCTCCTCCCTTAAAGCAAGAGTCCATATTTCTCATTCATATAATATAACTGGGAGAATAACAGTTTTATATAATTATTTTCAGTTTAACATTTTTTTAGAGAAGTTGGGATGACAAGAGTCTCTGTGATACATAATGGCATGCGTTTCCAGAATTGAGTCTATGTTTAATTTCTTTGAACATCTCATTCCTATTTGTAATGATTGTTCTTAGGTATTTCTGTGACACTATTTTTATTTATTTATTTTTATTTTTGCGCACAAATTACCGCATGACGTGTGCATGCAACCTTGATTCACTTCAAGGAAAAATACCTAATTATCACCTAACTATATTTTTAAACAACTTTCAAATCGCAATATCCTGTATATTTTGTAACACTCGACATATCTGCAGTTAAACATTTTTATTATTAGACCTATTTTTGGCTAAATCCGTTTCGAACACACCAGGATCTTCTCTCATGACCCGTGCCACCATTTTTTAATTGGGCCCGTGCCTGCGAAGGGGGTGTACAACAACACTCCCGTTGGCCTTTTCTGCATTTTTTATTGCTCAGACTCGGGTTCATTAGCCAGCAACTTGGTGGGTCTCCCTGTAGATCACCACAAACACATATTTTCATCACCTGTGAATTGCTAAAGTTGGCCACGGTGGACTATTCTCTGTCCAACGTAAGAAGCACGCTCTGATATTTTACCTCCGAATGTATTAATCTGCGTAACATGTGTAAGAGTGCAGACGAACTCTGTCAGCTGTTTGTTACAAACCGATAAATTAATGCACAACAATCGTTTTAATTTTTAATGTTGTAGGTTGTATTAACATTTACAATGGTATGTCGCAAACTAATTAAATTATAATTGTTCATATTAAGCAAATTAATTCAAATCAAACATTTAAATTAAAATAACCGAGTTAACATGAACTACCCGACAGCCGCCATATTTGTAACTGACATTCAACTTCTTCTCAAGAATCAATCAGTTTCAAACAAATGCGTATTTTTAGTTAGTCTCCGACCTTCGAAGAATTATGTAGGTATGTACTGTATTCTGATATAGTTAACATAAATAGCTTTAAATACGCAATTATATTAATCGAGTGCATGATCTATTTTTTCGCTTCCGCTGAACTGTGCTTTGGTCATGAACGAATCACAGTAACTGCAGCAGTCATGTGCTTCGTGGATTATCCACCCATTTATTTTCCTCAAGTGTCTTTTTTAGGCTGGACAGAAAATAGTAGTTATGCTCCTTGCCTCTGGTCACGAGGGCCACGGGTTCAAACCCGGCCGGGGTCGATGGATTTTTTTAGGAATGAAAAATCCAAGGAGCAAGTCCTCCGGGAGGGACTTTAAGTCGTGGGTCCCGTGTCTGAAGATTTTTAGGCACGTAAAAGAATTTAATCCTGAATAAAAGGCCTCTAAGCAAAATATTTACCGATTTCAACATCCTAGTATAGGAAGTAGCATTAAGCGGTTTACTTAATAATTAAGCTATTTGGTTTTCGTTGAACATATGTTTCAAGGCTTGTTAGCCCCCGTCTTCAGCTGCTATTACAGAGTATTTTTTTTTTTCTAAAATTGTCGGGCCTGATTCTTGACTCCTGCACCCTCTTCCTATGGTCCAATGAACTTGCTAATTAGGTTCCGACAACTTGAGGAAAATCAGTCTGTAATAGCTGAAGATGGGACTAACAAGCCTTGAAACATATGTTCAACAAAAAAACCATAAGAGGTAAGAATATATACTTGGACCAACGGATCTGTGCCCATATAGCGCTGACATCTTTCTTAGGAAAGTACACGACTATACTTACACCATTTCACCGCACTTCCACCCACTACGTCAAACAGCAGCCACGGTAACTTATCGAGTAGGAATATTGCCAAACTTTCCCCAGTGTCATGGCTCTTGAATATTGAATAATGCAAGGTTGGAGTTGAGTTGACAACACTGGAGTGAAAGTACAAGAGAGAGAGATAGAAAAAAAGAGAGATAGGGATGCTAACTAACTAACCAACCAACTCACTGGCACTATCGAACCCGTAGGTTCATGGCCGCGCGGACATAAGCTCTCCATACATTCCTATCCTGAGATAATGTTTTCCAATCATTCCCTGTATAATCTACTTCCCTCAAATCAAACTTAATGTTATTCTCCCACCTCATTCACCTCTTCTCCATTATATAATTATTTCTATGTGTGACCATATATTTAGTTTTATTGATATTACTTCCAGTCCCAATTTCTTAGTGTTACTCACTAGATGCAGGGAGGGAAATTATTTGTCGAGGCAGAAAAGAAAGTAGGTTTAGTTCGCATATCTTACGGGGGCACAGATACGTTGGACAGAAAATACAGACGAAATAGCTTAGTTATCCTAGTAATATCTTAGTTGCCTGCCATATATCTCATTGGGTCTATATGTTGACTGCGTGCCACTCATGACATATACAGGCATATAAGTTAACTAAATGAACATGGTGCTTCTTCTTCTTCGTCAGGCTCTACGACTTCCAGTGGAATGTCTTGGCTTTCTCAACCAGTTTACGCCACTTCTTCCTATCTTGTGCAGTAGATTTTAAATCAAAAATCCCCATCTCTCTCAAATCCTCAATTACGTCATCCTCCCATCGATCCTTGGGTCTTCCCCTTGGTCTTGTTCCCTGTGGCTTCCAATTCAAAATATCATTCGGCAATCTTCCCTTTGGCATTCTTAGTGTATGTCCAAACCATTGTAATCTTTTGGATTTGATGAAACTAACCATATTTTCTTTATTATTCTTGAGGTATAATTCGTCATTCCTTCTCAACCACCAATTTCCATTTTCCTTTACTGGACCTAGCACTCTTCTAATTATTTTCCTCTCAAACGTTAATAGTCTTAATTTATCTGCTTCTTTTAGTACCCAGGTTTCAGCTCCATAACATATGATTGGTCTTATTATTGCTGTATATAATTTGAATTTAACATTTTTTGATATTAATTTGCTTTTGAATATATCGAAATTAGCAAAATATGCTTTATTCCCTTGCGATATTCTTGTTTTGATTTCTTCTTCAACAGTATTATTATCGTTTAGTATATGGACATGGTGCAGTAACTCATAAAAAGAAGAGGTTGTGGCTCAACGTTGAATTACGCCGTTATAGATAGATAGATGCTAACCAAACTATTTTTTTCTAACGAGAGATGAGGTGAAGGGCGATGTGAAATAAAGGAATGAAAAATGAAATCACATGAAGGGGAGGGAAGAGAGTATGGAGAGTGTTCGATGGAATGCATTTCGGGAAACGGGAGAACACGAGAAAAACTCGAAAAATCCCGATATGGCCTATCACCAATACTCCTCTAGAAACGGCAAGATTCGAACGTGGGGCAGCCGCAAGCTTGTATCGAGATGACATTCCTTATACCAACGCCTCACATAAATTTAGTTTTTAAATTAGGCCTATTCCAAAATAATTTTTTTTTGTCAGCATCCAATTCGTAAAAACTGGAATCAAGACTATTTCGACCTCTACTGTACTCCCAGTAGTGAAAGGAAGTCCCCGCACGGGGATGACAGTCTAGTGTGGAATGGGGGGGGGAAGGTGTTGAGTTTACATGCAGGTGGATTCCTTCAATACTATTGGCTAATGATGAGGTGGCAATAAATTAAATTAGTTGGTTCAGATTCCTGCTATCGAGTAGGGTTTATTGTCAGGGTGTCCAGCGAATTAAGAATGTGAAATTCTCGACTATTTTCCGTTTTTTTTCATGACGTCAAGTAATAATTCCCGAGTTTTTTGAGTGCTAAGCTGAATTAATTATAGTAAAACTAATTTTGTAAAAATGTTTTTTTATATGTGTAATAAAACATGACAGAAGCAGACACGCAAGACAGGGAAGTGTGGAAGAAAAAAATGGTGTATTTTGTTTGAGGATACCTGTGTATATAACGGAAACAATCCTGAAATAAAAAAAATAGAAAAAATATATATATAATTTATTTTTAATGCAAGGTCTTAAATAAGAAAAACTAAATAATTTTAATTTTTTAAAATTATTTGAACATGAACTATGTTACCGATAAAATATTGCAAAAAAATCTGCCGAGAGTTACGTTAAAAATGTCCACCGCTGTGGTCTCGAGGTAGCGTGCTGCCTATCACGCAGCGGGCCCGGGTTCGATCCCCGGTCGGGAGAAGCTTCCTGGATGAGGTATTTTTCGGGGGTTTTCCTCACCTGTAAGACAAATGTTAGGAAGCTTAGGGCCCAACGGTCCTCGAAAATCATCCGGTCATCATCATCCTTATCATTATCATCACAATTCTTCACCGGTGTGGAAAGCAACGGGAAGTTACCACACCCATAATTCCCCTAGTAAAGCTGCAAAGCATAGCATGGAAATGCTATGATTGCAGTGAAAGACCTGCCCTCGGGCAGAATTACTATGGATGGACGTTAAAAATAGGGGCACGCCGTAGCGTAGTGGTTAAGGCGCTGAGCTACAAGCCGGAGGGTCGAGGGTTCAAGTCCCGTTGGGGTCAGGATTTTTAAACTGACCCAAACCCTCAGGCGGCACTATGGCCCTGGGGTCGACTCAGCCTCTAACGGAAATGAGTACCAGACGCTTGTTCTGAGGTAAAGGCGGCCGTCACGCAGGGCTGACAACCCGGCTGACATAAAGTGCCGATTGTCTAGAAAAAGTGGGAGCCTTGACCTCCTACTACCCCAAGGGCCTCCTGAGGCCTGTTGTGGGATCACTTTACTTTTTTGGACGTTAAAATGCGTGTGTTCAGTAATCTTACTGCATAGAGTCAAGAGTTGATCTGGCTTATTGAACCACGTGTGCTCAAATATTGTTTTGTAACGCGATATCTTGTTAGAAAGAAGCGGCAATTCTTTAGCGATCGCAGCTTGACTCCGCTAAACGTATGTATTAGTTTCATAAACATCTCTTCAAAGAAATATTCCAATATTTGTACGCATTTATAGAATGTGGTTTATCGATTTTCCTTGGGTTTGACATATCTTCTTTATTGTTTTATTTGAAATTAAGATTTATTTCATTATTATTTATTTGGGTGCGTGGAACTCGATTCTTTCGATTTGAGTACAAGATAGATGGACGTCGCTTTTAGGAATTTCCGTCTATTTCCCGGTTGCTTTCAAATTCCCCACTTATTCCATCTTTTCAAGATTTCCCGACTGCTAGACACCCTGATTGTGTTAATTTGACTATTACATGCATATGACGTCACACTAGTTTTAAATTTTATATTAGTTTTATGTCAATCGCAGTGGCCTCGGGGTAGCGTCGCTGCCTTGCACGCAGCGGCCCCGGGTTACATCCCCGGTGGGACATGTTTCCTGGGTGATGCATTTTTACGAGGTTGTACCTCACCTGTAAGACAAATGTCAAGAAACTTTAAGGCCCAATCGGTTCCCGAACATCATTCGGCTATCATAATCATCACTTTTACTATGTTTAGTATGAATGTGTGTGTGAATGGTGTATCTCGTCATAATGTTGCGTTGTTGGGAGGAGGCCTAGACATTGAGCTGATCCCTCATTCGGGGAGGCTCATACTTAAATCATTAACCAACTATAAATTCATAATACTTCAACAATTCCTATTTATAAAATATAAACAAGCTTAGCCCTATCTATTTTAAACTAAACTAAAAAATTAATTAATAATTAAAAAATTAAAGAAAAGTTTTAAATTGAATTTTTTAAATTAATTATTCAATAATATAATTTAAGTTTTTATCTAAAGGGGGGTAAAATTAAATTGGAATATATCTACATAGTAGTAATATTTTGAAAATTATTTAATTAACAATATTATATATTTCTATTAGAAAATATATATTATTGTTGTTTTGTTGTGGAGGTATAATAATGTTCCTATGATATATGTGTAATTATTCGTCATGTCCTTGAGTGGTCAAAAAAGTGTGCAGGGTGTCCCCCAGCAGTCTGTAAAATCTTGAAAACTGGGAATAAGTCGGGAATTCGAGAGCAATCGGGAAATAGACGGGAATTCTTATGGCGACATGCATCAATCATGTATTCAAATCAGAAGAGAAATGCTTATTTAAGATATAAGGAAGCAGAGTTAGATCGAAAAAATAAATTTTTCGAAGAAGAAAAAGCCAAAGTTGAAAAAAAAGAAAAGCTGAGATTTTAAAAAAATAACTGGAAGAAAAGAAAAAAGCTTTACAAAATGAAGTAGGCAAAGAAATTGTCATTGACGAAAAAAACAAAATTATTAAAAAAATAATATATAAAAATAATAATCTTAACGTGAGATTGTTTGCCATGTTTTATTGTAACATAGTTCATGTTCAAATAATAAACATTTTGAATACATTATTTTGCTATTCTTATTTGACCTTACCATAAAAATAACTTACATGTTTTTATTACTTGCACATATTAACAAAGTTTTTCCTTTACCCAACAAAAACATAAATACATATGTCATAATGTCATACAGAGGCCCACTTTCCAATAAAATATTTCAATACTTAAAAAAGTTTAACATTAATGTGGCATTTAAAGCTAATAAAACTTTACAAAATATAATAAAAAACAATAAAACCAAAGTAAAAAAAGGAACAATTATCAGGTGTATATAAATTGAAGTGTGGCACATGTGACAATGTCTATATAGGACAAACTGGCAGACCTTTTATTTCTCGTATAAAGGAACATGTGAGAGCATATAACAGAAAGTTTAGATAATTCAAAGTATGCTAACCACCTACTCCAATATGATCATTGTTTTGATTCAAATTTTAAATTTTACACGTTTGTGACAAAGGAAAGAATTTGGACCTTTTAGAAGTCGTAGAGATAAATAAATTGAAAAGTGATAATAAGCTGTTAAATTCCCAACTAGATTTGAATGAATCACCTCTTTTAAATTTATAATAGAGATTGTAAAAAAAAATTGTTGCATAGTTACAGTTGTTATGTACTATAATGACAAAATTCATTCATTTGTTATCATGTCTGAAGAAGGTACAAAGTACCGAAACAGCTGTAACTAATTTATATTTTAATAAATATGGAAATCACATAAAACTTAAATTTTTATTTATATTTAATTAAATGAAAAAAATTACAAAATTAGCTTTACGCGAATTAATTCAATTTAGCACTCAAAAAACTCGGGGGGCACGCCGTAGCGTAGTGGTTAAGGCACTGAGCTACAAGCCGCAGGGTCGAGGGTTCAAGTCCCGTTGGGGTCAGGATTTTTAAACTGACCCAAACCCTCTGGCGGCACCATGGCCCTGGGGTCGACTCAGCCTCTAACGGAAATGAGTACCAGACGCTTGTTCTGGGGGTAAAGGCGGCCGTCACGCAGGGCTGACAACCCGGCTGACATAAAGTGCCGATTGTCTAGAAAAAGTGGGAGCCTTAACCTCCTACTACCCCAAGGGCCTCTGGGCCTGTTGTGGGATCACTTTACTCATAAAACTCGGGTATTATTCTTTGATGCCATGAAAAAACTGGGAAATAGCCAGGAATTTTGCAGCGGGCCCGGGTTCGATCCCCGGTCGGGACAGTTTTTCTGGATGAAGTTTTTATCGGGGTTTTTCCTCACCTGTAAGACAAATGTCAGGAAAACTTTAAGGCCCTAACGGTCCCCGAAATCATAAGGCCATCGCAATCATCATCATTCATATTCATCTTAGATTAAGCTTAGGATTAGGGACTCTCCTGGCACACCACTATCACACCATCATATCATCGGGGCAACGTAACCCCGCCTTCCAGGCGCCCCAACCTCAGAAGTGGGTTACAAGTACGCCATGCCAGGAGAGAACATCTGGGGCATTCGCAAAAAAAAAGTTGTAATATACTGGACAACCTGATATATATGTTATCCATGTTTAAAGTATCTCTCCCGACAGGTCGTATGACTTTAAGGTCCCGGTGGCGTGTGACATGTAAAATTATCTATAAGTTTAGAGGTTAAACTGCGTTAAAGGAAAAATAAGTTTTATATGTTAACTCTACTACCTCTACAATGGCGTAACAGCCCAATGTTGGGCCTTACCCTCTCCTTTCTTAGCAGTTACTAGACCAAGTTAATTTAGTTACGCTTATTTCCCTTCAGATGTCTTTAATGATATACCGTCAATATACCGACCCAATGAGACATCTAGAAGGCAACTAAGGCATTTCTAGCATGATGAAACTCGGAAAATTAAGCAAAGAGGCTTCTTTATTCAGGCTTAAGGTTCTTTTACGAGCCTGAAAATCTTCAGACTCGGGACTCACGGCATAAAGTCCCTCTCGTAGGATTTGCTCCTTACATTTTTTTCATCCTAAAAAAATCCATTGACTCCGGCCGGGTTCGAACTCACGACCCTAGGAACTAGAGGCAAGGAACGTATCGCTAGTCACCGCGGTTGACCTATACCTTGTGCTACACATAACAAATTAGATTAGTTGGAACAGATTCCTGCTATCGAACAAGGATTGTTGTGTTAATTTGACTGTTACACAAATATGACGTCACAGTAGTTTTAAATATTATATTAATTTTTAATTATTAGAGCTCGAAAGTTGAGAACCTATAAAATGCCTGAAAAAGGCCTAAATATATCCCAAAAAAAGACCTAACAACTGAAAAAAATGAGGTAAAGAAGCAATTCAAATTAAACCAATTTAACTGCATTTTTGATGAATATAATAAAATTATGTTTTAAAAAGTACAACATTCTAGTGTAGTGCAACACACATTAAAAAAAAAACAGAAAATACTTCTTCTTTCATACTTTATACCAGGATTCTTAGCCAAATTTTGGAATTCCTTAGATTTGGACAGGGTGTATCTTTCTAGAATTGCCATCGCTGCCATTAGAGGATCAATTTCAATTTTAAGAAACCATAATTACAAAATTACTTTATAGTATGTATACTTCAATTAGGCCTACAAGTTGAATTTTTTAAAATATATTTACATAATGTATTTCATCAATTACAAAAATTAATTGTCTGTATCACTTTGTCCTTGAGGCAATCCTCTAATGAGGAAAGTTTTATATAATAAAATGTTTTTAAATCAACATAGTTTGAAAAGGAATTCTGTGTTTATTAAAAAGAAAGTTCTTGGAAAATTTAGAATGAACGATTTCTCCCGCATAGAATGAATTCATCGAAATGGATATCCTGCAGAAATAAATTAAAATTTGTATAACTATAATATTAGCATGTTTGGCTTAACTATACTTGAATAACAAAAATTTAATTTCGGAAAACTTCCCTCAGTTGGTATTACAGTATATCACAATAGTCATCTCATTGTCACAAAGTGGCAACTTCTTAGAAAATTTGAATTCGGAATACAATAGCTCAGGCGGTCAGTAGGCTGGTTAAAATATCAGGATATATTGTGAGGGTTTGAGCCTTTGACAGTAAAACTAAATATATGGTTACACGTAGAAATACATTATATGATGGAAATGGACAGCTAATGACAAATGAGGGAAATTTTGAGGAATTGGCTGAATTCAAATACCTAGGAACAATAATCACAAATAGGAATGAGATGCACAAAGAAATTAAACATAGGCTTCATTCTGGAAATGCGTGCTATTATGCATTGCAGAGACTTTTGATGTCCCAACTCCTTTCAAAAAACGTTAAACTGAAAATATATAAAACTATTATTCTACCAGTTATATTATATGGGTGCGAAACATGGACTCTTATTTTAAGGGAGGAAAGGAGATTACGAGTATTTGAGAATAAAGTTCTTAGGAAAATTTTTGGACCAAAGAGAGATGAACAGACAGGTGAATGGAGAAGACTACATAACAATGAACTACATGGTCTTTATAGGAAGCCAGATATAATAAGAACAGTTAAGTCCCGTAGACTGCGATGGGCAGGACATGTTGCGCGTATGGGGAATGAAAGACGTGCATGGAAACTTCTTGTAGGAAAGCCAGAAGGAAAACGCCCAGTTGGTAGACCAAGAATGAGGTGGGAGAACAACATTAACTATGATTTGAGGGAAGTAGATTATACAGGGAATGATTGGAAAGCATTAGCTCAGGATAGGGATGTATGGAGAGCTTATGTCCGCGCGGCCATGAACCTACGGATTCGATAGTGCCAGTGAGTAAGTAAGTATATTGTGAGGGTTCAATAGTTTTTCATGGAACAAAAGTGTTTGGATAGTGAAAAGTCTTTGGAAGTTAAAATAGATAGCATTTTTAAAATAACTTGGAATTAAGACTAGACTGCTGATTCTCCATAAATAGTAATTCTGACTGAGGGCAGGTCTTTCACTGCAAACATAGCATTTTCATGCTATGCTTTGCAGCTTTCCTAGGGTGTGGTAGCTTTCCGTTGCTTTCCACACCGGTGAAGGATGATAATAATGAAGACCGGGTGATTTCCGGGGACCGTTGGGCCCTAAGCTTTCTGACATTTGTCTTACAGGTGAGGAAATACCCCGATAAAAACCTCACCCAGAAAAACTGCCCTGACCGGCGATCGAACCCGGGTCCGCTGCGTGACAAGGCAGCACGCTACCTCGAGACCACAGCGGTGGACGTATACATACTATAAAGTAGAAATTATATAATAACAAATTATAATAATATTTTTACAACGGAGGCCTCCCTAAAACATTTTTTAATTCAAGCATTGGCCTCATCAATCCTTTTATTTGTAGTGATCTCAAAATCTATTACTGAAAGATTATTTTCATTTTATAATTCAATAATTTCTAGAATAATCATACCGACCCTCCTGTTGTAAATATGGTTTCTTAAAATTGAAATTGATCCTCTAATGGCAGCGATGATAATTTTAGAAAAATACATCCTGTCCAAAATTTAGCGAAGAATCCTGGTATAGTACCTCTTGCCCCGATCATCAATCCTGTGACAGTTATACTATCTAATTGATATTTATCTTTGTAATAGTCAATTGTTGGCTCATGTGACTTTCTTTGCACAGTCAACTTCCTCAGGTTGGCCACTATGGGTCTCAAAACGAATTGTGGGATCTAATATCATACCAAATTTAGAAGGTGCAATAATATCTATTCGTGTGTTACTCCCATTAGTGGCCACACCATGAACTTCCTCATAAACTGTGTATCCATAATCTCGCAAGGCTTCTGCCATCATATTTCGAATAGTGTGGTGCCGAATGTTTCTCAGTGATTCTCCAAACGGACAGGCCCCAAGGACGTGTGCAAGGGTTTTGTACTCTCTGCGACAACGTCTACAGATGGTATCGTCCCTTGATCTGCCCGGCAAAGAACGCACCGCCGATGCATTGGCTTGCATTTTAATCGCTTCTCTCCATTCGGAACAAGACAATCCCTGATGATCACGAATCCATTGATTTGCCGGTGTATATTCATTGTAGAGAACAACGTCTTTTCCTTTATGAGGAAGTTGACTCCAGAGAACAGCTTCTTTGTCTCTTAGTTGTTTCTTGAGTTTCCTTGCATCTGGTAGAAGACTTCGAGTGTTAATATTGATGTCACTAGGTTCAGTGTTAAGGTCTCTCACACATTGTAAACTTTTCTCCTTTAGGAAAAAAAAAAGAAGGATTTTTCCTCAGCTTCCGAGCCCTATTAATTATGCTTTACAGTGCATTACCAAACTATGTTTTGGAAGTGTACAAAACAACTTGGACTCGCGTGGCGTTCGGCTCAGCCGCATCCCTTCTTGGAACTTCCGTTCTCTTGGAGTACAGTATTGAATAATAAGAGAACAGACACTTACCGAAGAGGCTGTAGACGACGCCGAACACGAGGTACATGCCGCAGATGACGGCGGTGGCGATATCGTAGTTGTAGTCAGGATAGCGGCACCGGGTGATGGTGGTTGTAGCCACCCCGCCGCTAGGGAACCAACCCCCTGTCACGTTGTGCTTGGGGTGTTCCGTGGGCAGCAGCGGGCCCGTCTGCAAACCCGACATTGCAACCTGCAATAATACCATGCTCAATTTCAATAAGGTTCAAATTTCCATTTTATCAGAGGCTGAAATTACTCATACTAACGATAGATCCCAGGATTGAAATTATTGGAATCCAAAGTAAATCTTAACAACTTAAGGTTTAGGATTCTATTTGTCAAATGGATAACCTAACATTTTGGTACCAATGTGGTTCAGAATCTATAATAGAGTTGGAAAAAATGATTTTTTTGCGCGATAGTTCATTTTGTCGTACTTACAGCAATGACGACCATGATTGAAAGTTTAACTTCCTATATTTGGGGGTTGCCAACCCAAATAACTACTGTAATATTACATATTACAAATCACGTGCAGGAAGTAAAACCACTGCCCTTTATGTATACTACGTACAATGTATATATAAAAATATATCCAAAAGATAGTGTTAATATACATTATACGAAACAAATCATTGCATTTTAAATTAACTGAACTTTATTTGAAACAATATAAAATAATAAATACGCACTTGCCGCCATTTTGCCGCTAATTTGTCTCACGACCTCCTGTAGTTTCAACTAAGAAACATTACTCACACTGTTAACGTTGGTAAATTGTTTATAATAAACGCAAATATTTCCAACAAAGATGTTATTTTAATATTATTTATTTTGAAAACACCATCGTGCAAAAAATAATGTACAACGCACGCTTGTGAAGTGTTTTACAGAATCTCAGAAATTAAAAACCTCGCTGTCGCTCGGTTTTTAAACATTTTCCTCACTTCTGTAAAAACCACTTCCGAACCTCGCATCGTAATATAATTACTATTACATCTCACCTCATAAGTTCCGTGATTTCACGATATCGGATTCAAAGGCCTTTTCCTTCATATTAAGCCTTTACCCCAGAATAAGCGTCTGGCACTCGATTCCGTTAGAGGGGCCACGGTACCGCTAGAAGTTTTGGATCAGTTTAGAAATTCTGACCCCACTAGGACTCGAAATCATATATTATGTATTATAAAAAATTATACACTGATATTTAAAATAATAATAGTCCACCGCCGTGTTCTCGAGGTAGCGTGCTGCCTTGTCACGCAGCGGGCCCGGGTTCGATCCCCGGTCGGGACAGTTTTTCTGGGTGAGGTTTTTATCGGGGTTTTTCCTCACCTGTAAGACAAATGTCAGGAAAACTTTAGGGCCCAAACGGTCCCCGAAATCATATGGTCATCGCAATCATCATCATTCACATTAGATTAAGCTTAGGATTAGGGACTCTCCTGGCGCACCACTATCATCATCATCATCATCACCCATCATATCATCGGGGCAACGTAACCCCGCCTTCCAGGCGCCCCAACCTCAGAAGTGGGTTACAAGTACGTCATGCCAGGAGAGAACACCAGGAATGTCGAAAGACAACCTGGGGCATTTGAAAAAAAAATAATAAAATGCAAATTGAAGTAATGCAACTGTGTTTACTGAACCTTCTCTTGCCTCCGGAAAGCAATGTTGAAAATGTGTTTTAATAAATGTATATTGCATTTTGAACATCATAATTTGTACAAGTTAACGAGGTAACAGACTGTCTTTTAGTTCGGACTATTTACACACTTTGAGGTGATTCAAATTACACAAAGTATCCCATTATATTAAAAAACGTGATTTGCGTATAAATTATATGAAATACTTAGATGTAAGTTATGTAGATAGGAAATAACACTATGAGGTTTTTTAATATTGTTTATTTTTTATTATTTCACTCACCTCATACTTCATTTTTTTTTCAATCCCTTGTCCAAAATAGATATTTCTTCTTTTGTAAAGTTTTCAGATGATAGGTTAATTACATTATTTTCAATTTCTTTATCCCTCCCTAATGTAGTGGTTATACTTTTTGTACTTATATTTTTCTTCAATTTTTTTAACTCAGGTTTTAAATTAATTATCTTTTTCTTTTGTACATAAATTTTTTTCTTCATTTTGAGGTTCAATTGGTTGTAGAAGTTTTTTTCTAGGTTATTCCAAATTATTTGTCCTAAACTGTTGGTTAATCTTAGATGTAAAAAGTACAGTTCTACGTCTATTTTAGTTATAGTTGTGTAATGTTTGACTTTTTCCAGATTGAGAGTTTTCTTTTCTAAACTTTTTTGGTGTTGGTTATTGTTTTTAACCATTTTCCGGACAAATTTTGGAGTGATATTATTTTCTAAACATTTATTAATGAATTTGATATCTGCAGCTCTTTTGTTTCTAAGTTCTTTTAATTTCAAATATCTATGAAGTATGAGGTGAGTGAAATAATAAAAAATAAACAATACTTAGATGTAAATTTAAGAGAACTTACCATGGAAGCTTGTTATTCCGTACTACAAAGAAAATACAGGTAATTTTACACGTCTGCTCACAACCTTCTGTTAAACTGAACTAAAAATACTTGAGACATTTTAGGATAATACGATTAAGATCTCTATGACCTGTTTACACCACCCTTTCTTTGTTGTATTTATGGTCAGTTTTCTACTACATGGGGAGATGCAAAAAACAGTATATAGTGTTATGCAAACTATTCTGCAATTCAAGAATATATTAACTAACTCACTGGCACTATCGAACCCCAGGTTTATGGCCGCGCGGACATAAGCTCTCCATATATTCCTATCCTGAGCTAATGTTTTCCAGTCATTCCCTGTATAATCAACTTCCCTCAAATCACGGTTAATGTTATTCTCCCACCTCATTCTTGGTCTACCAATGGGCGTTTTTTTTTCTGGTTTTCCTACAAGAAGCTTCCAAGCACGTCTATCATTCCCCATTCGTGCCACATGTCCTGCCCATCGCAGTCTACTAGACATAACTGTTCTGATTATATCTGGCTTCCTATAAAGACCATTTAGTTCACTTTTAAGTAGACTTCTCCATTCACCTGTCTGTTCATCTCTCTTTGGTTCAAACATTTTCCTAAGAACTTTATTCTCAAATACTCGTAATCTCCTTTCCTCCCTTAAAGTAAGAGTCCATGTTTCACATCCATATAACTGATAGAATAACAGTTTTATATATCTTCAGTTAAACGTATCTTGATAGGAGTTGGGACGACAAGATTCCCTTTATTGCATAATAGCATGCATTTCCAGAATTAAGCCCTATGTTTAATTTCTTTGTGCATTTCATTCATATTTATGATTATTGTTCCTAGGTATTTGAATTTAGCCACTTCTTCAAAATTTCCCTCATTTTTCATTAGCTGTCCATTTCCATCATATAATGTACATCAAGAATATATTGATGGTCCAAATTACATGAAGTTAAGTGGGGGTTTACCAGAAATCCAAAATTAATAATTAACTCTATGCAGCCGCCAATGTTTGGATCGTCGCAATGTATACAATATAATTTAACCCATAATTTAAAAAAAATATTTAATTTATTTAGGCGTAGGAGCGCACGCCGGGAATTCGCTTATATATATATATATATATATATATATATATATATAACAGTGTTCTGCCCTAGATCAGGTTTTTCATTGCAATCATAGCATTTTCATGCTATGCTTTGCAGCTTTACTAGGGAATTATAGGTGTGGTAGCTTCCCGTTGCTTTCCACACCATGTTTGATAATGATGATTATAATGGTCAGATGATGTTCTGGGACCGTTTGGGCCTCAAAGCTTCCTGACATTTGTCTTACAGGTGAGGAAAAACTCGAAAAGAAACCTCATCCATGAACAGTAATATAATGTATGATTAAAAACTATAAAATATTCGCCTTGTAGGTCCGTCTCCTCAACTTAAGTTTTTTTTTTAACTCGGGACCAGTCCCATCATCAGCAGAATGCATTAGGTCTATACTTGTTGATCCTAGGTGTTTCAACAAGGGTCAACAAGTACGAACCTAGGTGTTTCAACAAGGGTCAACAAGTACGAACCTAATGCATTCTGCTGATGATGGAACTAGTCCCGAAAGGCCTATAGAGTTTTAAAACAACTTAAGTTGAGGAGACGGACCTACAAGGTGACTATTTTATATTTTTTAATCATACATTATATTACTGTGAATTAACACCTCAACGGAAAGTTAACATGAATTTTACTAGTATCTAAAACAAAAATATTAGCTCTGAAAGAAAAATGTGCAATAAGAACAAAAATAGTGATAAACAATGTAATTATAGACCATGTTCAGAATTTTAATTATTTGGGATGTCATTTTGGTAATGACAGAAATTTAGATAAACACACTAAAATGCAACGATTCAATTATCTATGTGGCACAATTAAACGTACTTTATTGAATAAAACTAGAAAATAAACTATTTTAAAATTTTACAAAGTATTGGCAGTTCCATCTCTTATTTGTGGATGTGAAACCTAGACATTAACAAAGGCAGATAGTAAACAAATATAGGCTGCTGAAATGAAGATGTTGAGAGCAATAGCAGGATACCAAAGCACCGATAAAAAAGGAAAACGAAGATATAAGAACAGAACTTAATATATTTAATCTCTGAAAGAATAAAATACTATCAAAATGCTTATCTTCAGCACATATTACGAATGAATGAACAGCGCATACCAAGAAGAATGTATAATTATAAACCAAAAGGGAGAAGATTGTTGGGTAGACCATTGAAGAGATGGAAGGAGCAATTCGACCTATAATGAGATCGGAACAGGCCATTGGGTTTAATCCTTGTTGATGATGAAGATCGACTCACCCATGAAGCTTGTCCGGAACGGGAGACGAACCTGGGCCCGCTGTGTGACAAGGCAGCACACCACCTCGATAATACAGCGGTAGACATATGTGCGTGTGTAAATATTATAACATTAACATATATAATTTTGAACTCGTCTGGTTTTTGTAATTATGTGTTGAATTTAAGTGGATGGTTGTGTTAATCTCCCATAACCTCTGGAAATGACACGATAAAACCCAAGGACGTTCTTCTAAACTGAATAACACGTCATGTTGTAATGACTTGGTAAAATATTATTCAAGTACCAACAGGTTCCCTTATTTACACAACAAACAATATCTTCAGTAAATATTATTTGCAACACTATTTCCGTGTTCTCGTGGCTATTTGTGTGAATTTGTTGGTTTCCGAAATTATCTATGACTTTAAAGTTGTTTCCTTAAAACTCTACTGTATTGAGTGGATTATTTTATACTACAAGATGTCCAGCAGTTGGGGAAATCTTGAAAACCGGGAATAAGTCGGGGATTTGAAAGCAACGGGGAAAACCGGGAAATAAACAGGAATTATTAAAGCGACGTGCATATCTATCTTGTATTCATATCAAAAGAATACCAATGGTTAAACCACATTCTAAAAATGCTGTCCACCGCTGTGGTCTCGAGGTAGCGTGCTGCCTTGTCACGCAGCGGGCCCGGGTTCGATCCCCGGTCGGGGCAGTTTTTCTGGGTGAGGTTTTTATCGGGGTTTTTCCTCATCCTTATCATTATCACCACCATCATCCTTCACCGGTGAGGAAAGCAACGGGAAGCTACCACACCTACACAATTCCCTAGTAAAGCTGCAAGCATAGCATGAAAATGCTATGATTGCAGTGAAAGACCTGCCTTCGGGCAGAATTACTATGGACTAAAAATGCGTACAGATACTGAAATATTTCTTGGAAGAAATGTTTATGAAACTATAGCGTACGTTTAGTGGTGTCAAACTGCCGCCGGTAAATAAATGCCGACCCTGCTAACTCACTGGCACTATCGAACCCGTAAGTTCATGGCCGAGCGGACATAAACTCTCCATCATGTTTTCCAATCATTCCCTGTATAATCTACTCCCTCAAATCATAGTTAATGTTATTCTCTCACCTCATTCTTGGTCTACCAACGGCGTTTTCCCTCTGGTTTTCCTACACGAAGCTTCCATGCACGTCTTTCATTCCCCATTCGTGCCTCAAGCCCTGCCCATCTACGAGATTTAACTGTTCTCATTATATCTGGATTCCATGTAATTCATAGTTATCGCGATATCGCGTCAAATAACTGAACTAACTCACTGGCTCTATCGAAACTGTAGGTTCATGGCCGTGCGGACATAAGCTCTCCATACCTCCCTTACCTGAGCTAATGTTTATCATTCATCCCTTGTATAATCTACTTCCCTCAAATCATGGATGTTATTCTCCCACCCCATTCTTGGTCTACCAACTGGGCGTTTTCTCTCTGGTCTTCCTACAAGAAGCTTCCATGCACCTCTTTCATCCCACATACGTGCCACATGTCCTGCCCATCGCAGTCTACGAGACTTAACTGTTCTTATTATATCTGGCTTCCTATACATATCACGTCTTCTCCATTCGCATTTCTGTTCATTTCTTTTAATAAAACAATTTAACTATATGTCTATTATTTTGATTTTCTTATTTAAGATCTTAACGTAAAAATAAAGTATAGGTCCTATGTTTTATTACTTACACCTATTTAAAAAATATATTTTTACAAAATTAGCTTTCCTAGAATTAATTCTATTTAGCACTCAAACAACTCGGGAATTATTCTTTGATGCCATGAAAAAATACGGGAAATAGTCTGGAATTTTATGTTTGTAATTTACTGGACATTCTGCAGTATTATACGGAAATCGGCGGTAATCCATCCATAATAATTCTGCCCGAGGGCAGGTCTTTCACTGCATTTTGATGCTATGCTTTGCAGCTTTACTAGGTAAATATAGGTGTGGTAGCTCCCGTTGCTTTCCACTCCGGTGAAGATTGGGGATTATAATGATGAGGATGATGATGGCCAGATGATTTTCGGGGACCGTTGGGCCCTAAGCGTCCTGAAATCTATCTTACAGGTGAGGAAATACTCCGAAATAAACCTCACCCAAGAGCCTGTCCCGGCCGGGAATCGAACCTGGGCCCGCTGCGTGACAAGGCAGCACGCTACCTCGAGACCACAGCGGTGGACTCGGCGGTAATATTGCTATCAAAAGGGTCACCCATGCCGGATAGGTTAAAGGCGATAACCCAGACGAAAAACGTACCTTGGCCGAAAGAGTGACCGTAAAAATGTAACCATCAAGAAACGCGGGAATGGATTCAGCTGATATTCCATCAATTGGGATCTCCGGGCGAGGACTACCCTAGGGAATACATGGCAAAGGCTTAAAGAGGGGGTGTTTCTAAAAAAAAAAGTGAAGTTGGGATGAAAATACCCTGTAATTCACATTAGCATATGTTTCCGATTTGAATCTATGTTTAATTTCTTTCTGCGCCTCATTCATGTTTGTAATTATTTTGCCTATAGGCAAAACCTCTTTCCAGCAAAGTTGCAGTTAAATGTAAACAAACCAGATGCGTGACGACTGCATTTTCATTGGTCGAATAATGGTTTTACCTTTAAGCGTGTAAGAAAATGTAGTTCGCTCTTTAACACTCGAAATAAAGGAGATAAAAATGTGTATTATCTAGAACATGTCTATACTGTATAAGTTATATGGGATAATCTTAAAATATATAATTACAATTTTAATATATTAAATAATAATTGTTTTATTGTTACCCACGCACAATGTAGCATACGTTGGGATTTCAGTTGTTTAAAAACGGTCGCTTTCTGTAGAATTTCTTAAAACATTGAAAAGGAACTATTTGAAAACCGGAGTGAAACAAATTATTGTGACTATTTAACTCATGCCCCAAATGGGAGTCAATGACCAATCACGTTTCAATGATTTCTGTTTTACAACCAATCAGAGTCGTGTTTCACCAAATATTTATCAGTGTTATAATTACCATATTAAAGAAAGCTCCTCCTTACAATATTGCGTTCCTTTGGCAATAAATAGTATGATCTGGTTGCAGTGATAAACAAAAGAAGCAGTAGAAGCGTACCTATCGTTTCTCATTTGTTTTCAAACATCGCCGTTTACATTAAATATATAAATATTTTAAAATAACTATAGTTTAATAATGATTCGTGAGTAAACGGCTTAATTTTATTCGTTAAATAGTCCTAACAAATGCCACTCTTGATTTCCAAATTCTCTAGATAAATTCACTCCTCACTTCGTGAGTCGTGAATTTATCGATAATTTGGAAATCACTCGTGGCATTACTTATGAATATTTTCAAACAGTTAAGTGAAAAATAACCCACATTAACCATTGAAGATATGGTGAAAATAACAGCAGCATTTTCAGGTGAGTCAGCATGGATTATGAATTCTGCTCGTAGTGAAATTGTACCAGTAAATAAAGGTTATCTATTGACATACTTTAAAAAGCTAGTCTAATTAGTCTATAATTTTGTGTCATAAATAAGTAAGAAATAGAGCAAGTTCCTAATTCTTGGTATCATCTTACCTTGTATTCAGTCTTATTTCCCGTAAAATGCGATGTTGCTAAGATAAATATACACCGCTGTGGTCTCGAGGTAGCGTGTTGCCTTGTCACGCAGCAGGCCCGGGTTCGATCCCCGTTCGGGGCAGTTTTTCTGGGTGAGGTTTTTATCAGGGTTTTTCCTCACCTGTTAGACAAATGTCAGGAAAACTTTTTAAGGCTCAAACGGTCCCCGAAATCATATGGCCATCATCATCCTTATCATTATCATCATCCTTATCATTATCATCATCATCCTTCACCGGTGTGGAAAGTAACGGGAAGCTACCACACCTACAATTCCCTAGGAAAGTTGCAAAGCATAGCATGAAAATGCTATGATTGCAGTGAAAGACATGCCTTCGGGCAGAATTACTATGGATGGATGGAAGATAAATGTTTCTAAAGCATACAATTCAGTCATATGGCAGTAAAAGTAGAACCACGGTTCCCCCAATAGACATAGTGGGCGGAGTAATATCTTATGCAAGTTTGTTTAGAGTACAACTGGAACTTAGCTCGGAATTGGTATAGGTTGAATTCTGACACTGCTTCAAATTGTTGCTAACTGTGAAATAATACACATGTAAATGAACATTCGATTATGGAGTGCTTTACGCATTATACGACCATCTTCTGAACACTGTCGTTAGTTGGCAATGTGTTCCAAAGACGAGCAGCAGGTGTAGTGATAGAGTGATATGAATGTGAGAAACTGTCTTACCTGCACCATGACACCATGTGCACTGTAACATTGTTTTAAATTTGGTGCAGTTCTCGTTGCTTAGCGACCGGCTTGTTGCAATCAATGCGCGCCGGTCATGGGGCAGTCCGTGCCTGACTCACATCTGCCAGAGCCACCCTGTCTGCCGGGACAAACCCCCTCCTAGATCTATTTCATTTAAGTAAACCATCAATTCGTAATGCCAGCCAGTGGCGGAACTGCCCTCCCACAAGGAAATAACCTAAGGACTGCCTTACCATTTTAATAATAATAATAATAATAATAATAATATAATAATAATAATAATAAGACAAATAATACATATTTTCAAACTTCTTCTTCTTCTTCTTCTTCTTCCTTTCATGTGATAGACCTAGTGGTCTGTTACGGTCTCAATCCAACGTTTGAAGGGTCTGCCCAAAGATCTCTTGCCTGGTGGCTGGTAATTTAAGATCTGACGTGGTATTCTTGTTCTGCTCATTCTTCGTACGTGAGATTTCCAGTTGTTTCTGTAATTTTGTATATATTCCTTGACTGATTCTGTGTGTAATTCTTTGAAAATCTCAGAATTCCTTTTATGGTCTGTCCTTGAATATCCCGCAGTACGTCTCATAAATTTCATTTCTGCCGCAGTTAGTCTTTGTTCATCTACACTGCGAATTGTCCTGGCCTCACTGCCGTAACATAATTTGGGTCTGGCCAGTGTTTTATAAATTCTAGTTCGTGTGTGTTGTTGTACTGTGTTTGGCTTGAAAATATTATTTATAATTCGTGTTACTCTGTTAAATTTTATAATTTTTTGACTGAAATCTTTTTCTTCTTCGTATGTAACTTGGTATCCGAAATAGTTAAATGTGTTGGTTTGTTCTAATATTTTATTATTAATAACAATTTTACTGCGAACTGGGTCTTTTCCTAGGAAAGCCATGACTTTAGATTTTGCCGTTGAGATTTCCATGTTGTAGTTTATTACAATTTGGTGAAAAGAGTGGACTGAACGTTGTAGGTCATCTTCTGAATTCGTTATAAACACAATGTCATCTGCAAATAATAGGGTGTCTAAATTATATAATCTATTAAGTGGTATACTGCCATGTGGTTGTAGTCGCCATTCTTTAATAATTGAGTTCATGTATATTATGAAGAGCATTGGTGAAAGACCGAATAATCAAATATAGGAACGACTGGAAAGAACATATTGATAGAATGCCAGACGGAAGATTTCCAAAATTATTGCTAAATTATAAACAGCACGGAAGGAGAAATGTTGGACGCCCACACAGAAGATGGCCTGAACAATTTTAACAATTCTAGCTTTCATGAAACCGGAACGAGCCAACAGGCTTAATCCCTGGATGAATAATAATAATAATAAGATAGCCTATAAATAATAAATTACAAATGTTTCAATATTTATGTGGTGGCACCCTTAAAAGAACACTAGGAAAGAAAGTAAGAAAAACACATTTAAAATTTTATTGGCTGTGCCTGCAATATAGTATGGCTTAGAAATATGGACTCTGAATAAACAGACAATTAAAATAATATAAGCCGCAGAAATGAAATATTTACGATGTATGGCAGGATATACTTAATGGATAAAAAACGAAGTGAAGATATTCGTAAAGAACTACAGATATTCAGTCTGACAGATTAAATAGAAAAGTATACTTACTTACTCACTGGCACTATCGAACCCGTAGGTTCATGGCCGCACGGACATAAGCTCTCCATACATCCCTATCCTGAGCTAATGCTTTCCAATCATTCCCTGTATAATCTACTTCCCTCAAATCATAGTTAATGTTGTTCTCCCACCTCATTTTTGGTCTACCAACTGGGCGTTTTCCTTCTGGCTTTCCTACAAGAAGTTTCCATGCACGTCTTTCATTCCCCATGCGCGCAACATGTCCTGCCCATCGCAGTCTACGGGACTTAACTGTTCTTATTATATCTGGATTCCTATAAAAATAGAAAAGTATAGGAGAAAATAATATGAACATGTCTGCAAAATGGATACCAACATATTGCCTTGGAAAAATTTGAACTATCAACCGAGAAAAAGAGATCGGGGACGCCCAAGAAAGAGATGGACACAGCTATGATATTTGGAACCGGAACGAACCAATAAGGTTTAATCCTTGTGAGAAGAAGAAGAACAATAACAAATGTCCTGAATACCTTTAAATTAATATACAATAAAACAAGGTAGACATAATTGGAAACAACATGTACTGTACAAAGAATGAAAGACGACAGCATACCAAAATTGATGACCAACCACAACCCAAAGGGTAGAAGAAAAAATGTTGAAAGACCGAAGACAAGATGACCTCAATAGTGTTAATTGAATGAGACCGAAACGCCTTATTAGGGGGGGTCTTAATCCATGAAACTGATGGTGATTAGAGACCGGATTATATGCAATACAAGCTCGAAATATGCATGAAAATGGTTAAAATATGCATGAAAAATGTCAATATATGCAATACTAAATAACAACAAAATAATTTTATTATATATTTATTGCCCACCGCTGTGGTCTCGAGATAGCGTGCTGCCTTGTCACGCAGCGGGCCCGGGTTCGATCCCCGGTCGGGGCAGTTTTTCTGGGTGAGGTTTTTATCGGGGTTTTTCCTCACCTGTAAGACAAATGTCAGGAAAACTTTAAGGCCCAAACGGTCCCCGAAATCATATGGCCATCATCTTTATCATCATCATCATCCTTATCATTATCATCATCATCATCATCATCATCCTTCACCGGTGTGGAAAGCAACGGGAAGCTACCACACCTACACAATTCCCTAGTAAAAGCTGCAATCATAGCATGAAAATGCTATCAATTATAAACAATAAATTATTATCAATCAGTACCAGGCAAAATTATTGTTCACAAATTAAAATATTCTACATTTTGCTACTATTGTAAACAGAAACGATCAGGTACTGTTCCAAATGTTCGGTAGTAAGGTTGTGTATTCGATCGCTCAAAATATGTTTATAAACAGAAAAGGACCGTTCTACGTCAACTGAAGTAATTGGACAGTATTTGAATTTGGGTGCTATTTTTGCACTTATTATTTCTGGCAAAAGAATAAATGGTACCATTTATAAAACTATTAATTTGACACAAAGGTTCAAAGGCTGGGCTATCGTTCAAAATGTTTTCAAACTTTTCTTTAAGTTTACTCGGTAATACTTCGGCAATAAGGAGTTCAGTTGTCGGATTTTATCCACTAACTGAATAGATTCAATCAACGCCAAACCTTGAGTTTCAAGCTTTTTATAGTTTCAGGTGTATGGAAAAAAAGAGTGCAATCGCAACTATGTTTTTTTTTTTTATACTGGAATCGTTAAATGCTTCCTCGCACTGACGAACTGTCAAAGCCTCTGCACTATCGAAATCGTTTACTACACTTTTGATGGCCTTGAAATGTTCATTGTAAAACAATACATTTTTAAAAATATTGTAAATATAGCGCAAAAGTATGCGTTACTACTAGTTTTAGTTAAAATATGCAATAACAGGTGAAAAAGGTCTAAATATGCAAATGCAACATGTAAATGCATATAATCCGGTCTCTAATGATGATAACAAATCCTTGTAGTATATACCGTGGTAATAATATTGTTAAAACATGACCCACAATGTTATTCTCAATTGCCATCCTTTGTTTAATTACATCATTTCTAATTCTGTTTCTTGTTGTATGCCATTTCTATTGCCAAAAGTCTATTTTTATAATCATTATTTAGTTGCCAAATATCTGAACCTTACGTATGATGTTATGCGTTTAACAGTTGATTGCATGGTTATGCAGCGTGTCATCTTTGGATGTTAATCCATAATTCATTCTAGGGAGCATTTCAAAACTAGGTTTGCAATTAGTTGGTGAAATATAGTAGTTATTTTAACATTTTTTAGCTAATGATGCTGTTTTTTTCGAAAGGTTTTCTAAAAAAATTCGCCACGCAGGAACTGCGTAAACTAAGCGAATTCTTCAGAAAGTTGAATTTATGGACCCATTTTGCAGGCTTACTCAATATAATTGTGGCATTAGGGTAAGAGTATATAAGTCCGATTTTAGTGATTTTTATTTTGTAGTTTAATATGTCAGAAATACATCAGTTTTCTTCGTCTATTATAAAGGTAAAGTTCTTATGTGATAGCTCATTTCTTGTGGTAGATATCTCCTGGTCAGAAGAAATGCAAATCTTCAATTTCTTAATAAGTTATTTGAATACTAACAAGCTCTCGTGAAAAGTTATGTTTTCAGACTCGTGTATGTTTACCCTGTGGCCACATTATATTTCTTTTGTTAAATTGGAGAAACTCAATTTATGACTCCAGCTTATTTAAAAGTGTCGGGCTGGAGTGAAAATAAATCATGCATAACAATAAGAGAAATTGTTGCATATTGTTGTATTATTTCCACAATCCACCGCTGTGGCCTCAGATAGAGTGCTGCCTTGTCATGCAGCGGGCCCGGGTTCGATTCCTGGTCGGAACAGGCTTCCTGGATGAGGGTTTTCTCGGGGTTAAGACAAATGTCAGGAAGCTTAGGGTCAACGGTCCTCGAAAATCATCCAGCCATCATCATCATCATCAACCTTCACAGATGTGGCTACCACAGCTATAATTCCCTAGTAAAGCTGCAAAGATAGCATGCAAATTCTATGATTGCAGTGAAAGACCTGCCCTCGAACAGAACACTATATAATAGAATCCATCCATCCATAGTAAATCTGCCCGAAGGCAGGTACTTCACTGCAATCATAGCATTTTCATGCTATGCTTGCAGCTTTATTAGGGAATTGTAGGTGTGGTAGCTTCCCGTTGCTTTCCACACCGGTGAAGGATGATGATGATAATGATAAGGATGATGATGGTGATGATGGCCATATGATTTCGGGGACCGTTTGGGCCCTAAAGTTTTCTTGACATTTGTCTTACAGGCGAGGAAAAACCCCGATAAAAACCTCACCCAGAAAAACTGTCCCGACCGGGGATCAAACCCTGGTCCGCTGCGTGACAAGGCAGCACGCTACCTCGAGACCACAACTGTGGACATATAATAGAATATAAATCGAATTTAGTCCACCGCTGTGGTCTCGAGGTAGCGTGCTGCCTTGTCACGCAGCGGGCCCGGGTTCGATCCTCGTTCGGGGCAGTTTTTCTGGGTGAGGTTTTTATCGGGGTTTTTCCTCACCTGTAAGACAAATGTCAGGAAAACTTTAAAGCCCAAACGGTCCCCGAAATCATATGGCCATCATCACCATCATCATCCTTATCATTATCAACACCATCATCATCCTTATCATTATCATCCTTATCATTATCATCATCGTCATCCTTCACCGGTGTGGAAAGCAACGGGAAGCTACCACACCTACAGTGCTATGATTGCAGTGAAGGACCTGCCTTCGGGCAGAATTACTATGGATGGAAATCGAATTTGACACAAATTTAAATAGTATCTACCGATTCATTTTTCTATAACTTCATTAAGAATATTAAATAAATTAATGTATGTTGTAGGATACGGGGATATGGACTCTTACTTTAAGGAAGGAGAAACTATTACGAGTATTTGATAATAAAGTTCTTAGGAAATTTGTGGATTAAAGAGATATCAACATACAGGCGAATGGAGAAGACAACAATAAGCTACTTGATTTCTAGGGATACCAGATACAATAAGACCAGCTAACTCTCGTAGATTGCAGTGGGCAGGACATGTGTCACGAATGGGGAATGGAAGGAGGGCACTCCTTTTATAAAAACCATAGGAAAAAGTCCAGTAGGTAGGTAATGCATGAGGTTGGAGAATAACATTAACAATGATTTGAGGAAAGTAGATTATACAGGAGATAATTCAAAAACATTAGCTCAGGATGAGGATGTATGTAGAGCTCATGTCCACGCGGCTGTGAACTTATCGGTTCGATAGTGCCAGTAAATTAGTGTTAGCATCTTATAGGATGTCCTAACATTCCATAGGAACATGTCCTTCGTAAGAGCTTTTGCTATGGAGTCCCTGAAGTATCCCTGCCCGGAAAAACGAATGGGGGACTATTTTATCTCCAGAAATTTTTACCCTAGTGGAACCCATATCCACGTTCCTTGTCGGTTGCATTTTTTTGGTTATATATTGCTATTCCTTCGACCAAATTTTTTTTTCGTCTGTTTCATCGCCTTTGATCTGTTCGGCCTGGATAATCCTTTTGGCAGCAATGCTCCGCCGGCAAAGCATTCGGGGTCATTTAAGCACATAAGCCACTCCACCACCACAAGGTAAAGATACCATGGAGAGACAGTTAATGACAAATGAGGGAACTTTTGAAGAAGTGGCTGAATTTAAATAGGTAATGAGAACAACTTGTCCACCATTGTGGACTCGGGGTAGCGTCGCTGCTTCGTACGCAGCGGCCCGGAGTTCGATCCCCGGTTGGGACAAGTTTTCTGGGTGGTGTTTTTTTCGGTGTTTTTCCTCACCTGTAAAACAAATGTTAGGATATTTTAAGGCCTGAACTGTCTCTAAACATCATCTGACCATCTTAATCATTATTAGGGCAAGGCAATTAATTATTTTGCATCTTTTTCTTATGAAGGTTGAAACATTGTTTATATATATATGAAAATGTATGGCATTAAAAAACGGATTAAATAAAAGCAATTCGTTACGACATGTTTTTGCATTTTCCTGACTTTTTTAGGGATAGGTCATTTTTTGGCAACTTTTAGGTAATTTGAGCATTTTTTTACACTTTTCCGGAAGGCTGTGACATTATTTGTATTTGATTTAAGATTTTTATTATAATTCAGTATGTTTTCTTGTCAATACAATTTCTTGGAATTAAGTAGTTGTTTTGCTAACTACTACATCTATTTTTCAAGGTATGTGCATAATGAACTTGCCCACTTCTAGGAATTTTATTCAATTTCTTAGAGCTTATGCTAGCTTCTACCCCTTATTCTGATTGTTAATTGCAATTCAAAATTGCTGTAAAAGTGCACTGTGTAATTGAAATGGTTTTTCTGCAATAAAATGTACTGTAACATGTATTTTTTAAATACTTTTCTTTTAAAATTTTGATGTGTAAGTTAAATTTGTATGTAATTCAGTAATCAAGTGAGTACTTAATCTAATAAATAGTATTTTTATTGGCAATGCTTTACTTTTTATTCGTCATTTTTTTTATTTTATTAGTCATTTTTTTGCATTTTTTAGGTCATAAATGAATTTTTTATTTTGCATTTTTACCAATTTATAGGTCATTAAATGCCTTGCCCTAATCATTATATTCGCCATTTTTTGTATGAATGTGTGTGTATGAATGGTGTGTTTCGTCTTAATGTTGTGTTGTCTTGGGGGAGGCCTTGACAGTGAGTTGATCACTCATTCGGAGAGACCCTCCATATCCTTGTGTTGTCAAAAAAAAGGACGTGTGTGATTTTTATTTAGGCTATATACAGATTTTCGTTGTTTAACATATTTCTGTGTCTAAAGTTTTTATTTTCCTCCTCCACTCATCCCTATCCATCCACTCCATGTCCTGCAGACCTCTTGTTCTCATTAAAGTTCTTAATTCTTTCATCCATGAGTTCTCGGGTCTTCCTTTTTTCTTCTTCCAGGTGGACACCGTTGCAATGTTTTCCTGGGTAACATTTCTTCTTGAATTCGTCATACATGCCCATACCAATTTAACTGCGTATAGGCTCTCGTGTATAATGTACTATTGAATATTTAATATTATTTTTTCTCGTAAGACTTTATTTCTTATTTTCCCAATTTTGAACATTTTATTGCTCTCCTCAAGAAATACATTTCCATCGACATAAGCTTTTGTTCTAAGTTTTATCGGATTTCGCTGATTTTTTGGATGATACCTACCTCGGTTTATTTCAATAGGATATACTGAGTTTCGTTGTGAAACATTGAACGTTGTGACCGTTAGAGCGATTTTTAAATTTTCGTTTCATGTGAACTCATACACCTTATGGTTTAGGGCAGAGCCGTCCAAACTACGGCCCGCGGGCCACATCCGGCCCGCCATGGCTTTTCGTATGGCCCGCGTAAGGAATGAAATGAACGAATTAATTTTATATTTTTAATTTGGATTTTAAAATGTAACATCTAGTTTGGACTTCCCTGTGTGAAATTCATCTCTCTGGAGTGTGGATTTGAGGTGTTACCGCTTCTCTCAACAAAGTAATAGAGATGATTCATCCCTTATTTACCATTTTCTTCCCCACTCCAAACTTTGAACATTAATTGTTTCGCTTATTATATTGTCAATCAAACAGTAGCCTCTGCAGTTGTAAAAATAGCGTTAAAGCGAGAAAATACTTAAAAAAACGCAAAGTTGATTCGGAGTGTAGGGAGTTTAACTAATCCTGGACCAGCAAGTACTTCTGCATACTCATCTCATCTTTTTCGTTTAATTTCATTCATCCGCCCCTGTGATGGTGCGTCAGGATTGGTCGGTCGACACCCTTGTAGTTCACAGACTTCCATAAATATAGGGGCTTCATCTTATCTCATTCCTCGATCCGACCCTGAGTTGGACACAAGTCGAGGATATTTATTTTATTACTTAATTGCTGTGTGTGGTTAATGTATGTCTTCTTCTTCTTCTTCTTCTTCTTCTTCTTCCTTTCCAGGATTAGGTCAATGTGACCTGTTCCGGTCTCAAGTCCATCGTTTCCTTGGCCGTACCAAATATCTTTTCCCATGTGGTTTGTAGATGTTGATCTTTTTTGGGTAATCTTGTATTGTCCATTCTGTCTAAATGTTCTTTCCATTGGTATCTGTGCTCTTCTAGTTTATCAACTATTGAAAATATCTCCAGTTCATTTCTTATTGATTCATTGTGTAATCTATCCATGCGTGGTACATCCTTTTATGGATCTTAAAAATTTCATTTCAGTGGCTTGAATGTGTGAGATATCCTTTTTTTTAAGTACCCAAGATTCAGATCCATATAAAAAAAACAGGAGCAGCCATAATTTTATAAAACCAGAGCTGAGTTTCTCTTCGAGTCTTTCGGAGTTCTTCTTATGGTGCCATACCTCATTTGATATCGGTTTAATTTATTATGTATATCCCAATCATAGCTATATGTTATATCTAACCAAGATAGTTAAAGTATGCTATCTGTTCTATTATTCCATTATTGATCAGATGCATTGTTCTTAGAAGAACAGAACGGTTGTAGACAAGGAAGGTCCTGCTCTGACAATATATTCACTATGAGACAGATAATAGAAAAGAGACGAGAATTCAATTTACCCACATATTTAGCTTTCGTTAATGTATGTTAACTATAATTTAAAATCCTTCTCCCAACAGATCGTGCCCGGATGGAATGTGGCACGTAAAGTACCTATAAGGTGAGAGGTTAAACTGCGGTAATGGATGGATTGAGGACAGCCTCAATTTATTCGGAATTAGCTAAATGACGGCCTTCACGCAGGTCTGTGATGTCGTGCCAGTTGTCTAGATAAATGGGAGCCTTAAGTGCGTGGTATCCCAGGGGCCTCCTGAGGCCTGAAATCTTTAGTAGCCTACTTGTAAAGTTGAAGTTAGTATGTAGGGCAAGTAACTGTATTATTAGCTAAATGATGGCCTTCACGCAGGTCTGTGATGTCGTGTCAGTTGTCTAGATAGATGGGAGCCTTAAGTGCGTGGTATCCCAAGGGCCTCCTGAGGCCTGAAATCCTTAAGTAGCCTACTTGTAAAGTTTAAGTTAGTATGTAGGGCAAGTAACAGTAAACACCTGCTCTTGAAGTTGGCGCTGAGTTATGTCATTTCCTGTTCCTTTCACCTGTCTCCATCTCTCATAAGTACAGCGTGTGTCATAATTAGAGGGCGGATCTCATTAAAACTAATTAATATGTGCTTCCATTTATGCAGTAAAATATTGGAAATATGCTCCAAAAAATTTATTTTCAATTAAATATACAATTTTCTCATGAATTTATTATTTTTCCATTAACCCTGATTTTTTGGAAGCATTTAACTGGAATTTCTAGAAGAGATAAAATTAAACAATAGTATATTACAATGCGGACCCGCGCCGTAGCCGAGTGGCTAAGGCAAGAAGCCTTGGCGCAGAGCTACGGGACTTGCGCTGGTTCGAGTCCCCATTGGGGAAGAATTTTTCTCATGGAATTTCGGCCAGTATGGGACCGGTGCCCACACAGAACGTTAGTCGTTTGAGTAGCTACAATAAGTAGCTACTCCTGGTTGAGAAGACCAGCTATTACGGCTGGGGGACCACATGTCACCGCTCATTGGCTAGCTGATCGTCTACCTCTGCGAATGTGAGGTCAGCAGCCGACTTGTAGGCCCAGGGCCTTCTAGGCCTGTTGCGCTTGGAGTTTTTTGGAGTATATTACAATGCGAGGTTGGGAAGTGGTTTTTACAGAAGCGAGGCAATGATTAAAAATCGAACGATAGCGAGGTTTTTAATTTTCGAGATTCTGTAAAACACTTCACAAACGTGTGTTGTACATTATTTTTTACACGTTGGTGTTTTCAAAATAATAAATAATAATAAAATAATAACATATTTGTTGGAAAAATTTGCGTTCATTATAAACAACTGATTGACGTTAGCAGTCTGCCCAATGTAGATACGGTAAATGCCGCAAATATGAATTATGGTAATCAAAATAACGAAATAGAATCTATAAGTTTGGGAAAGTGTACGATTTCAATTGCATTCAATAATTGTACAAACTTCACTTTCAACTTGAACATGAAGGATTAAAAATGATTCAGGTATTTGTAATGCTGTACCGGTAGACCTACTGTATTTTAAATCAACTTTCAATTTGTTTCAAATAAAGTTCAGTTCATTTAAAATGTAGTGATTTATTTCGTATAATGTATATTAACTCTACCTTTTGGATATATTTTTTGTATATACATTGTACATAGTATACATAAAGGGCGTTGGTTTTACTTCCCGCACAAGGTTTGTAATATGTAAGTTAATATCCTGAGATGTTTTACAATCATCCCCTGTATAATCTACTTCCCTCAAATCATGGTTAATGTAATTGTCCTACATTCTTGGTCTACAAGAAGCTTCCATGCACCTCTTTCATTCCCCATTAGTTGCACATGTCCAGCTCATTGCAGTCTACGAGACTTAACTGTTCTTGTTAGGCCTATATCTGGCTTCCTATAAAGACTATATAGCTCACTGTAAAGTGGTCTTCTCCATTCACCTATCTGTTCATCTCTGTTTGGTCCTAAAATTTCCCTAAGAACTTTATTTATTCTCAAATACTAGGGATATTTGTTTTACAGGCGAGGAAAAAAGCCCGAAATAAAAAAACCTAGGCTACAATCTAAGTCAGATTTTTTGGTAAACAATCGAGATTTATTTTGCAAACTCTTGACGGTTACATTGTTATATAACAATAGAAATATGACTGCACATGCGCTGTTTGCATTATGCTAATTGCAACATGTGGCAGGAATATGGAAATCAATTTGACGGCAATAAACATGATGTCACACTGTTACAATGCGGCTGCGCACAATCTTTTATTTCAAAGTTGTCTTCTTGTGAATCATTATTTATAACCAGGGACTGGATTTCACGTTGTTTCCCAGGTTTTATAAGCTTATGCAATATCTATACAAACTACCATTTGTTTGTGTTAATTAAACAACGCTTTTAGTTGATACAATTACTATTTAATAGGGCTCGCAAGTTGAGTAAAAATCCTTTTTCATTTTATGTCTGAAGACAAGGCCCAACTTTATATATATATATATATATATATATATATATATATATATATATGAACTTCGGGTATTGTGGACCCCTATTTTGAATTTGTAGTTTTTCTTCTTTTATTGAAGTGATTTTAATTTTGTTTAACTACAGTGATTACACTTAGCAACTAAAAATTAACTTTTTTTTTAGTCTCAGAAAGAACGTTGACCACGGACCACTCAAATGACATCTATACGAAAACAAGTATAACTAAATTAGTATGGTTCAAATTCTTCCCTATAGGGGGAAAGCGCCTAAATCTCTGTTAAGGGAAACATGGGCTCTATTCTTCTTAAGAAAAATATATGATTCTGATGGTATTTTTTCTCCTGAATTCAAATATGATATCGGTTTTTCTCCATCACGCAAGGTTTCCGAGAGACAGAAATTTATAATTTCAAACACTTTAATATTTTCTACATTCGTAACTACACAATATTCGAACGTTCGGACTAACATAGAAAGTAAGAAATGATTATTTTCTGCTATATTTCGTCTGTGGAGCATCCCTCTTGATCCAACAATAATCGGCCAGCATATTAGGATTCCATTTGTCTTGACGTCTCTTTTCCATAGCTGAAATCTCCTGAGTTAGCTCATTTGGTTTTATTTTACAATGGACAAGTGGACGAAAAAAAGTTTATTAAAAAATAATTATTTCAATCCATTAATTGAAATTGAAATTTAAAAAATGTGGGTGATGGAGTAATTCCGAATACATATTTGAAAACACGATAAAAAAAACTGCATTAAGTGCGACTATTGGTACTCATGAGACAAAAATCATGTTGACCAGTGTTATCATTAGTGTTATAACTAGAGACTGGATTATATGCATTTGCATGTTGTATATGTAGACCTTTTTCACCTGTTATTCCACATTTTAACTAAAAACTAGCGATAACACATATTTTAGCTCTATGTTTACAGCATTTTAAAAATGTGTTGTTTTACAATGAACATTTCGAGGCCATAAAAAGTGTAGTAAACGATTTTTTTTATTTATTTATTTAGCCTGGTGGAGTTAAGGCCATGTGGCCTTCTCTTCCACTCACCAGAACAAGCATATGTTACATATGAATACAAAAAAAAAATACAATAATAGTCATATAAAACAGGACAAACATATGTTACACATGAATACAAAAAAAATACAATAGTAGTCATATTAGACAGGACAAACCTGTTACATATGAATACAAAAAAAAGTTACAATAATAGTTATTGAACAATTCATTATCTGTCATATTGAATAATAATGAAATTAATGTCTAATAATAGAATGAAACTAAATACAATTAAAATTAAATTAATGATACAATGAATAAAAAAGGAATAACAGCTCGAATCTACTATGCATAAAAAGAAGAGAAAAAAAACACTACAATGAATTAATCTACGCTTTTTATACAAGGCATTAGGTAAATATATTAACAAATCCTAAGTCTATTTTTATTAAATAATGCAAAAACGCATTATTAATTCTTAAAAAGTAGTATTAGTGAGTTGTTTCTGTTAGTGATTTCATATCGCAGAGGCTTTGGCAGGTTGTCAGTGCAAGGAAGCATTTAACGATTCCAGTATTAAAAAAAAAACCTGTGATTATCACTCACTTTTCCCATATATCTGCAATTATTAAAAAGCTTGAAACTCAAAGTTTAGCGTTGATTGAATCTATTCAGTTAATGGATAAAATCCGACAAATGAGCTCCTTACTACCGAAGTATTATCGAAAAGTTTGAAAACATTTTGAACGATAACTCAGGCTTTGAACCTTTGTGTCAAATTAATAGTTTTATAAATGGGACGAGCGAGCTTTTGCCAGAAATAAGTGCCAAAATAGCACCCGAATTCAAATACTGCCCAATTACTTCTGTTAACATAGAACGCCCCTTTTCTGTTTATAAACATATTTTGAGCGATCGAAGACACTACCTTACTACCGAACATCTACCTGATCGATTCTGTTTGCAATAATAGCAAAATGTAGAATATTTTAATTTGTGAAAAATACTTTTGCCTGATATTGATTAATAATTTATCATTTACCAGTGAGAATGATAATATTAATAAATAGGCCTAGATAGTAAAAATACTAATTATTATGTTAATTTAGAAATAAAATATCTAATAAAGTAATAATTATATGCATATTTCGAACTTGTTCTGTTGCATATAACTCGGTCTCTAGTTATAACTATGAAATAGCAGTCCACCGCTGTGGTCTCGAGGTAGCGTGCTGCCTTGTCACGCAGCGGGCCCGGGTTCGATCCTCGGTCGGGGCAGTTTTTTCTGGGTGAGGTTTTTATCGGGTTTTTTCCTCAGCTGTAAGACAAATGTCCCCGAAATCATATGATCATCATCATCATCATCCTTCACCGGTGTGGAAAGCAACGGGAAGCTACCACACCTACAATTCCCTAGTAAAGCTGCAAGCATAGCATGAAAAAGCTATGATTGCAGTGAAGGACCTGCCTTCGGGCAGAATTACTATGGATGGATGAAGTAGCATTGCTATTTTATTCAAATATGGAAACATCTTCATAATTTATAAACTTTTTTACATTACAAGAAAGTATAAAATTATGGAATATTACCTGAAAGATCCGTCTCCGCAACTTAATTAATTATTTATCTGTAGCACTTTCGCGACTTGTCCCATCATCGGCAAGATTCAAAACTGGTGTTTCACTGAAGATCTGTGGTAGAGGGGGTTACATGTATTGGGTTCGTTTTCGTTTATCAGATTATTGTTGTTGTGAGCTGCTTTCATGATTTCCATCTCTTCCAGTACGTTTACCTTCGCTGGGTTATTTTCTCTGTGCAGGTAAACGTACTCGAAGAGATGGAAATCATGAAAGTAGCTTACAACAACGACAATCTGATAAACGAAAACGAACCCAATACATGTAACCCCCTCTACCAGATCTTCAGTGAAACACCAGTTTTGAATCCTGCCGATGATGGGACAAGTACCGAAAGCGCCACAGTTAAATAATTAATTAAGTTGAGGAGACGGACCTTTCAGGTGAATATTCCATAATTTTATATTTTAATTTTGAATAATGCCTCAACGGAACACATCATGAATCTTATAAAAGTTGATTACAACAAAGGTCCACTTTAACTTCCATATTCGGATAAATGGACCCCAGAGTCCACCCTAGCTTTTAGTCTGTTTTTAAGTTTATTTATTCTATTAATTTATACAGACAGGCACAAATAAATCTGAAAGTATTTATGGCTGGACGTAATTAAAACGCGTTGATATTTATTTAATGTTTTGAAAAAATATTGTTGGTTATAACATTCACAGTCATTCATTTGCAGACAGCGGCGGTTTTTGGGTTTAGTAAAATTACAAGGATATTAAATAAAATTAATTAAGTGCATGGTTTTACAGATAACATCCTCATTGATAAAATATACATATTTGTGAACCACCTCGTGGAGGGTCCAGATTAAATGAATTCCTTTGTTATGCTTAATTATTTTATACAGCCACCATGTCACATAATATCAAACCAAACCCGTCAGTACATCAAAACAGCATCTATATAAAATATTTTGGAGATTTTTTTAATATTTATAATATTCAATAGCAGAAATTAAGAATTAATTCTTAGCTTCAAAAACTTTTAAAATGGCATTTTCATAAATATCTCAAATTAACCCTTCTTCGCATAAAGAATTAAAGAAACTGGTCTAGAACACGTCAAAGTTAATGAGGGGAAGAATTAAAAATATTTTCTGTTCGAAGGCAGCACCAATTAAAGAAGATATTAACAGAGTCCACTCAAACCGAAGGATCCACATTACCCGAACTTCCTCTATACATTTTGGGTTATTGTAGGCCAAAGAATGGTGGGTTTATTTGCCCTTTTTTGTCTTTTTTCGACTTATTGGTCTTTTTTCTAAAACATTTTTTTGGCCTTGATGATTTTTTTTGTTGCAATTTTACCTTCTTTTGACTATATTTATATCATTTGTAAAATTCAAGAATCCCAGAGTCCAGTTTCATTTCCAATTTCTTTTAAAAGTACTACCTACTTTTACTTTTTAAAGAGTTTTCACATTGCAAACACTTTTGTTCCGCAAAAAACTACTGAACCCTCACAAAATATCCCGTTATTTTTAACCAGCCTACTGACCGCCTGATATCCATTTTTGGTTCGCTGAATTCATACTAGGTGGGTTAAATAGTTCGTTCTAAATTCTCCAAGCATTTTCTGTTTACTGAACAGAGAATTCCTTTCTCAAACTATGTTGAATTAAAAATATAAAGTATGAAAGAAAAAGCATTTTCATTTAACATTTTCAAATACTGTTATTTTAACACAGTTCCAATAATGGATCATATTATAATATTATAATGATATTGTGAGAAGAAAAATTAATGTCTGAACCAGGAATCGAACCGTGGGCCTCAAATTCTACGTACTAGTGTTCAGCCCACTACACCATTCTAGACTTGACACACACATTAACAATTCTTTCCACATATACAAATCTATAATTCTCGTTTCGTCTGCTGCCAGGTAGGACCAGTCTAGAATGGTATAGTGGGCTGCACACTAGTACGTAGAACTAGAGGTGCACGGTTCGATTCCTGGTTCAGACATTAATTTTTCTTTTCACAATATCATTATAATATTATACGCATTTTCAGTCATCAATTTTTGTTTTGTAATGTATGTTGCATTTCACTGGAATTTTCTACTCTTTGAACATTTTTATTATATTCGTTAAAAATGTAGCTGAAACTAAAATTATTATTTAAATTAGTTACATTTTTACGTCCTTTTTTGAGTTTTTAGGCCTTTTTTAAGGATATATTTAGGTATTTCATAGGTCCTCAACTTCTGAGCCCTAATAATTACATAATTTACCCATTTTTATATATGCAACACATTTTAATATTATGCTCTCTATGGAACGAATTTATAGCTTTTTCCGATTTTCTAGCAAATTAAAAATAATGTAATTATTAAGATTGTTATCATTAAAATACTCGTATTTTTGGAACTATTTTACAACCCTGCATCGATCCTACCTGGTAAACACCGATAATAACCACGATATCTTCTTCTTCCGAATGCAGTATTGGGTGATGATGCCCGTTCTGCGACTACAAAAACTGATCTTTCCATCGGTTGAAGGGTCTTCCGAGGTCTCTTTTGCCTTTAGGGTTGAGGTGGTAAATCATCTTTGGTAAACGGGAATTTACATTCTCTGGACGTGTTGGAACCATTTAATCTGACTATTTAACTCATGCCCAAAATGGGAGTCAATGACCAATCATGTTTCAATGATTTCTGTTTTACAACCAATCAGAGTCGTGTTTCACGAAATATTTATCAGTGTTATAATTAGGCCTGTATGTTACATTTTGTATTTAAACTGCATGCAAATCTTTAAACTTGCTTTTCCACACTTTTATTTTCACTGCATTTTTGTACATTCAAAATTGAATGGAATTCACAAATTTTGTCCTAGAAGGTTGACTGCATGTCCTAAAAACAATGAGTAACAAAGTAGTGCATGGGTTTCATGATTGAAGTAGTATTTTAATAAATAAAAAATAAAATGCATGCAATTATTATTTTCTTTTTGTAATTTCGCGCATGAGGTATTAAATACATTATTTTTTCTCTTCCTTTGTATTCACAGTATAAGAATTCTAATGCATGATGTTTTTCTAAATATTTTAGGGGTCTCGTAAAAAAAAACAAACAGACATTTTACTAAAAAATTGTGGAACCCAATTAATTATAATATATGCATTTTGTTAATATAATATGTAATAACTCATAAAATAAATGTCTCACAAGAATGAAACTTAAACTCGTAATTATGTTTCATGCAGTGAATGTTTGTACAAAAAATCAAGTCTCTAGCTCAAAAAATGTAGAAAACAGAAATTTCACCCATCACTCCCCTTAAAATTGTTATGGCAGTTTGAAGCCCAACTAATTAAATTGATGCTTAATTGTTTATAATTATTTTTGTTCTGATGTGATCTGACACAACAAGCCAAGTATTGACAGAGATTTGAAACACCACTGTACTTACTGTTTCAACTTGTGCAGTGGCGTTTCACGACCTGTGACGTCACTGGCGACACCGTAGTGCGTGTCGCTGAGAGGCGCCACTGGCGTTGTTTTGTTGCCTTCATTTTTGTAGCATGTGTTTTCTTTATTGTCAAGATGTCTGCAGGAGGTGCGCTGACCTGCGAAATGACAATAAACTTGATATTAATAAAAGGAAATCGATTCCGGCATGACCTTGTCACGCACTTCCGTGTGTTGACGGCCATTGACACGATATGAGACCCTCTGTTACTTATACCCTTTACAGTTGTAAGTTTTCACCCCCATGCCAAAATTCTCTGCCCCAAAACCATGGTCGCGTGTTTGTTTATTCCCTTACATTCCCACATGGGCAAGAGTGTTCTCTTGCGAAAGGTACTTTAACTAGACAAACTCATTGGTACTATCGAACCCATTGGTTTATGGCCACGCGGACGTAAGCTCTCCATAAATCCCTAATGATTTCCAATCATCTCTATATAATTTACTTCCTTCACATCATGGATAATACTATTCTTCCACCCCATTCTCGGTCTACCAACTGGATAGTATCTCTCTGGTTTTCTTACAAGCTTCCATGCACCTCTTTCATTCCCCATTCGTGCCACTTCTTTCACATCGCAATCTACGAGACTTAACTGTTTTTATTTCATTTGGTATGCTAAAATATCATGTAGTTCACTGTTCTATAGGTAGTCTTTTCCATTCGCCTGTCTGTTCATCTCCCTTTGGTCCAAAAAATTTCGTAAGAACTTTTTCTCAAGTACTCGTAATCTTTTCTCCTCCAAGAGTCCATGCTTCACATTCATGTAACTGTTTAAAATAACAGTTTCATATTTTCCTCACCTGCAAGGCAAATTCCAGGAAAACTTTAAGGCCCAAACGGTCCCCGAAATCATATGGCCATCGCAATCATCATTCATATTCATCTTAGATTAAGCTTAGAATTAGGGACTCTCCTGGCGCACCACTATCATCATCATCATCATCACCCATCATATCATCGGGGCAAAGTAACCCCGCCCCAACCTCAGACGTGGGTTACAAGTACGCTATGCCAGGAGAGAACACCAGGAATATTGAAAGACAACCTAGGGCATTTGCAAAAAAATATTTTATTTTCAATTTAACGTTTTTTTATTTAGAGAAGTTGGGAGGACAAGAGTCCCTGTAATGCGGAAGTAACTTAACCAATCCTAATTTAATTATACTTATTTCCCTACAAATGTCAGCAGACGACAAGTGATTATACCCCAGCCGCCATATATCCGGCTCTGAAGTGTAGGTTATACGAGGGGTAAAGGAATTCGCCCTCTACTGTCAATAAGGATATGGTTGTAGTGAGAGTAGATGTCTGCCACAACCAATCACTGCTCTTGACGCAGCTATAGCGCGCTAGTAAGGTTTTAAATTGCAGATGTTGTCAGCTGTATGTCTGCTAACCGCATACATAAAGCGGCCACTCCCACTGAATATTCATATCGGCAACACTGTCGTAAAAACGTCAAGACCGGAGAATCAGTGGCTACAGTGTAGTTCATTGCCTCATTGAGGCATCTAGTAAACAAAAATGTATTAATTGGATGGGTAAGTTCGATTGAATTTTGCTCAGAGACTCTAATATAGGCGTACGACGTTTATACGAGGCCAAAAATCTTCAGACTCGAGACCCTGGTTTGAAGCCTCTCCCGGAGTATCGTTCCTTGGATTTTTCCATCCTAAAATTTCTATCGACATCTGCCGAATTTAAACCTACCGGTTCCGGTGAACTTGTCACTGATTTCTTGTCATGCGTAAAATTCAGAATGAATTAGTCTTCCCCGCCCGGAGATCCGAATGGGGGACTATTTTATCTCCGAAAAAAAAAATATCCTAGTGGAACCCATGTCCGCGTTTCTTGTCGGTTTTTCTTACGGTGAAAAATCGTCACTCTTTCGACCAAGGTAGTTTTTTTTTGTCTGGCTTATCTTCTTAGATCTGCCCACATGGCAGCAATGCTACAGGAAACATTTTCAACCAAAAAGATATGAAAATATAGAATAGAGAAGACTACATAACAGTGAGCTAAATTATCTTTATGGGAAACCAGATGTAATGAGAAGAGTTTAGATCGTAGACTAATATGGGCAGAACATATGTCACGAATGGAGAATGAAAGAGGGGCATGAAAGCTCCTTCTGGAAAACCAGAGGGAAAACATGCAGTAGGCAGGCCAAGAATGAGATGGGAGAATAATATTAACGATGATTTGAGGGAAGTAGATTATACGTGGATGATTGGAAAACATTAGCTCAGGATAGCGATGTATGGAGAGCTTATATTCACGCGGGCATGAACCTACGGGTTCGATAGTGCCAGTGAGTTAGTATATGAAACTAAAATTCGTAAAACGAGATAACCATCTTCAAATAGTTCACTAAACCTCTTACGAGCTAAGTTCCAGCTGTACTGCATAAACAAACCAGATGCACGACTGCATTCTGATTTGTCGAATAATTGTTTTACCTTTAAGCATGTAAGAAAATGTAGTTCGCTCAATAACACTCGAAATAAAGGAAATAAAATATATATTATCTAGCACAAGTTATATGAGAGAATCTTAAAATATATAATTACAATTTTAATAGATTAAATAAATATTGTTGTATTCTTACGCACGCCCAATGCAGAATACGTTGGGATTTCAAAATGGCAACTTTCTGTAGAATTTCTTAAAACATTGAAAAATAAATAATTTGAAGAGTGGAGAGAAACAAATTATTTTGAATGTCTTCGAGCAGTTTAGTGAAAAATATCCGACATTAGCCATTGAGGTTGTGGGGAAAATAATAACACAATTTACAGGTGAGTCAGCATAGAACATATATTCTGCTCGTAATGGAATTGAAAATAAAGGATATCTATCGAAAATGGGAAAAGCTTAAACGTCTGATTAGGTAGGCCCATATATTTTTTGTCATAAATAAATAAGAAATGGAAGTTACTAATATTATTGGTTTCTTCTTACGTTATATTGTCTTATTTGCCGTAAAACACGGTGCTGCCTAACAACAGTGTTTCTATCGATGAGAGTTTCGTACACAATTCAGTCGCACGTCGAGTAAAAGTCGTACTACCTCAATAGACGGTATCGGCGAAGTAATACCTTAAGCAAGTTTGTTTACAGTACAAATAGAACTTAGCTTGGAATATTTCAAAATCGCACCTTTTTACACAGTTATAAAATTGTTAATAAATAATGGTTTTAAAAAAACTAAAACAACATGCTTTAATAGAAAACCGAACTAAAAAATGAAAAATAATTTTAATTTCCAACACACTTGGGATAAAATTAAAGTGGTCAACAAAAAAGTCATCTCAAACACATCTAGAATAAATAATTTTACCATCAAAAGCGCGGGGTGCTCTTTATCAATTAATATATTTGATAATAAACAGATATTGGTAAAAGAAAGTCTCTAAGAAGAAAACGCAAAAAAAAAACCATAAAAAACACCCCACGCTTTTGATAGTAAAATTATTTTTTTTTGTAGATAACTCCAGTTTTATTCTAGATGCGTTGGAGATGATTTTTTTGTTGACCACTATAATTTTATCCCAAGTGTGTTGGAAATTAAAATTATTTTCCATTTTTTAGTTCGGTTTTCTAATAAAGCGCGTTGTTTTAGTTTTTTAAACTATTATTTATTTTAAAAATTTTTAGTTTAATTGATTGTCGTAAACCGGAATCCCATGGAAATTTAATTGCTTAATACTCTTCCAAAAAAAATCCTCCGGGCCGGATTTGATCCAGCGACCTATAGATTACTGAAATTATGTACCACTACAGTCTACCGCTCTACCAACTGAGCTCTTAACGACGATTGACTAAAAAATCGATAAGTCTGCAACCTATTATACCGTTTTTTTTTATGTTCTGATGATTCTAGTTAGGATTTTAGAAAAAAAAATGAAATTATTGTATTGTCATTGGTCATTTACAAGTATACAAAGTTTCAAGTCTATCTAATGTTTTTAAGTGGGAGAAAATCGTGTTCAAATATTCCATTCATAGATACAGGTCAAGCTAATATAAAGCGTGTAAAAATATTACGTTTAATGATGGAATGAATTTTGGTAACGAAGTTGTAACCCAGCTTTTGTATCGTCCGAGGGAAATTCATGAAAAAGCTTTAGTTAGATTGTAAACCGGGACCTCCCCATTACACATCGTCTGCGGCTGGAGCAATATTACTCAATGGTAAATACCCAGATATCCGTCTGTTTATTGTAAACTCGTTGCAATGTCAACCATGCGACATTCATTTGTTTCAATAGTAATATTATTTTATCGCGGCCTTCATGAGTTTAAATCAAATACAATAGAAAAGAACATTATTCTTAATTGTTTCAATGTCGTATAATGAAGCTTGTTCTGTTAACGAATTCCAAAGGAGTGAAGCTATTGAGGTTTTTCTCATGATAAGATTTTAAAAAATGTTTAAATATCTTCTTCTGTCTTATCCTGTAGACACCGAAAATAACTATAACATATATATTTAGGCCTGTAATTCATTGGCATTATGGAACCCATAGGTTCATGGACGCGCGGACATAAGATCTCTATACATCCGTATCCAGAGCCAACGTTTTCAAATCATCCTCTTATAATATACTTCCTTCAAATCATGGTTAATTATTTTCTCCCACCTCATTCTTGGTTTACCAACTGGGCGTTTTCCCTTTGGTTTTCCCTAAAGAAGCATCCATGCTCCTCTTTCGTTCTCCATTCGTGCCACGCCCTGCCCATCGCAGTCTACCAGACTTTATTATTATTATTATTATTATTATTATTATTATTATTATTATTATTATTATTATTATTATATCTGGTTTCCTATAAAGATCATGTGCTCACTGTTATGTAAGTCTTCTCCATTCGCCTGTTTGTTCATCTCTCTTTGGTCGAAAAATTTTCCTAAGAACTTTATTCTCAAATACTCGTAATATTTTTTCCTCCTTTAAAGTTATGTTTTACTTCCATATAATATAACTGGAAGAATAACAGTTTTATATATTTTCAGTTCAATGTTTTTTTTTTAGAGAAGTTGGATCAAGAATCTCTGTAATGCACAATAGATTGCATTTCCAGAACTGAGCCTGTCTTTAATTCCTTTCCACGCCTCATTCCTGTAATTATTGTTTCTAGGTATTTGAATTCAGCCACTTCTAAATTTCCCTCGTACGTCAATAACAACGCATTTCCATTATATAATATACAGGGTGGACCGCTCGAATGGACCTAATTTCAATTGCTTGTTACTGGCAAACGGTTGAAGATAGAAACTTAAAACAACGTTCATATTACAGAAAAACTCACCAAGTTTTTGATATCCAGATCACCACATCTCTATATGAGCCCCAGCAGTCACTGTGACGATATCAAAGCGATGAACAATTTCTTGCCAAGTACGTTGGAGTATGTCTTCTGGAATGTTCTCAATAGCCTCTATGATGCGCTCACGAAGATCACGAAGGTCTTTGACTGGGGTGGTGTAAACTTATCTTTGACATAGCCCCAGAGAAAGAAATCCATGGTGTTAATCGGGAGATCTCGGGGGCCACGAGATTGGTCCTCCCCTACCAATCCAACGGCCAGGGAAAATGTTGTCCAAAGTCGTACGAAACTTCATTGGACCAGTGGGGAGGAGCACCATCTTGCTGGAAAACGATGTTAGGCTGCAGTTGTTCAATTTGTGGAAAGAAGAACTGCTCCAGCATGTCAAGATATGTGGTACCACGAACAGTTTTCTCTCGGCGAAGAAAAACGGTCCAATGACCTTATTATGTGACAAACTGCACCAAACATTCATGTTCGGACTATCACGAACATGCTCTTGAATAGCGTGAGGATTCTCCGATCCCCAGATCCGCACATTATGCCGGTTTACCTTGCCTGACAAATGGAAAGTGGCTTCGTCCGAGAAGAAAATCTTGGTCATGAAGTCAGGATCAGCGCCGAGACGGTCCAGCATCGTTATTGGCGAATTCCACTCGTTTCGGCATGTCATTCGGCTCCAGACGTTGCACTAACTGCACTTTATAGACGTGCAGTTTGAGGCGTTTGTAGACAATCCGTTGTAATGTCGATTTGGTATTTGAAGTTCCCGCGAAGCTCTTCTTAATGACTCCCGGGGCTTCGCTCAAATGCGGCTTGAACATTTGCTACCATTTCATCGGATGCTCTGCGACCACCACCATGCTTCTTCAACACAGATCCTGTAGCTAATAATGTATCACGCCACTTCTTTATGCTTCTAGCAGTTGGAGCATCACGGTTAAACACACGCCGGAACTCCCTTTGAACTCTAATGATTGATTTAAACTCCGCATACCACAAAACAGCTTGCGCTTTCATCTGCGGAGTCGCCATTTTCACAAACAATTAAATCTAAGAACGAGAAACGTATCTTTGTGCCATCTACCGACAGGATTCGAAACTTGGTGAGTTTTTCTGTACTATGAACGTTGTTTTAAGTTTCTATCTTCAACCGTTTGCCAGTAACAAGCAATTGAAATTAGGTCCATTCGAGCGGTCCACCCTGTATTTCTATGTGTGAACATATATTTAATTTAATTGATATTCATTTCCATCTAGTGGCCGCAATTTTTGTTTTATCGGAACCAAACTCGGAGTATGGCATTCAATAAAAAAATACAAGGTCTAGTTCGTTAACCAGAAAAATTGGACTGTTAGGTGTATGAATTCACCTTAAACGAAAGTTTGAATACCTCTCTAGCGGCCGCAATTTTCAAGTTTTCTAATGGAACCTGTAGGCATAGGCCTACTATTAAAATAAAATGACAGTATTCTCCAAAAACTCTGCGAAATTCAATTAGAAGTGGGGTTTATCTGAAATTAAAAAATCGCTCTAGCAACCGCCATGTTTAATTTGTAATTGTACACTCATCATCCTCTTATCATGTCCTCCTTTCGGAAGGTCAACTCCAAGTATGCCTCCAACCATCTCTACCTTACCATGCTTTTCCTTCTTTTAGTTCTTTCCAGTCGTATCCTCTTTCTTGTAAACTTTTCTTCACCTAGTTAATCCAACTTTCTCGTGGTCTACCTCGTGATCGTCTTCCTTGTATCTTGAGATTTAAGTCTTCGTGGTAGTCTTTCCTTTTCCATTATATTTAAATGTCCAAACCATTTTAGTATATTTTTTTTTCTTCTGTTATTAATTTTTCTATATCTAATGTCTCTCTGATTTTGCCGTTCCTTATTTCCTCTCTCATTGTTTTATATACCATTCCACATAAGAATTTCATTTCTGTAGCGTGGGTTCTGCTAAATTCCCTTCTTTATATACGTTCAAGTCTCAACTATAAATATACAATTTAATTAACCCTTAAATTGGCTATGTATTATGCAAAATGCATTGATTTAATTTAGTTAATATTGTATTTTTATTTATATGGAACTAGCTAATACCCGGCGTGCGCTGCTACGCCTAAATAAATTAAATATTGAGGGTTAATTAATTATTTGGTATACACTGCGACGACCCAACATGGCGGTTGCTAGAGTAAATTTTTTATTTCAAATTTCAGGTAACCCCCTCCCCTTCTAAATGTCGGATTTCGCTATTTTTTGGATAATACATACCTCAGTTTATTTTAATAGGATATTCCGAGTTTTGTTGTAAAACATCGAAAATTACGATCGTTAGAGTGATTTTTAAACTTTCGTTTCAGATGAACTACTACACCTAATTATTTCAGAACATAATAGATAACGGCTAAACACTCGCGGCATCCGAAAACCTGTACATACAAATTTTCACGAAGATCGGTTGAACGGTTTAGAAGTCTATAAAGGACAAACAGACATACATTCGTTTATATATATATATATATATATATATATATATTACCAGGGAAATTACCTTGGTTGGCATTGTAGTACTCTATAGTGAGCACAAGTTAACTGAAACCGAAGTATGCATGTGATGTGACGGCGCAAGACAGCAACGCAGCCAATGCCAGTGCGCAGCTGCGGTGCATACGAGAGCGAACAGAATACAGACGCAATGGTTCTGTGTGTAGATACCTCATTTCTCAACCAACTAAGGTGCTTTCCTATATATTACATAAGATACACACTAACTTACAGTTAAACCTATACATGATTTTGTTTTCACCACAGTCTAATGCATTTAAATTATTGGTAATTTAAGGTTCGACAGAACAAAGATATCACATAACTAGCAAAATGGGATCATAAATTCGACTTGGTGAGGAATTCGATTAGTTCACGTAGTTCTTCTGTGACGGACATTTTTTTAATGCATCATTCCATATAGACTTTTTACGATACATGGCTTGCGAAGACTACTAGAATTATCATTAATATTTAAAGTAAGTGACACTATGAGGTTAATTTTAATTAATAAATAGTTAGATTTAACATACCACTTCGTAATTGTAGATATCTCGAAGACTACTTTCGATACTTGTTTGTATCATTTTCAGTTATCCTATGACTTGAGTAGTCAAAATTATAAGTAGGGCCCGGATTTTGATGAAATGTCACCTTTTTTGTGAGTTTTCAGAGACGATGCAGATTAATAATTAAGTGCATTATGCAATAAATATGTTATATATATAGGTTTTTATAGGTCATCAAAATGCATTTTTTCTGATAAAGTCATTTTACAAATTTTATTTGTAATTTTAGGTCATTTTATTTACCTTTCGTACTTTTATTCGTCAGTTTTTAAATAATCTATGGTTAAATGTTCTTTTTTACCCTATTTTTTGTGCTTAGGCAGGTCAGTGAGAAATCACAGTGCGTTGCTTCAATACCACGTGGTACGACTGTGATCTGCCTCCACGTGGATTGATTCGGGACTTCCCCTTCAATGCGGGAATCCTTCGATTTATAATCTTTCTGCCTGTCTCACAAGAGTAATGTTTCTGTATTGTTGGGTGTTGATTTTCGTGCAGTGCAAGTGTCAAAACAAAAAGTATCTAGTGCTATCCGTTTAAGACATTGTGTAACAGAATTCGGCGAACATGTATTTTCTACTGATGGGATATACTATTTTGCAAAGTGTGCGAAATTAAAGTTGCTGCAGATAAATGTTTCACAATACAACATATCGGGTGCGAGAAACATTTGCGAGCTCTTAAAAGTGTGAACAAAAGAAAAGCGTCTCAATTACTGTAAAATCAAACTGCTTCCTCGTCAAATAGCAAGTCATCTTTATTTTTAAAAGAATTATGTGTGAAGTGTTTATCAGTGCAAATATTCCACTAGGAAAACTAAAAAAAAATCTAAACTACGCGATTTCTTTGAACGCCATACAGGCCATACTGTTCCAGACGAATCAACGTTGCGTAAAAATTATTTAATAAAATGTTATGAAGACATGGGTACTTACAAAAAAGATATCTCACACATTGAAGCCACTGAAATGAAATTTTTAAGATCCGTAAAAGGATGTACACGCATGGATAGATTACACAATGAAGATCTTTGGGACGACCAAGGAAACGATGGACTTGAGACCGGAACAGGTCACATTGACCTAATCCTGGAAAGGAAGAAGAAGAAGACACATTAAACCATATAGTGAATGTGTGAATGGAAAGAAAATTTATGTATCAATTGACGAGACTAGCCATTCAGAGGGACGTTTTGTAGCTAATGTAGTGATAGGGACCTTAGAAACAAACTGCACTGGATAGGTTTTTCTTCTGACCTCAGAAGTTTTAGAGGCAGTTGCCCACACTCAGATATGCAAACTGTTTGATAAATCTATGAATTTATTGTGGCCTAATGGGATACAACATGAGAGCTCTTCCTGACAGACGCAGCACCTTACATGGGAAAGGTCTATCAAATCATTTTACAGTAAGCTAGTGCATGTTACCTGTCTGGCCCATGCCTTTCCTAGAGTCGCAGAGGAGATCAGATCAAAATTTTCAGAAGTAGATAGACTAATTTCCACAGTAAAGAAATTATTAGAGCTCCGTCCTGAACTAAATGTTTTAAAGACAAGGCCCCTGGAGTAGCTTTATCCCCAGAACCAATTTTGACGCGTTGGGGCACGTGGTTGACAGCATGCATATACCATTGTGACAATTTTCAGATAATGAGAGAGGTAGTAAATTAACTTTGATAGGGCAGATGCTAAGGCAATAATTGGGGGTGCACAGGACCTGTTTTGAAGGAAAATTGGCTTGCATTAAATCAAATTTTGCATTTTTGCCAAAAACCATAACTCGATTAGAAAAATGTGGTATGCCATTGGAAAAATCTATAGAATTAGCCAATAGTGCTGAACATTGTATAAGCAATGTAAATGGAGAGTTTGGGGAAGCAGTTAGAAATAAATTGAAATTTGTGTTAAATAAAGAGTTTTGGACAATGTGTCAAATAGCCTGTATATTGTCAGGTAAAGAATTCAGAATGGATATTTTTGAAGAAGATTTAACAGCCAGTGACATAGTGTTTTTTTAAATATGTACCCATTACATCTGTGGAAGTAGAAGTTTCTTCAAATATAAAACAGTGTTAGCTGACAATCGCCCATCATTCACTTTTGAGAACTTAAGGATGACTTTGGTGGTGTATTGCAATGCCAACTAAGGTAGGCCTATATTTAATTAATAACTTTTGATATTAGTTTAATAGAAATGAGACTGAACTAGTAATGTTTACTTTTTTTAATTATTTAATATTACTACTAAGAATATGATTGTTTTGAATAGTTACCTCAATTAATAATCATTATTTATCTTCGACCATTTTTAATTAATAAATTATTAATTACTATGAACTTTATAAGTTTCATTAGGTCATTTTTTTACAGTTTTAGGTCATTTTAAGAGAATTTTATAGGTCATTTTTTAAAAATTTTAAGGTCATAAACATCCGGGCCATAATTATAAGTAATACCACTTCGTGACTCGTGAATTTATCTAGAGGATTTGGAAATCAAGAGTGTCATTTGTTAGAACTATTTAACGAATAAAATTACGCTGTTTACTCACAAATGAAACACATCAAACTGTATACCATAACCAACATTATAGGTTATTAATTCATATTTTTCGGAAACAACTCAGTAAAATCAGTATTTCAAAACACAATTAATGAACGCACAATTATCAAATGTGTAGGTTGAAGGAATCTAGTCATTATTTGTCAACGTATTTGTTAGAGAGACAGTCACTGCAAAATAATGCTCCGACCTGTTCAGAATATTAAAAAGGAGGAGCTTTCTTTATTTTGGTAATCAAAATTAGATAATTATCAAGGTGAAACACGACTGTGATTGGTTGTAAAACGAAGTTCATTGAAACGTGATTGGTCATTGACACCCATGTGGGGCATGAGTTAAGTCATTAATATTTAATTCTATTTATTAATTAAAATAGACTTCATAGTGTAACTTCGAGTTCAAACCTGGTCGTTTTCGATGGATTTTTAGGACGGAAAAATCCAAGGGACAAGTCCTCCGGGAGGGACTATAAGCCGTGGGTCCCGTGTCTGAAGATTTTCAGGCTCATTAAAGAACCACAAGCCTGAATAAAAAGGCATCTGTGCAAAATTTAACCGACCTTCACTCATCCAAGTAATACCTTAGTTGCCTATTAGATGTCTCATTCAGCAACTAAGGAATTATTTGGATGGGTGAAGGTCTGTTAAATTTTGCATAGATGCCTTTTTATTCAGGCTTGCGGTTCTTTAATGAAGCTGAAAATCTTCAGACACGGGACCCATGACTTATAATCCCTCCTGGAGGACTTGTCCCTTGGATGTTTTAACTAGAAGAGAAGATTATAGAAGCAGCTGAAATTAGATTTCTGAGAAGTGTAGCTGGCTGCAAACTTCTAGATAAATGCAGAAGTGAATATATTAAAAATGAGCTAAATATTTTTAAACTGTTAGATAAAATAAAATAATCTAGAAAAAACTGGAAAGAACATGTTCAAAGAATGAAAGATGAACGCATACCAAAAATTATACTTAATTACAAACCAAAAGGAGACAGGAATGTTGGTAGACCGAAAAAGAGATGGATTAAACTTTTTGAATGAGACTCTACGAGACCGGAACAAGCCACATAGACTTAATCCATGAATGTTGATGATGGTGTCTCATTCAGGCGATGTGCTAACCACATGTCACTCGTTGACATCTATAGGCAAATAAGCGTAACTAAATTAAGATTGGTTAAGAAACTCCCGTCCCGCGCCGTAGCCGAGTGGTTAAGGCAGGAAGCCTTGGCGCAGAGCTACGGGACTTGCGCTGGTTCGAGTCTCTATGGGGGAACAAATTTTCTCATGTTATTTCGGCCAGTATGGGACCGGTGCCCACCCAGCATCGTGATGCATTTGGGTAGCTACAATAAGTAGTGGCTCCAGGTTGAGAAAACCAGCTATAACGGCTGGGGGACTCGACATGCTGACCACATGTCACCCCTACACTGGCTGACTATCATCTACCTCTGTGATTGACACATGTGGATGTGAGGCCAGCCGCCGGCTGGTCGGCTAAGGGCCTTCTAGGCCTGTCGCGCCAGGAGTTTTTAAGAAACTCCCATTGGGGAGCACCCATGTTCCCTCAAGGAACGAATGGGGCATACTCACTCAGTCAGTCAGTTCTTTTAAATATTAATGACAATTTAGACTATTCAAGTCATAGGAAGATAATTGAAAATTATACTCAATTTAATAGAAATGCCAGAAAATACAATGTGGAAATGAACACGAACAAGACAAAATGCTTTACATTATCAAAAGAACCAGTGAGATGCAAATTAGAAGTGGAAAGAAAAATTATAGAACAAGTGTCAGAATTTAATTATTTAGGTGTATTAATAACAAACACTAAAAATTTAATAAACGAGGTAAAGAAACAAGCTGATAAAGCAGCACAAATATCAGGGTATATGAAATATTTAATTTGGCGCAACAAACATATGTCAATAGAAAGCAAAACCCGCATATACAAAACGATAATTCGACCAGTTGTCATATATTGAGCAGAAACTAGGGTTGATGGGGGGCACGCCGTAGCGTAGTGGTTAAGGCACTGAGCTACAAGCCAGAGGGTCGAGGGTTCAAGTCCCGTTGGGGTCAGGATTTTTAAACTGACCCAAACCCTCTGGCGGCACTATGGCCCTGGGGTCGACTCAGCCTCTAACGGAAATGAGTACCAGACGCTTGTTCTGGGGGTAAAGGCGGCCGTCACGCAGGGCTGACAACCCGGCTGACATAAAGTGCCGATTGTCTAAGAAAAAGTGGGAGCCTTAATCTCCTACTACCCCAAGGGCCTCCGGGCCTGTTGTGGGATCACTTTACTTTACTAGGGTTGATACAACAAAAACTAAAATAATAAGCACATGCGAAATGAAAATCTTAAGAACTATTCAGGGAAAACATTATTTGATAAAATACACAACACAGAAATCAGGGACAAATGCCAATTCAAGACATAACCAAATTTATTATAGATTAACGAAAATATTGGAAGGGTCATATAGAAAGAATGGAAGAAAACCGGCTAGCAAAAAGAGCTAAAGAAGATGGACCAATGGACGGGAGAAGAACAAGAGGAAGACCAGCCAAGAGATGGATAGACAGTGAATGCACATCCAATACGTCTTCCTCCAAGGAGTGATTTTGGGTATAAACAGGATGAAATCCTACAAATTAAGTTTAAGAAGAAGAAGAAGAAGACGACAAAGAAGTATCGAAACTAGTCTTCGAGAAATCAACAATTATGAGATAAAGTATTAATTCTAACTCTATTTGTTAATTATTACTATCATTTAATTTGTCTCTTTTGGGTGTTATTTACGCCCACTCTACCTTATCTTGGCGGAGTAAATTGCATACTTAAGGTGAATAACTTTAACCATAATTTGAGGGAGATAAATTATACAGGGGATGATTGGAAGACGTTGGCTCAAGATAGAATTGTATGGAGAGTTTATGTCCGCGCGGCCATGAACCTCCAGGTTCGATAGTGCCAGTGAGTTAGTTATAAGTCGGTTGTTTTTATATTTACGAGATGACTGAGATTTGGGAAATGTTAATTAGATGGAATATGATCGTTAAGTGTTGTGAACCACAGGTTGCAAATGTTTGTCTGTAGCTACTGCAAAGCAGCCGGCCTTGGTTACCATAGCAACGGGATGATGTGTCCCGGGTGTACAGTCTACACAACTCATTTCCCGTTGTGTTGTCCCCAGGGATTAAAATACCAACCACTTGTCTCTAACCCTCTGCCACCTCCAAGCCACCCACAATGAAATGCATATGGGGAGTCGGTTCAGAAGAGAGGTAAAAATGTACTCCTAATTATTATATATATATATATATATAGTTGAGGTTCCTTAGGTCGGGTTACTGGCCCGACCTTCGGAGGACTGCACGATACACACTACTAGATCATAAAAAAATGAAGACATCTTAGAAGAATTACACATGAAACCTTTAGAAAACCTTTAGAAAAAAAATTTCTGATTATAAGTCAAGATGGATGCAACATGTTCATCGAATGGAAGATCACAAATGTTAAGATATCAACCTGCAGGAAAAAGACCAGGACGTCCACTCAAAAGACTTTTGGATGATGTTTCTCTTGAGGCCGAAACAGGTCAACAAATGGCCTAAATTCGTGAATGTACTATGATGATGATTATGATATATATATATATATATATAATTTTTATTTAATAAAATATATATATATATATATAACATATTCTTTTAGGAATATTCCACAATATAGTGTTTCTCTTTTAGCCATAAGTGATTTGTCGCCAGAGGTTCTTGTGTAAAGCATCTTCTTTCCTCAAATCTCTAGCTTCCATACTTCTCCTCACTCCATCTATCCAACGTTCTCTAGGTCTGCCTCTTCTATTATTCCATTAGCTTTCCAATTAAGGAAAAGTATTCTATCTTCTTCCATTTTTATGAGATTTCCATACCAATATATGATAAAATTATATTTTATTTAATTTTCTACATGATAAAATATTTATTTTAATTTTGTCCCCAAGGATTATATATGTATATATTATTCTGACACCTGATGTAATTAACTAACTAACTAACTCCTGGCGCGAAAGGCTTAGGAGGCCCTTAGTCTACCAGCCGGCTGCTGGCCCCTCACATCCACCCACATGTGTCAATCACAGAGGTAGATGATCATCAGCCAGTTTAGGGGTGACATGTGATCAGCATGTCGAGTCCCCCAGCCGTTATAGCTGGTTTCCTCAACCTGGAGCCGCTACTTATTGTAGCTACCCAAATGCCTCACGATGCTGGGTGGGTACCGGTCCCATACTGGCCGAAATACCATGAGAAAATTTCTTTCCCCATGGAGGCTCGAACCAGCGCAAGTCCCGTAGCTCTGCGCCAAGGCTTCCTACCTTAACCACTCGGCTACGGCGCGGGACCTGATGTAATTAAACGGTTAGCGAATTCCGGATGATTGAAGCTATTGACGCTATTCTCATCAAACTATTTTTGAACATTTTACATATCTTCACCGATCCTATCTAGTAACTCATTAGCATTATCAAACATGTAGGTTCATCCCGCGCGGACATAAGCTCTCCATACGTCCCTATCCTGAACTTATATTTTCCAAACATCCCTGTAAAATTTAATACTTATTCTTTCACATCATTCTTGTCCTATCTACTGGGCGCTTTTCCTCTGGTTTTCCTACAAGGAGCTTCCATGCCCCTCTTTCGCTCCCCATCCGTGCCATATGTCCTGCCCATCGCAATCTACGATACTTAACTGTTCTTATAGTATGTGCTTTCCCATAAAGTAAATATAGCTCACTGTAATATAGTCTTCTCCATTTTCACCTGTCTGTTCATCTCTCTTTGGTCCAAAATTTTTCCCAAGAATTTTATTCTCAAATACTCGTAATCTTTTCTCCCTCCCTCTAAAGAAAGAGTCCATGTTTCACAGCCATATAATATAATTGGTACGGTAACTATTTTATATATTTTCAATTTAATGCTTTATGAAACGAGTTGGGACAAGAGTCCCTGAAATGCATAATAGCCTATGTTTAATTTCTTTGTGAATCTCATTCCTATTTATAATTGTTCCTAGGTATTTGAATTCAGCCACTTCTTCAAAATTTCCTGCCCGTTTCCATTAAATAATGTATTTCTATGTGTGACCATATATTTAGTTTTATTGACGTTTACTTCCAGTCCTAATTTCTTAGTGTTACTCAAAAGAGTGTGTGTGTTGTCCTTTAGTATCTCATATCGCCTAAAAGCACTACATCATCAGCTAATAACTTATTAATACCATTGAGTTGTAGATCTTCTTCGTCCTCTAAAGATTTGATGGCATGATCTGCTACAAAATTGAATAGTAGAGGAGAAAGTGCATCTCCTTGCTTTAACCCATTGTGAATATCAAAAGTATCCTAAATGACTACACACTTACTTACTTACTTACTTACTTACTTACTCACTGGCACTATCGAACCCGTAGGTTCATGGCCGCGCGGACATAAGCTCCATACATCCCTATCCTAAGCTAATGCTTTTGGCATGGGTTCCCTGAAGTAGTCCCCACCCGGAGAACCGAATGGGGGACTATTTGACCACCGGAAAATTTTACCCCAGATGAACCCATGTCCGCATTTCTTGACGGTTGTATTATTACGGTGAAAGATCGTCACTCTTTCGCCCAAAGTACTTTTTTCGTCTGGCTTATCACCTTCGACCAGTCCGGCATTGGTAACCCTATCGGCAGCAATGCTACCGCCGGCATAGCTCTCAGGATCATTTAAGCACGCAAGACACTCCACCACGACAAGGTAAAGATACCGTGGAGGGAATGACTACACACACCTTACTCTTCTGTGTCAACTAATCTAATTTGTTACGTTAGTACATTGGTACAGAAATCGCGGCGTCTCACAAGCCAATAGTGTTGGAGGAATCCACCTGCATGTAAACTCAACACCCCCTGTTCCACACTAGATCGTCCCCCCTTGCGGGGACATTCTTTAACTGGGAGTAAAGTAGAGAGATTGTAAGAAACGGATAAGAGTGTAAAACATTGGGCACAGGAAGATGTGATCATACATTGTAAACCTGTTGTTTATCATGATGAATACATGGTTTTGAAATAAAACGAGAAAGGCCTTCTCATAAAATCGGCGGAATGCGACTATTAGAATTGGAGATTTACCTGAAATTTGAAATTTAAAACATTGCTCTAACAGTCGCCATGCTTTTCTCGCAATGTAACTACATTTATCTACAATCGCGTAACAGCCCAATGTTGGGTCTTAGCCTCTCCTTTGTTAGAAGTTACTAGATTAAGTTAGTGAAAATTGAGATTGATGGAAAAATTATAGAACAGGTGTCTGATTTCTCATACTTAGGAAGTGTATTTGCAGAACATAAGAGTGGCTAACGCCGTAGCGTAGTGGTTAAGGCACTGAGCTACAAACCGGAGGGTCGAGGGTTCAAGTCCCGTTGGGGTCAGGATTTTTAAACTGACCCTCTGGCGGCACTATGGCCCTGAGGTCGACTCAACCTCTAACGGAAATGAGTACCAGACGCTGGTTCTGGGGGTAAAGGCGGCCGTCACGCAGGGGCTGACATAAAGTGCCGATTGTCTAGAAAAAGTGGGAGCCTTAACCTCCTACTACCCCAAGGGCCTCCGGGTCTGTTGTGGGATCACTTTACTTTAGGGGGCACGCCGTAGCGTAGTGGTTAAGACACTGAGCTACAAGCCGGAGGGTCGAGGGTTTCAAATCCCGTTGGGGTCAGGATTTTTAAACTGACCCAAACCCTCTGGCGGCACTATCAGCCTCTAACGGAAATGAGTACCAGACGCTTGTTCTGGGGGTAAAGGCGGCCGTCACGCAGGGCTGACATAAAGGGTCGATTGTGTAGAAAAAGTGGGAGCCTTAACCTTCTACTACCCCAAGGGCCTCCGGGCCTGCTTTACTTTAAGAGTGGCTAACTAACTCACTGGCTACATCAAACCCGTAGGTTCATGGCCGCACGGACATAAGCTCTCCATATATCCCTATCCTGAGCCAATGTTTTCCAATCATCTTCTGTATAATCTATTTCCCTCAAATCATGGATAATGTTATTCTCAAACCTCATTCTTGGTCTACCAACTGTGCGTTTTCCTTCTGGTTTGAAGCTTCCATGCATCTCTTTGATTCCTCATACGTGCCACATGTCCTGCCCATCGCAGTCTACGAGACTTAACTGTTGTTATTATATCTGGCTTCCTATACATATAATGTAGCTCACTATTATATTGTTTTCTCCATTCACCTGTCTGTTCATCTCGTGGCATTGATTCAAAATTACAAAAATATAATAAAATTAATGGGGTAATAAGAAGACATTTAGGTAAACAGATGAGGACAGATACAAAACTAAAAGTTCATAACATCACATCAAAAGCCACTCTAAAATACGGAAGTGAAATTAGATTTTAAATTAAATAATTTCTCATAAACTCAGAGTAAGCCAAATGCGCTTCTTGCGTTCACTGTTAGGAATTAATAGACTGAATTACAAAAGAAACACGATTACCAGAGAAAAACTTGGAGTACCAAGTTTAGATGAAGATAGAGAAAGATACCGACAAGAATGGAAAGAAATCATCTGATTGTGAAAGAATGGAAAGAAATAGACTTCCAAAATTGGCGTTCCAATATAGGCTACTCCAACTGGACATAGGGACCAAGGAAGACCAAAACATCGGTGGTAGTTAAGGACCATGTTCGTTAGGTTTATCGTCACAGGTCACTTGGCCGAAAACGAATTTGATCATGATGGTGATAATTACTGTGTCATGAATGGTATAATACGCGGTCATAATATCGAACCAATGAAGTATATAGTATACAGCTAAGATTTTACTAGGATGAAGGTCAGTAAACTTTGCTTAGAGGCCTCTTTATTCAGGTTTAAGTTGTTTACGAGCCTGAAAATCTTCAGAAAATCTGACTCAGCTTAAAGTCTCTCCCGGAGGACTTTCTCCTTAGATGTTTGCATCCTAAAAAATACACCTACTCTGGCCGGATTTGAACCCCCGGCCCTCGAGACCAGAGGCAAGGAACATAACCACTAGTCCACCGCGGCAGGTAAAGTAACTATATACCACAACGATTTCATTAACAATATGTATATTTCGCAAAAGAGCGAAATCGGACCTTAAATTTGACTTGCCGAGAAATTCGCTTAGTTTACGCAGTTCCTGCACGACTATTTTTATTGAATAAAAATAATAATTACACAAGATGTCATGGCTAGGGCTAGGATTTTTATGTAATAAAAGATAAGGTTGCAATGCAGATAGTATATATTATTCAACTGTTTGTGTGTGAAATTAAAACAGAAGACAGAAGTCTAACTTCTCATTGTTCTATTCAACTGTTTGTATGTGAAACAAAAACAAATAACAGTCATAAGTCTAACTTCTCATTATACTATGTTGCAATCTTAACTTCTAATACATAAAAATCCTAGCTCTAGTCATGGCATTCAAATATATGTCCCTATAGATGGCAGATGTTTCTAATGCGAGAGTGTGAACGCCAAACTTCACAGATAAAATAGCCATAACTTAGAAAAAAATTGTACTTAAATAAACAAAAAATGTATAAATTTTGCCCCTCGCGATTTCCCAATCCGAATAATCAGTTTATGACATAATATTAGTTGCGCGCGCATCTAATTGTTGGACCCAAGAGACAAATGAACGTGGAAGCTGTGATTTGCGCGGATCGTTGATGAAAATATCCTTCATATAACCAGGTCACAGGGCTACCAACTACTGCTTCATCACTCATGAGATTCATTTTAATAATCTGCTTTTATTAAATATCATATCACTACTTTTAATTCAAATCTATATAATTAAATATACAATCTTTCAGCCAATTTCGAAAGAATGTAGGTATTATGTTCTAATCAAAATATGTTTATATTTATTTTTTTACATTATCTTGACCAGCCTCATTGGCTAGTGGTCAGCGTTTCTGATTACAGCTCATGAGGTCCCGGGTTTGATTCCCGGTCAGACCATAGGAATTTTTTCTTAAAGGTGGTCGCCCATGGTCTGGAATTTAGGTTACGTTTAGGTTAAGGACTATCCTGGCGTATCATTATCATGTATCACCCATCATATCATCGGGGTAACATAACTCCGCCTTTAAGGTGTCCCAACCTAAGAAATGGATTACAATTCTGCCAAAAGTCAGGGGAGAAAGCCAGAAATGTCATAAGAGACAAACTGGTAGCATAGGACAAAACAAAAAAATCTTCATTACTATACCGAAAATGACCATGGTAGAAATATACGCATATTGTTACGCATTACAGGGACTTTTGTCACCCCAACTTTTCTATGAAAAACACATTAAACTGAAAAAAAAAAGTGTTTTTTTTTTCTAATGTCACCCACTGCACTTTACGTGCTTCGTAATATATGGCGTTAATGTGGAATATTTTCAATTTACACATCCCTTCGGCAGACCTCTCTACATAGATTATGTATTATTGTATTGTGCAAGAGAGGACTGTAGTTTGAGTGTATGTTTATGTTTGTGTAGTGTAGTAAGGCATGATAATGAAGAGAAGGGACAAGGTGAAACCTGGTGCCGGCACGTGGCCTACTCGTATCGAAAAGCCGTATTATTATTATTATTATTATTATTATTATTATTATTATTATTATTATTGTTAATTTCAAGACCTATTTGAATTACTATCTCTTGCATTTGTTTTAAGGATTATTCAAGTTATCTTCCTTGCTAGGAGACCAACATCGTCGGTGAATCCCAGAATCTGTCTGGATAGGTTGAAAATGGTACCCCCTGGGTTTAATTCAATATTTTAAATATTTTCTAAGGTAATATTGAAGATAGGAGTTGATATCCCCTTACCTAATTCCATTGAGGAGTTGAGAATTGTTCTGTTAATTTATTTTTTTGTGTTTCTCTTGAGGTCGAAACAGGTCAACAAATGGCCTAAATTCGTGAATGTACTATGATGATGATGATTTATTTTTTTAACTTGGTTATTTGTAACTTTCAACGTCATTTTTTGTAAGGTTTACGAGCTTATCTGGGTATCCCAAACTCTGTTATAGCTTCGAAAATGAATGATCTGTTGATACCATCAAAAGCTTGTCTAAAATCGACAAAGAGCTGCAGTGTTCATAAAATATTATATTTGTCTAAAACTAAATATTTGGTCCGTACTGGATCTTCTTTTAAGAAAGCCACATTGGTTGTCCACCTATGATTTATTTAGTATATGGTTCTATACGTTTGGCTGGAATATTGGTAAATATCTTGTATGTCACATTTAAAAGGATATGCCCCCCGTAATTTCCAAATTCCAGTTTATTTCCCATTTTGTAGATAGGGCAGATTTTAAAGTACAGATTTTCAATGTTGACATATATTTCTGTGTCTAACGTTTTATTTTCCTTTTCCACTCGACTTTATCCATCCATCCATCCACTCACTCCATGTCCTCCAGCCCTCTTGTTCCCATTCCAGTTCTTATTTCTTGCATCCATGAGTTTCGAAATATTCCTTTCTTTCTTCTTCCAGGCGGACATGGACACCATTCCAATGTTTTTCTGGATAACCTTTTTTCTTGCATTCGTCGTATATGTCAATTCAAATTTAATTGCTTATATCTTATATAAAACCCTCCAAAGCCTGACCCAAGCCAGGTTAGAAAAGGGCGAGGAGTAACAACCTCTTTAGAAAACCTGGGTTCAGCTCGCCTGGCTCAATAAGGGCTCTTATCTAGGGTGCAGAGATCTGCTTCCTTACAGTTCATCATTGCTTTGACAAAAGCTAGAGAAAGAAAATATTGACCAAAAATCACCTGGTCCTCCAAGTTAGGGGTTGATGCATCAGGCCAGCTTCCTATCCATAAAAATTACAATGTTAAAAAACATAAGGTCCCGCGCCGTAGCCGAGTGGTTAAGGCAAGAAGCCTTGGCGCAGAGCTACGGGACTTGCGCTGGTTCGAGTCTCCATGGGGGAAGACATTTTTCTCATGGAATTTTGGCCAGTATGGGACCGGTGCCCACCCAGCATCGTGAGGCATTTGGGTAGCTACAAATAAGTAGCGACTCCAGGTTGAGAATACCAGCTATAACTGCTGGGGGATCCGACATGCTGACCACATGTCACCTCTACACTGGCTTGAATGTACTATGATGATGATTTATTTTTTTAACTTGGTTATTTGTAACTTTCAACGTCATTTTTTGTAAGGTTTACGAGCTTATCTGGGTATCCCAAACTCTGTTATAGCTTCGAAAATGAATGATCTGTTGATACCATCAAAAGCTTGTCTAAAATCGACAAAGAGCTGCAGTGTTCATAAAATATTATATTTGTCTAAAACTAAATATTTGGTCCGTACTGGATCTTCTTTTAAGAAAGCCACATTGGTTGTCCACCTATGATTTATTTAGTATATGGTTCTATACGTTTGGCTGGAATATTGGTAAATATCTTGTATGTCACATTTAAAAGGATATGCCCCCCGTAATTTCCAAATTCCGACATGCTGACCACATGTCACCTCTACACTGGCTAGATGATCGTCTACCTCTGTGATTAACTCATGTGGATTTAAGGCCAGCAGCCGGCTGGTCAGCCAAGGGCCTTCTAGGCCTGTCATGCTTGGAGTTTTTAAAAACCATGAGGGATTAAAGCTGGACGGAAATAAACGAAGACGACAAAAACAAAGGAAAAGGGCAGTTCTTCTTGGAACATGGAATATTCGAGGAATACAAAATGAAATTATTAATTTCATAGGGAAGATAATAAAATGGTTTTGAATCTTTGGAGACTTGAAAGCAAGTTGATTTCCTACCAGTCGGTTGCTAGCCGAAAAGTATTAAGTACAGTGGTGGGGCTGCCACCTAAAGTCTTTCAAGGGAAATTCCCAGTAAGAAGTAAAATTTGTATTCAGAATTCAATATTAGAGCAAGTAAATTCATTTAAATACTTAGGATATAATCTAACTTATAATGAGGAATGTGATATATCCTTTAAAATACAAAACTATAACAAAGCTTTAAGAATTATCAACCAAGTTTTTAAACCATCAAAAGTGCAGAGACACACAAGAATGAAAATCTATAAAGTTCTCGCTAGACCCATAATCTGTTATGGCAGTGAAGCTTGGACTATCAGAACTCAGAATGACCGTCATATTACAGCCACGGAGATTAAATTTCTGCGACGAACTGCAGGTTATAGCCTTCTAGACCACCAAAGAAATTCAACAATAGCCAGAGAGTTAAACATCGTACCTATATCTGAATACCTGCAAGAATATAGAAACAATTGGTTAGCCCATATTCAGCGCATGGATCGTCACAGAATACCAAAACAAATTCTTCACTACATTCCTCGAGGCAGAAGATCTGTGGGTCGACCTTTTCGGAGATGGCGGGAGACCATAACAGGCCACTGGGCCTAATACTTGAAAGACAGATAATGATGATGAGATAATAGAATGTTCCTGTCGTGTGGAAAACCATTGTATTGTGGATAAATTTCGAAATAAAAAAATATGATATATGGTTATTTTCGGTGTCTACTAGGTTGGATCGATGAATGACTAGCTAAATCACTGGCTCTGTAGAACCCATAGGTTCATGGCCGCGCGTACATAAGCTCTCCATACATCCCTATCCTGAGCTGTTTTTATAATTATCCCCTGTATAATTACTTCCTCAAGACATGGCTGATGTTATTCTCCTATCTCATTCTTGGTCTACAAACTGGGCGTTTTCCCTTAGTTTTCCTACAAAAAAATTTCATGGCCTTCTTCCATTCCCCATTCGTGTCACATGTCCTGCCCATCGTGGTCTACGAGACTTAACTGTTCTTATTATAGTTTCCTATAAAGATATGTAGCTGAGTGTTATGATTATGAAGTATTCTGCATTCGCCTGTCCATCTCTCTTTGGTCCATTTTTTCTCCGATTGAGGGTCTTTCCACTTTTCAGCGGTTGCCCTTTTACCAGCCGGCTGCTGGCCCTTCACATCCACATGTGTCAATCACAGAGGTAGATGATCAACAGCCAGTGTAGGGGTGACATGTGGTTAGCATGTCGAGTCCCCCAGCCGTTATAGCTGGTTCCTCAACCTGGAGCCGCTACTTATTGTAGCTACCCAATTGCCTCATGATGCTGGGTGGGCACCGGTCCCATACTGGCCGAAATACCATGAGAAAATTTCTTCCCCCATGGAGACTCGAACCAGCGCAAGTCCCGTAGCTCTGCGCCAAGGCTTCCTACCTTAACCGCTCGGCTACGGCGCGGGACTCCATTTTTTTAAAGAACTTTATTCTCAAATATTCGTAAACTTTTTCTCCTCCCTTAAAATAACTGTCCATGTATAATTGTAGGCTTTCACGACCGGCGTCTTGATCCCTGTTTGGTTCGTCTTCCGGGCTAAATGGCCGTGGTTCGGTTTTCTCGAAACTCGGGACCGTAACTGACCATGTTTCGCATCTGTGTAATATAACTCGGGGTTGGACGATTAATGTTATAAAAATTGTTAAATATTTTCAGCAGAACATCCTCTATCGCTTTATAATTCGCTAAAAGAATACGAATCCGAATTTTGAATCATGTTAATCACAAGACCAAGGGGAAGACCCAAGGATCGATGGGAAGATGACGTAATTGAGGATTTGAAAGAGATGGGGATTTTTGATTTGAAATCTACTGCACAAATATCGCAAGGGAATAAAGCATATTTTGCTAATTTCGATATATTCAAAAGCAAATTAATATCAAAAAATGTTAAATTCAAATTATATACAGCAATAATAAGACCAATCATATGTTATGGAGCTGAAACCTGGGTACTAAAAGAAGCAGATAAACAAAGACTATTAACGTTTGAGAGGAAAATATTTAGAAGAGTGCTAGGTCCAGTAAAGGAAAATGGAAATTGGAGGTTGAGAAGGAATGACGAATTATACCTCAAGAATAATAAAGAAAATATAGTTAGTTTCATCAAATCCAAAAGATTACAATGGTTTGGACATACACTAAGAATGCCAAAGGGAAGATTGCCGAATGATATTTTGAATTGGAAGCCACAAGGAACAAGACCAAGGGGAAGACCCAAGGATCGATGGGAAGATGACGTAATTGAAGATTTGAGAGAGATGGGGATTTTTGATTTGAAATCCACTGCACAAGATAGGAAGAAGTGGCGTAAACTGGTTGAGAAGGCCAAGACATTCCACTGGAAGTCGTAGAGCCTGACGAAGAAGAAGAAGAAGAATCTACTGCACAAGATAGGAAGAAGTGGCGTAAACTGGTTGAGAAGGCCAAGACATTCCACTGGAAGTCGTAGAGCCTGACGAAGAAGAAGAATCAATAATCATAATAGGATCCACACGGAGTGGAAGTGATATGTGTGCTAATTCGAGGAGATGTTAAATTACAATAAAATAAACACATTTTCTCTCTTTCATTTTGTAATTAACCCCACGATTAATTAAATAAGACAAACATTTCTGAAAATTGCAACAGCGCTAATAAGATTCCTGTGATTCTTGTGACAATATATAAACAGCTGTTTTGGGAACTTTAATCTCAAAACCACCTCTTACCTCCAGTTTGCGACGTTGCATTATCTCTCTTTTATTCCAAAAGTCAAATGTTTTCGCTTAATTTATACGAAAACTATCAATTTTATTGCAAAGCTGCAAAGGAACAAAACATTCCTGTTCTTCGCCTTTAATTATCTAGGTAAATATTAGACATACGGGGGCACGCCGTAGCGTAGTGGTTAAGGCACTGCGCTACAAGCCGGAAGGTCGAGGGTTCAAGTCCCGGTGGGGTCAGGATTTTTAAACTGACCCAAACATACTGGCGGCACTATGGCCCTGGGGTCGACTCAGCCTCTAACGGAAATGAGTACCAGACGCTTGTTCTGGGGTAAAGGCGGCCGTCACGCAGGGCTGACAACCCGGCTGACATAAAGTGCCGATTGTCCAGAAAAAGTGGGAGCCTTAACCTCCTACTACCCAAAGGGCCTCCTGAGGCCTGTTGTGGGATCACTTTAACTTTTATATTAGATATACACGGCAAATATTTATTGAGTTAGGCGGCATTTAAAGTTTAGGGAGAAACATTGTTTGTAAATAAAATTATTTATTTGACATAAAAATGTTACTGAATGTTTTTTTTGTATTCCATCCAAAGAATATGTACTTAAAATATGCGCACTTACATTACTTCCACTCTGTATATAATATAGTTATGAAAGATAAGCTTTAGAAAGCGAATGACATAGACGTAACGGTCTTTAAATGTTACTTATGTCATTTCTTGCCCTATGACCTAATTCATTAGCTCTTTGAGTCTATAAATATTCACAGATATATCCTTTGAAACGAGGCTTGTGTTCAAACCAGCAGAGGAGAAAAAATGTATTCGTACACTAAACTGTGATTGGAGTCCGGATTTCTGTGTAGGACTACGAATAATTATATATTTTTATTCAATACTATGCCAATTTGATATATTTATGTTATTAAAATGAGTTTGGGAAATTATTCATTAGGCCTATAGGTCTCGAGCACTTTACCATATGCAATTTCCGCAAGCCTGAATAAAAAGGCCTTTGTGGAAAAATTTAACCGATCTTTCTCCATCCAAGTAATACCTTAGTTGCCTATTATATAATAGTTATATTCTGATTATAAATCAAGATGGATGCAACATGTTCATCGAATGGAAGATCACAGAATACCCAAACAAATGTTAAGATATCAACCTGCAGGAAGAAGAAGACCAGGACGTCCACTCAAAAGACTTCTGGATGGTGTTTCTCTTGAGGCCGAAACAGGTCAACAAATTGCCTAAATTCGTGAATGTACTATGATGATGATGATGATAAATATAATAATTAGTATATACTAATTCCAGTTGTATGTAAACAAACTTGCATAAGATATTACTCTGTCTATTGGAGGAACCGTGGTGCTACTTTTACCCGTCATATGACTGAATTGTGTATGGAACGGTTCTCAATAGAAATATTATTCTTAGGCAACATCTTATATTACGGGAAATAAGATTGAGTACAAAATAAGATGGTACCAATAATTAGGAACTTCCATTTCTTATTTATTTATGACAAAAAATTATATATCATACGTTTTTCCCACAATATCGGTAGATATCATCTATTTACAATTTTATTTCGAGCAGAATTTATGCTCCATGCTGTCTCGCCTGTAAACTCTGCTACTATTTTCACATTCTCAGTGGCTATAGTAGGATATTTTTCACTAAAATGTTTAAAAAACGTTCAAAATAATTTTTCTCTCTGCGCTTTTCAAAGGTTTTTCATTTTTCTTTTTGATGTTTAAATTTTTTATAGAAGAACCAGCCATTTCAAACAACTGAAATTCTAATAAGCACATGCGTAAGAATTAAACAATGAATTGTTCATTTATTTAATATATTAAAATTGTAATTATACATTATATTCTCCCATATAACTTAGACATATGCTAGATTATATATATACAGGGTGCAAATTATTTAAACCGACTAACTCTGGGAGGTTGTAGGGGACACCAAAACAAATATTTTTCCCTATGAGGATTATTTAAACCAGCAGAGGAAGATTTCTGTAGCGGCAAATTAATTAAACCAACAAACACTTTTGCATCTTTTATTACCAAGAGACAACACATTAACACAACGCAAGGGGCACGCCGTAGCGTAGTGGTTAAGGCACTGAGCTACAAGCCGGAGGGTCGAGGGTTCAAGTCCCGTTGGGGTCAGGATTTTTAAAGTGACCCAAACCCTCTGGCGGCACTATGGCCCTGGGGTAAAGGCGGCCGTCACGCAGGGCTGACCACCCGGCTGACATCAATTGCCGATTGTCTAGAAAAAGTGGGAGCCTTAACCTCCTACTACCCCAAAGGCCTCCTGAGGCCTGTTGTGGGATCACTTTACTTTACTTTAATTACTTAAATTACACTAGAGGTTCAAAAATGCCTCCATTGACATGAAAACAAAGGTTACACCGGCGGATCATGTTCTAACACGGGCAAAAACTCCAGGAGTATCGCTAATTGCTCCTGCTGCTGCTACTATCCGGGCAACCAGTCCTTTTCTGATGCAACAGGAGTTGTGTAAACAAGGTTGCGCATCTCCCCCCCCCCACAAAAAAATCCAAAGGGGTCATATCTGGGGATCGAGCAGGCCATGGTACAGGACCACCTCTGCCAATCAATTTTTTTGAAAATCGTTGGTTCAATAATCGACGCACACGACGACTGAAATGTGCCGGCGCCCCGTCATATTGGAACCACATGTGTTGTCTTGTAGGGAGCGGGACGTCTTCCAGCAATTCTGGCAATGCTCTGGCGAGAAAATTGTAATAGTGCCTGCCATTTAATGGCCTAGGTAGGAGATATGTCCCAATTAAACAGTCCCCAACAACACCGGCCCACACATATCAGTGTACTCACTCCAGGTGTATCGCTCCATTAGTAAACAGATACAATTCACTACTACACTGGTGGACAAAACAATCCCTACCGTCAACAGCAGTTGCAGTCATGGCAACTGAAGAGCGTAATACACCCTCTCCGGTTTAAATAATCATCATAGGAAAAAATGGCATTAGGGAAAAACATTTGTTTTGATGTCCCCTACAACGTCCCAGAGTTTGTCGGTTTAAATAATTTTCACCCTGTGTGTATATATATATATATATATATATATATATATATATACCTCTTTATTTGGAGGTCAGAGAGCGAACTAATTTTCTTACACGCTTAAAGGTAAAGCCATTATTCGACCAGTAAAAACGCAATCATATATCTGGTTTGTTTACATTACAACTGGAACTTAGCTCGGAAGAGGCATAGATGTCTCATTGAGGCGATGTGCTTAACCACATGTTACTCGTTGAAATTTGCAGGTAAATAAGCGTAACTAAATGAGCTTGGTTGAGAAATCCGCGAGGGAGAACCCGTGCCTCACACGTGATGATATGGGGTATATAAATTCATATATACAATGTTATTAGAGAGCGGAACATTCGAACCCCCATTAATTATACTGACAGACAAAATTAGAAAAGAAAGCTGTTTAAATTTATTTAAAAGAAGTTAATTAACTTTCCTTGAAAAAATTGGTTTTAAAATAAATAACACGTGCTTTTACATCCTATAAATCTATTAGGAGTTAATGTCCTGTACTAGGAAAGTCCCCGGAGTTGTGCAAGATAATGTTTCAATTGTTTGACAGTTTATAATGAGGTCATGTCAACACTTATCTTATCATAAGTAATGCCACGAGTGATTTCCAAATTATCGATAAATTCACGACTCACGAAGTGAGGAGTGAATTTATCTAGAGAATTTGGAAATCAAGAGTGGCATTTGTTAGGACTATTTAACGAATAAAATTAAGCTGTTTACTCACAAATCATTATTTAACTGTAGTTATTTTAAAATATTTATATATTTAATGTAAACGGCGATGTTTGAAAACAAATGAGAAACGATAGGTACGCTTCATCTGCTTCTTTTGTTTATCACTGCAATCAGATCATACTATTTATTGCCAAAGGAACGCAATATTGTAAGAATGCTCTCTAGTGGAGAAAAAATTAAACACATCAAACTGTATATTAATTCATTTCTGATGTCGTATGATGTAAATATGACAATTATATTTTTCTGGATTGTTACCTGGGAAAAAATACATTTAAGAAAGTGAAAACAGTGGTTTCTTTTTTTGGTGGTCAATCAATTGCTACAAATGTTTTTATATTAACTCCCGCATGCGGCATGTGTTGACATTCATGCACTATATATACAATCTGGTAGCCGTATTTCTCACGGGCCCAGTCACTGCAAAATAATGTCAGACCTGTTCAGAATATTAAAAAGGAGGAGCCTTCTCTAATATGGTAATTATAACACTGATAAATATTTCGTGAAACACGGCTCTGATTGGTTGTAAAACAGAAATCATTGAAACGTGATTGGCCATTGAATCCCATTTGGGGCATGAGTTAAATAGTCAATATTACAACGTAGACATACAGAGTGATTCTGTAAGAGCGTGCAAAAATTAAACAGGACATGTTCCACTGAACAATTTGAAATAGGGAATCTAAGGTCCATAAGGAGATATGGAAGTAAACTTATCTTTTACATTACTGTAAAGTCTTTTTTGCACGATAATGCGTTCTGTCATACTTACAGGAATGGCGGCCATGATTGAAAGTTCATTTTCCTAAATTTCGGGGTTGCCAACCTATAAATAACTAAACTATACTGTAATATTATAAATTACCTACCTAGGGCGGGAAGTAAAACCACTGCCCTTTATGTATACTATGTATAATGTATGTACATATATATTATATACGAAACAAATCACTGCATTTTAAATGAACTGGACTTTATTTATTTTTTTTTTCGCTTCTGTAAAAACCACTTCCGAACCTCGGATTGTAATATACCATTGTTTTCTTAATTAAATCATATGCACAGCTTTCTTGTGAAAAAAAAATAATAAATGGTCGCTGCTAAAGCGATTTTTTTTTTTAATTTGGGGTTTCAGGTAATCCCCCACTCCTAATGTCAGAATTTCGCTGGTTTTTGTAGCGTACATATGTCGATTTATTTTAATAGTTTATGTTGAGTTTCGTTACGAAAAATAAAAAAATTCGGCCGCTATTGCGATTTTTCAATTTTATCTTTAGGTAACCCTGCATTCCTAATGAATTGATTTTGCTGGTTAACGAACTCGACCTTAATTTTCTTAATTCATTGCTATATGCCGAGTTTGGTTTCTGAAAAACAAAAATAGTAGTGGTTAGAGTTGAAAATAACATACTCGCGAAAGTCATTCGCATGCAGTAGATAACACAACTAAAGAGAAAAAATCTTCATGAACCTGGTTTGAATCCAAGATCTTTAACAGCGCGTAATGGTGAAGATCTTACAAGGTAATTGTCAACCATTGCCGAAACCTACCTTGCAATGTCTCTGAGAGAAGAGTTGTGATATACCAAGACCGTGTCATAAAAATTATCTGCCGTTTTTAACTGCAAGGCGCTAAAATCCAGCGCCAAATCTCATTTAAACAACAGGGAAGTAATACAACTGCGAATTGATAGACCGGATAACACTCACTACCTGCCGTCCGCGTAGCGTCCCGCCTCACTCCACTCCGCTCTTATTCATGCAGGGAGACCCTATGCTCCGTACAGTCGGTTGCCATTGTTGGATTCTGGCTTCGATTTCTGTGTCTCGCAGGTAAAAGCGACATATTTTTTTTGGACACGGTCTTGGTACATCGCAACGCTTCTCTGGAAGAAATTTTAAGATAGGTTTCGGCATGCAATTGTTGACAGTTCCCATGTCAGTTGCGTTACTTCGTTGCGAGTGCATCTACATGCGGGTTTGTTGGGTAAATAGATAGTGATGCTTTCGACTTTAAGTGAATCGACAAAACAGATCTTCAACAATGAATATTAGAACGTAGACATACAGAGTGATTCTGTAAGAGCGTGCAAAAATTAAACAGGACATGTTCCATGAACAATTTGAGATAGGGAATCTAAGGTCCATAAGGAGATATGGAAGTAAACTTATCTTTTACATTACTGTAAAGTCTTTTTTGCACGATGCGTTCTGTCATACTTACAGGAATGACGGCCATGTTTGAAAGCTGTTACAAATTTATTTTCCCATTCACTGTTAAAAGATCTGTTTTGTCGATTCGGTTAAAATCGAAGCCATCACCCCCAGTTGTTTGCCCAACACACCCGCATGTAGATGCACTCGCAACGAACCAACTATTGTAGCAGTGTCTTACCACCTTGACAGCTAATCATTTCACGCTCAGTGACCACTGTTTAGCAGCCCTGTTGTACAATACAGCGCGCGACTTTGCGCGTGCATGCAGGTATGTGTGGGTTTTAACGCTCAAGCAGCATTTTTTTTTTTTGGAATCAAACTTTGCATCCATCCATAGTAATTCTGCCCAAAGGCAGGTCCTTCACTGCAATCATAGCATTTTCATGCTATGCTTGCAGCTTTACTAGGGATTTATAGGTGTGGTAGCTTCCCGTTGTTTTCCACACCGGTGAAGGATGAGGATGATGGTGATAATGATGATTTTGGGGACCGTTTGGGCCTTAAAGTTTTCCTGACATTTGTCTTACAGGCGAGAAAAAAAAAACTTTGCATATAGTAATCAACTAAGAAAAATAAACTCGAGTTTAAGTGGCAAAATCGAATCATTAGAAATGAGGCTTATCCTGAAGCAGCAGTTTACGATTTTTTTTTGCAATGAAACTCGGAATAAGTCATTGGAATAAAATGTAAAATATATTCTACATCTACAGTGGGCTAACAGTCCAATGTTGGGCCTCCCCTTTGTTAGGAGTTATTACACCAAGTTAATTTGTTTACTGTTATTTTCCTAAAGATGTCATGAATGGTATGTGGTCAACATACCGACCCAATGAGACACCTATTAAGCATAAAATTAAAAATTATAAAATAGTTACTACCCAAAAGGTCCATCTCCTCAACTTATAATAGCTTAATATTTTTTAATAATTTTTAAGTTAAGGAGACGGACCTTTTGAGTAACTATTTTATAATTTTATATTATAATTTTTAATTTTATGAAGAATGCCTCAACGGAAATGTATGTTGAATTTTATTAATGTTGATTATCTATTAAGCAACTAAGGTATTTCTTGGAAGATGGAGGTCGGTAAATTTTGCTTGGAGGCCTCTTTATTCAGACTTAAGGACTACTTGGATTTCTCCATCGTAAAAAAAATCAATCGACCCTGGCTGGGTTTGAACTTGCGATCCTCGGGACCAGAGGCAAAGAACATCTCGGCCAGCAGAAAAGGCATTTTCGATAAATCAACGATATCTGACCGATAGGAGTTGGGGTTTACCTGAAAGACGTAATTTAGCTGCGGCCATATTTATTTTCTCTCACGAAACTCGATACATACGATTTAATTAATGTAAGATGGTATAGATTTCTTAAACCAGTAACATCGGGCCACGAATTCGACTTGCTGAGGAAGTCAGTTAATTGACGCAGTTCTTGCGTGACGGACTTTTCATTTTTTAAAACAAGGGACATTGTATAATTGAATGTAACTTTGAGGATATTTACGCTTTGCCACGTTTGTATGTCGACAATTTGTCGCAGAAACTTGATAAGACTTTAATAAGGTCATGAAACTGTACTGGAATACGGAAGTGTAGGTCTAGACAGTCGTGCCAACAGCTGTGGACGCAACAATGCCGCGCCATCTTGTTGGTATTGATTACATATCTACTGCTAGAATACAGACATCTCAAGAGTCAGAGAAAACAGATAACAAAACACACCCGATAACAATATAAATGTTTGTTTTGGTATGAAATTAGATAAAATTGTCATGATTTGCGCAGGCAAATGTTTAATCGATAAAACATATGGAAGACATGTTGACGTAATGAGATATTTAAATTAATAAATTGTATTAATGCACGCACTCACCTGTTCACATCCTGGGTTTGAGTCTAAGCACAACACGAGAGCAACACTGAACACGTCTATACAGCTCTGAACCTCTAGCTGCACTGGCGGAATCTTGATGTGCGCGCGCATTCTCCCTAACGGACATGTCCTAATGTGTACCCTGTATTTCTCTTTACAATAAAAAACATTTTTTTTTCTTTTGTTTCTTTGCTCCGCGTATTGAATATTCACGCCAGGACTGCGGTTTCATATCGCTCAGAATTGCGTGTGAAAAGTCCGAAAAACTTCTCTATGAGGTCTCTTATTTCAGTTCTTAGGAAAATGTTTTTATCGGCCCCGGTAGACTAGTGGTTATGCTCCTTGCTTCTGGTCCCGAGGGTCGAGGATTCAAACCCGACCGGGGTCGATGGATTTTTAGGACGGAAAAATCCAAGGAGCAAGTCCTCCGAGAGGGACTTTAAATCATGGGTCCCGAGTCTGAAGATTTTCAGGCTCGTAAAAGATCCTTAAGTCTGAATAAAAGGCCTCTAAGCAAAATTTGCCGAATTTTCCCGTCCTAGTATTACCTTGATTTCCTAGATGTCAGTATGAGGTGGAACGCTGACCACGGGCCACTCCAATTACGAAAACAAGAGTAACTAAAATTAGTATGGTTCAATTTCTTCCCTGTAGGGGGAGAGCGCCTAAATCTCATTGAGGGAAACAAGGGCTTACAAGAAGGAAAATGTTTGGTCCAAAGAGCGATGAAGAAACAAGCGAATGGAGAAGGCTGCATAACATTGAGCTACATGATCTTTATGGGAAACAAGATTTAATAAGAATGGTTCAGTCTCGTAGACTGCGTTGGGCAGGACATGTGGCACGAATGGGGAATGAAAGAAGGTCATGGAAGCTCCTTGAAGGAAAACGTCCAGTAGATAGACCAAGAATGAGGTGAGAGAATAATATTAGCAATGATTTGAGGGAATATAATAAGAACAGTTAAGTCCCATAGACTGCGATGGGCAGGACATGCGACACGAATGGGGAATAAAAGAGGTGCATGGAAGCTTCTTGTAAGAAAACCAGAGGGAAAACGCCTAGTTGGTAGACCAAGAATGAGGTGGGAGTATAACATTATCCATGATTTGAGGGAAATAGATTATACAGGGGATAATTGGAAAATATTAGCTCATGATAGGGATGTACTGTATGGAGAGCTTCTGTCCGCGCGGCCATGAACCTACGGGTTCTGTAGAACCAGTGAGTTTTATTATTTGAGGGAAGTGGATTATATGGGGGATGATTTGGAAAGCAGATCAGGATAGGGATGTATGGAAAGCATATATCCAATATTATAGGGGGATAATTGGAAAACGTTGGATCAGGATAGGGATGTATGGAGAGCTTATATACATATGCGCGGCCATGAACCTACGGATTTAATAGTGCCAGTGAGTTAGTTCCTTCGTGATGGAAGTTTTTATAGAAAGGCAATAATACTTGATAATGAAGTTGTATTGATACTTAATGTTTGGAGAATCCATAAGGAATTGAGATTGCCTTGAAAATATTTTTTGATGTGTTACTTTACGATACAAGAATTCGAAAGACATTGTTTTATATATATATATATATATATATATATATATATATATATATAAAACATCGATAAAGCGTCACTGCTATAAAGTAAAAATGTTCTCTTTAATTGGTTACTTGTTATAGTCAGCTACTAGATGGCAGTGAAGACTGAGTTCTTGCGGCATCTAGTAATAATGGGGAATTTAATACATATATAAGAAAAATAAATGTTTGAATTGGATTTGCCTGGTGGTGTAATGGATATCACACTGAGGTACAGACTCAGAGATCCGGGTTCGAATCCTGTCCAGGCATTTATTTTTCTTATCATACCATATATATATATACATTTGTGTGTTGAAATGTTTCGGCTCGAGTCGATAGATGGGGGCATATCTTTTTCAACAAATAAGTAAAAATATTTCATGAATTATCAGCAGCATAAAGAATTAAACCTTAATATATCTTCCAATCTGATGTTAGAGTTAGTGTGTCCATCTTTTACTGGGTCTTCCCACATTTCTTCATCCTAGTGGTCTGAGTGAAGAATCTGTTTTGGGATTATCCATTTGTCTCTGTATTGTGAAATCTTATCTAATAGTTTGAATGTATTTAGTTCTGTTCTTATGTCTTCATTTAGTTTCTGATCTGCTATTGTATAGCCAGCAACACCTCTCAAAAACCTCTTTTTTTAAGTTTCTACTCTTCTTTATTTTACGTTATATTTTTAAATTAACATTTCCCAGAACTGGACACAGTTCAATTTTTCTTTCTAAATTAAAAAAAAAAAAGAATCTATTCTTCATTCGTGGTTTTTGTATCATACAGTATGTCATACTATGTTGAGTTCTTAGAGACATTTTTTGGAACAAAGAGGGATGAACAGATAGGTGAATGGAGAAGATCACCTAACACTGATTTACATGAACTTTATAGCAAACCAGATATAATAAGAAGAGTTAAGTCTTGTAGGCATGACAGGCAGGACATTTAGCACGAATGAGGAATGAAAGAGGGGCATGGAAGCTCCTTATAGGAAAACCAGAGGAAAAATGCTCAGTAGGCAGGCCAAGAAGTGGGAGAAAAACATCAATCATGATTTGAGGGAAGTCGATTGTACATTGATTGAAAAACATTAGCTTAGGATAGTGATGTATGGAGAGCTTATGTTTGTGCTGCTATGAAACTATGGGTTTGAGTTAGTTAGTTCCTACATGATGCAAATTTTTAATGACAGGTGACAATATATGATATGCTTGGTAATACAGATTGTACTATTTAACTCATGCCCCAAATGGGAGTCAATGACCAATCACGTTTCAATGAATTTTGTTTTACAACCAATCACAGTCTTGTTTCACCTCAATAATTATCAAATTTTGATTACCAAAATAAAGAAAGCTCCTCCTTTTTAATATTCTGAATAGGTCAGAGCATTATTTTGCAATGACTGACTCTCTAACAAATACATTAAATATAGCAAATAATGAATAGATTCCTTCAACCTACACATTTGATAATGTGTGTTCAATAATTGTGTTTTTAAATACTGATTTTAATGAGTTGTTTTCGAAAAATAATCTATAATGTTGGTTATAATATACAGTTTGATATGTTTAATTTTTTCTCCACTAGGGTGCATTCTTACAATATTGCGATCCTATTTGGCAATAGATAGTATGATCAAGTTGCAGTGATGAACAAATGAAACATAGTCAAACATTTCTTATTTGTTTTTAAACATCGCCATTTAAATTAAATATATCTTCTTGATATCTTGTAAGTGTGCTGGTTTGGACATGTAAATAGAATGCAGGAAGACAAGCTTGTAAGAAGAATATACAAATGGAAACCAATATGCACCAGAACAGCTGGACGCCCAAAAAAACAGATGGCAAGATGATGTTATGAAAGATATATTGGAGATGAAAATTGGAAATTGGCCAATCTGTATCTAGGATAGTTCTAGATGGAGGAAAATTGTTGAGGAGGCCAAAACTTCAATGAGGTTGTAGTTGCTTACTAAAGAAGAAGAAGAAGTAATCTTTAAGCCCTTGTTTCCCTCAACGGGATTTAAATGCTCTCCCCCTACAGGGAAGAAATTGAATCATACTAATTTAGTTAGACTTATTTTCATATAGATGTCATTGGAGTGGCCTATGGTCAGCATTCTGCCTCATACTGACATCTAGGAAACCTAGGTAGTACTAGGACGGGAAAATTCGGTAAATTTTGCTTAGAGGCTTTTTTATTCAGGCTTAAGGATCTTTTATGAGCCTGAAAATCTTCAGACTTGGGACTCACAGCTTAAAGTCCTTCCCGGAGAACTTGCTGCTTGGATTTTTCCATCCTAAAAATCCATCGACCCCGGCCGGGTTTGAACCTGCGACCCTCAGGACCAGAGGCAAGGGGCACAACCACTAGTCCACTGTGTCCGATACAAATATTTTAAAATAACTACATTTAAATAATGATTTGTGAGTAAACAGTTTAATTTTATTCATTAAATAGTCCTTACAAATGCCACTCCATCCATCCATAGTAATTCTGCCCGAGGGCAGGTCTTTCACTGCAATCATAGCATTTTCATGCTATGCTTTGCAGTTTTACTAGGAAATTATAGGTGTGGTAGCTTCCCATTGCTTTCCACACCGGTGAAGGATGATGGTGATAATGATAAGGATGATGACCAGATGATTTTCAGGGACCGTTGGACCCTATAAGCTTCCTGACATTTATCTTACAGGTGAGAAAAAACCTCACCCAGGAGCCTGTCCTAACTGGGAATTGAACCTGGGCCTGCTGCATAACAAGGCAGCATGCTACCTTGAGACCACAGCAGTGGACTACAAATGCCACTCTTGATTTCCAAATCCTCTAGATAAATTCACTCGTCACTTCGTGAATTTATTGATAATTTGGATATCACTCATGACTTACTTATGATAATGTTTGAAGAGAAAAATGACAGTGTGACATATGTCAGATAATGTCACATCACATCTCAAGTTTTTATAATATGGAACACACCTAAATATCTGGATTTAGCAATCACACAAACTGTATTGAGTAACACCAAGAAACAGGCTGGAAGTCACTGTCAGTAAAACTATATATATGGTCACATGTAGAATGAAAAAAAAATTAAAATAATAACAGAATTCAAATACATAACTAACTCACTGGCACTATGGAGCCTGGAGGTTCATGGCCATGCAGACATTAGCTTTCCATTCATCCCCATCCTGAGTCAATGTTTTCCAATCATCCCCTGTATAATGTATCTCCCTCAAATCATGGTTAATGTTATTCTACCACCTCATTATTGGTCTACCCATTGAGTGCTTTTCTCAGGTTCTCGTACAAGCAGTTTGCATGCCCCTCTTTCATTCTCCATTTGTGCTACATGTCCTGCCCATCAAAGTGTACAGGACTTAACTGTCCTTATTATATCTTGTTTCCCATAAAGATCATGTAGCTTACTTATTTTAGGAATTCACACTATGAGGTATATTACCCATCCATGTGTTTTGTGCAGGCGGAAAATATGTCAACTAACAAACTGTCTTTCTCTTTCTCTTCCTTACCATGTTGCCACTTCCTGTCCTTTGTATTATGTTGTTTGATTGGCAAGTAGAGGACTGACAAATACTATGCATTTTAATGATCCGTCGTTCTGTGCGGTCAGTGTCAGAATGACTAATTTGATAACCCTGTTACTTTTGGGGTTACATCTAGGAATGAGCTGTCCCTTCCTTGCCCTTCTCATTACATGTTGCCACTTGTGATTTATTGTGAAGCTGGTAACAGAGAGACGACAAATACTGTGATTTTAAACTATCCGACCGCTTCAGCGTTCCGTGCTTAAATGACTAATTTGGCAACCATGTTAAGATCTTTCACAGTGTTTAGAGATTCTCCCCCCCCCCACATTTGAAGTTGAAAATTTTCAATACGTGATCGGATGTACAGTTTTCTCCTACATCCCTTCCACAGATTCAGTAGATCGGCGACACTAGCACTAAAACTCTTCCCCTCCGCCCATGAACAGTTAACTTGGATGTGTAATATTTAGGTAAAATTTGATCACTCACCTCATATTATTCTTCTTATTTTACTATAAACTAGTTTTGGAACTTAGTTTCTGTTCCATGAGTATCATCATGACCGTTGTTGTCATCTTGAAGAGCCGTCCTTCGCTCCTTTCATTGGCAGACTGAAAAAACTCGAAACCAGGTCATTCTCCCCAGGAATTTCAAAGTTCATAAATTTATCCTTTCTGCTCCTTTGAATGTAGATCTTTCCCCAAACAGTGAGTTCTTTTGGTTTTTCTATTTGTTTTAATAATTTAGCTTCCTTCTCGATAAGGTCACTGCTGTGAAAAATCTGCAGTGGCTGCCCATGCATGGTCTGAAAAATGCCTTATCGAGAAGGAAGCTAAATTATTTAAACAAATAGAAAAACGAAAAGAGCTCACTGTTTGGGAAAAGATCTGCATTCAAAGGAGCGAAAAAGAGAAATTTATGAACTTTGAAATTCCCGGGGAGAATGACCTGTTTTGAAGTTTTTCAGTCTGCCAATGGAAGGAGTGAAGGACAGCTCTTCTAGACAACAACACAGCAACGGTCGTGATGATTCTGAGGATGGAACGGAAACTAAGTTCCGAAACTAGTTTATAGTTAAATAAGAAGAATAGTATGAGGTGAGTGATTAAATTTTACCTAAATCATGTAGCTTACTGTTAAATAGTCTTCTTAATTCAATCAACACTTTTAAAATTCATATTGATGAAGGGATTATGTACCTCCAAAGTTTATCATTCAGGTAATGATGTATGAATATTTTACAACTTAAAGTATATTTTCTAGTTTTCAAGGAAAAAATGACCTACCTGATTCTTTCTCTTTACCCTTCATCTAATGGAAATGGACAGTTAATGACAAATGAAGGAAATTTTGAAAAAGTGGCTGAATTCAAATACCTAGGAACAATAATTATACAAACAGAAATGAGGTGCAGGAAGAAATTAAAGGAAGACTCAATTCTGGAAATGCATGCTATTATGCATTACAGGGACTCTTATCATAAGTAATGCCACGAACGATTTCCAAATTATCAATAAATTCACAGACTCAAGATTGTTATGCTTATTCATCACTGCAACCAGATTGTATTATTTATTGCCAAAGGATCACAATATTGTAAGAATGCACCCTAGTGGAGAAATTTATAACCACCATTATAGATATTAATTAATTTCTGATGTCCTATGATGTGAATATGTCAATTATATTTTTCTGCAATGTTACTTCCTGGGAAATAATTTGTTTAAGAAAGTGCAAACAGTGTTTTTTTGTGATATAATCAATTGCTACAAATGTTTTTATATTATCTCCCGCATGCGCTATCTGCTGACATTTGTGCACTATATATACAATCTGGTAGCTGTGTTTCTTAGTGAGTCAGTCACTGCAAAATAATGCTATGACCTATTCAGAATGTTAAAAAGGAAGAGCTTTCTTTAATGATAAACTTGTGTGATAAATTTGAAGTGAAACACGACTGTGATTGGTTGTAAATAAAAAATCATTGAAATGTGATTGGTCATTGACTCCCATTTGGAGCATGAGTTAAATAGTCATCCCAATTCTCACAAAAAACATAAATTATACTGTTATTCTCTCAGTTACATTATATGGATGTTAAACATGGCCTCTTACTTTAAGGCAGTGAAAAGATTATGAGTATTTGATAAAAAAAGTTCTTAGGAAAATTTTTGGGCCATGATGATTTTAATAATTTAGTTGAGGATGACTGACTTACCAGGTACGAATTTTATATTTAATATCTTCTTCATTCACCTTTCTGTTCATGACTCTTAGGTCCAAAAATTTTCCTAAGAACTTTTTTTATCAAATACTCATAATCTTTTCACTCCCTTAAAGTAAGAGGCCATGTTTCACATCCATATGATATAACTGAGAGAATAACAGTTTTATATATTTGAAGAGAAAAATTTTCGCCTAGACCGAGACTCGAACCCGGGACCTTTGGCTTTCCAGGCCAAATGCTCTACCAACTGAGCTACCGAGGCGAGTTGCAATCTAGATGCAAATTCTTCTCTTTATACGTTGTAATTCCCTCGTGCCAAATGCTTTGAAACCGTTGCTTCTATCTAGTTTTATATAGTTTTAATTTATGTTTCTGCACTCAATATTAATGATATAACCTCATAATGTTTATATGGAAAACACTATCATTTACAAGTGTAAAACAATAAAAGGTACATATTAATCAAGGGTTTATGTACCTCTTAAGTTTGGCATTCAGGTAAGGATGTATGTATATTTTACAACTAAAAGTATATTTTCTAGGTTTCAAGGAAAAAGTGACCTACCTGGTCACAAGTTTCGTGGGTTTGAACCCAACCGCAGTTGATGGATTTTTTTAGGATGGAAAAATCGAAGGAACAAGTCCTCTGGGAGGGACTTTAAGCCATGGGTGCTGAGTGTGAAGATTTTCAGGCTCGTAATAGATTCTTAAGCTTGAACAAAAAGGCATTTAAGCAAAATTTACCAATCTCAAACATCCTAGTAATACCTTAGTTGTCTGCTAGATGTCTCATTGATTGGTGTGTTGACCATATGCTATTCATGACATCCTTTGGGCAAATAAGGTAACTAAAATGAACTTGGTCTATTAACTCCTGACAAAGGAGAGGCTATGGTTCAACAATGGGTTATGCCATTAATCAATCATTTAAGTTTTAACAGGCCTACACTACACAAACACATAAACATACACTCCTATCTGTACATCATACAAGAATACACATCTATGTAAAGTTGTCTGCCGAAGTGGTACTTAAATTGAAAATAGACCACATTAATACCTTCGGCCCAGCGTGGAACTCGAAAACATGTAAAGTGAAGTGAGTGGCATTAGTGCACACATTTTCATTAATTCTATAAACATGTTCTAATTACCAATGTAAGGGATTTTATATACAGGGCTATTCAGAAAGAATGAACAGACTTCAAACATTTATTTCTTCCTAACTACAAAAAATAAAAAAACACAATTCCAATGTTCCTGGAAAGAGAAAACTTTGAAGTTCCGACCACGGCAGGGGTTGAGATCAGCTGATTCGTGTGTGGCAAGAAATGAGTCACCATTTTGATTAATATTGAGTGAAGAACATATTTATAATAACTCACCTCATATAATTTCAAATTTATTTGATTTAAGACCATTGGTTTCGAATGAATTTTTCATTCATCTTGAATTTATTTTCATGAAGATGAATGAAAATAAACTGAAGATGAATGAAAAATTCATTCGAAACCAATGGTCTTAAATCAAATAAATTTGAAATTGTATGAGGTGAGTTATTAAAAATATATTCTCCACTCAATATTAATGATATAACCTCATAATGTTTACTTCCCAACATTAATTTTAACACCATTTTGATATTTGTCATGTAACACCTGGTGCTAATCCATCCATAGTAATTCTGCCCAAAGGCAGGTCCTTCACTGCAATCATAGCATTTTCATGCTATGCTTGCAGCTTTACTAGGGAATTGTAGGTGTGGTAGCTTCCCATTGCTTTCCACACCAGTGAAGGATGATGATGCAATAATTACATATGGACTAATAATTAATCCATCCATAGTAATTCTGCCTGAAGGCAGGTCCTTCACTGCAATCATAGCATTTTCATGCTATGCTTGCAGCTTTACTAGGGAATTGTAGGTGTGGTAGCTTCCCGTTGCTTTCCACACCAGTGAAGGATGATGATGCAATAATTACATATGGGCTAATAATTAATCCATCCATAGTAATTCTGCCTGAAGGCAGGTCCTTCACTGCAATGATAGCATTTTCATGCTATGCTTGCAGCTTTACTAGGGAATTGTAGGTGTGGTAGCTTCCCGTTGTTTTCCACATTATGAAGGATGATGATGATAATGAGAAGGATGATGATGATGGCCATATGATTTCGGGGACCGTTTGGGCCTTAAAGTTTTCCTGACATTTGTCTTACAGGTGAGGAAAAACCCCGATAAAAACCTCACCCAGAAAAACCGCCCCGACCGGGGATCGAACACGGGCCCGCCGCGTGATAAGACAGCACGCTACCTCGAGACCACAGCAGTGGATATATATATATACACTGCTCAAAAAATTAGGGGATATTGTAGAATAACCTATTAAGACTATGTTTTTAGGAACAGTATTTGATGCAACCACTTTCTATTACTCCAAAAGAATGTCAATAAGAGTTTGAAGTCATTACGTAACCTCTGTACCACACCAGATGTCAAAGAGATCCTGATTAGGAATATGGCAAACAAACAAAGCAACATTAACAACATTAACATGGGTGAAAATGGTTCTTTAGTATGGTCTCCTCGAACGGCCAGCACTGCCTCGCACCTGTATGGCATTGATGCAATGAGGTTAGCAATGAGTTCTTGGGGGATACGTGGCCACTCTTCCATAAGAGCAATGTGCAACTCTGGAACAGTTGTGGGAGATGCTGGTCTGCCTGCAATTCACCTGCCTAATGCATCCCACACATGCTCAATCGGATTTAAGTCCGGGGAGGAAGCTGGCCATTGCATACGCTCGATACCCTCCACTTCCAGCATGTCGTCCACCAAGCCAGCTCTGTGGGGTCGTGCATTATCGTCCATAAAAAGAAAAGAATCACCTATGGCACCAGCATAAGACACGACAAAAGGTCGGAGAATCTCATCTCTATACTTTACCGCAGTCAAAGTACCACCTTGGATAACGTAGAGGTCCGTACGTCCACCACTACTGACTCCTGCCTACACCATCAATCCACCGCCACCATATGGGGATCTTTCACGTACAAAAGCTGGATTGTTTCGTGTCCTTTTTCTCTCCAGATGAATACATGCCGACTATCACATTCCATGTTGAATCGCGACTCATCAGAAAAAAGAACTGATCTCCATTCGGCATGCCTCCACCCACGATGTTCCTCCGCCCAGTTTCTGCGATCTCTAAGGTGTTGTGGAGTTAACCTGGTACACATCATGGGCATACGGGCATAGAGACCACTTCCATGCAGTCGATTAGGGACAGTTTGAGTTGACACCCTGCGTCCTGTTGCTGCTTGAAGTTTATTTCGCAGTTGAGTTGCATTCTGCTGTCTATTCCGACGGGCTGTTAACAAGAGGTAACGGTCATCCCTTGCTGTTGTTGCCCTTGGTCGACCTTGTCCGGCTCTTCTGTGAACAGTATGTTCTTTGAAAATGATTCCAAAGACTGAAAATCACGCTTTGAGACACCCCAATGGCTTGTGCCACCTCTTGTTGTGTCTGTCCTGCTTCCATCCTCCCTATGGCCCTCCAAGCCATTGGTTCAGGTAAATCATTTGTCGAGGCATTACTGTCGCTAAGGTAAGTCATTCACTAACTGAAAACTGCACTGGATATAAAAACAGCAAAAAAAACATTCACCCCCACACCACCCTTTCACATCAACAGTACAGACACTGCCCTCTGGTGTGGTACCGAGGTTACGAAACAACTTCAAACTCTTGTTTACATTATCTTGGAGTAATAGAAAGTGATTGCATCTAATACTATTCCAAAAAACATAGTCTTAATAGGTTATTCTACAATATCCCCTAATATTTTTGAGCAGTGTATATTTACATAGATAAGTGAATATATATGATTTCGGGGACCATTTGGGCCTTAAAGTTTTACTGACATTTGTCTTACAGGTGAGGAAAAACCCCGATAAAAACCTCACCCAGAAAAACTGCCCCAACCGGGGATCGAACCCGGGCCCGCTGCGTGACAAGGCAGCACGCTACCTCGAGACCACAGTGCTGGACATGGTGCTAATATTGAATGCATAAAATAGTGAAATTTGAACTTTTCTCTTTCCAGGAATGTTGGAATTGTGTTTCTATTTTTTGTAGTTTTGAAGAAATAAATGTTTGAAGTCTGTTTCTTCTTTCTGAATAGCCCTATATATTCAATATGTCCATTGCAGATATATTCTGTTTGTTGTTGCTTCTGTCAGTACATCATGTTAAAGTGATGGACAGGTTAGATAATATGATATATTATCTTATTCAAACATATATTTATTTAAGTACAATAAACAAACCAGTTACAATATAACGTAAAATAAATTGAACTAACCACATTTAAACCTGTAAAAAATATATCTTCTGCCAACACGACAAAATGCATGTAATACATATTTGTATAACTTACCTTAGAAAAGTTATGTCCTGCGCTGTAGCTGAGTGGTTTAAAATGTGATGCCTTAGTGCACATCTACAGGATTTATGCTTGTTCGAGCCCCCATGGGAGAAAAATGAGGTGTTGACATGGGAAAGGTAGTAAGTCATCATCATCATCATCATCATCCTGCCAGGTATTAGTCCTAGAAGAACTGTTATGGCCTGAGAAAGCGGTTTTCATGCCATCTTTTCATAAGTCGACCGAGTGACCGTTTCCCATTTGGACAGTAGTTCATTATTGCCTTGGGGATCCTGGATCTAGCCATTCTTGAGACATGTTCCTTCCAGTTTAGCTGATATCTGGAGATGTAGTCCAGTATTGGTGACACATTAAATTCTTGAAGGATTTCTACATTTTTCTTTCGATCTCATTTGGTGTAGCCAGCTGTTTGGCGCATAAATTTCATCTCACAAGCTGTTAGTCTGCTTTCATCTCTCGTCCTTATAGTCCACGCTTCACTCCCATAACATAGGACTGGTCGAGCCATTATTTGATAAAGACGAGTACGGTAGTAAGTCATAAAAGCAAATTTTACAGGTGAAGCAAAAAACAATTTTCCCAACATTAATTTTAATATAATTTTTACACTACTATACAAGAAATTTTATTCGCAAAATATCCATATTAGCTTTACAAAATACATTTAAATTAAAAGTGTCAAAATTGTTTTTGCTTCCCCTGTAAAATTTGATTTTTATGACTTGCTACCTTTCTCATGTCAGTGCCTCAAATTTTCTCTTGGAATTTTGGCCAGTATGGGACTGGTGTCCAATCAGCATCTAAAGCAGGGACGGGGGTTATGTACTCTCAGAGTGCCAGTGCACTTGCACAAACATTGCTGTACTGACTAGAGATAAGAAAAACTTCACCAGTTCAGTGCTGTGTCTATAGTAGAAATCTACAAGTGATGTAAAATGCATTGTACCCCACTGATCAGACTTAATGCTTATTAAGACTTTCACAGCTATCGTTATGTATTTTAAAATACCTTTTCGGGATTCTTGGCCTGTCTTATAGTGTTGTCTTCTTGACGTTTCATCACCTACTATGGGAGACATCTTCAGGAGGTATTGCTTGTTTAAATTCTTGTAGTAAACTGCTAACTAATTTTTCTTCTTGTAAGTCCATGTTTCCCTTAACAGAGATTTAGGCGCTCCCCCCCCTACAGGGAAGAATTTGAACCATACTAATTTAGTTACACTTGTTTTCATATAGATATCATTTGAGTGGTCCGTGGTCAGCATTTCGCCTCATACTGACATCTAGGAGACCAAGGTAGTACTAGGACGGGAAAATTCGGTAAATTTTGCTTAGAGGCCTTTTCATTCAGGCCTAAGGATCTTTTACGTGCCTGAACATCTTCAGACTCAAGCCCCACGGCTTAAAGTCCCTCCTGGAGGACTTGCTCATTAGATTTTTCCATCCTAAAAAATCCATTGACCCCGGCAGGGTTTGAACCTGTGACCCTCAGGAACAGAGGCAAGGACTAACTAATTTAAGAAATAAAAATTAGCATTTGAACCCTGGACCTCTCAATCTCTGTCCAAGTGTGCTGTCCATTACACCATTCAAATGATGATACAAACATTAACATTTCTTTCAACTTATACAATTCTCGTTCGTCCAAAGCCTAATAGCTGTCGCTACGATCACGCCAACTGACGTCTTCTATTCAGAAGTACTTTTATTGAGAATTTACACATTATTTTTTAGCGGCAAAGCTTCATATTTTCAATGTTTTTATTTCCATTAACATTTTCCAATCCTGAATAGAATATAATTTACCGCTTTATGGCTAAAAATTAATGTATAAATTCTCAATAAAAATACTTCTGAATAGAATACATCAGCTGGCATGATCGTAACAACACCTATCAGCCTTCGGACAAACTAGAATTGTATAAGTTGAAAGAAATGTTAACATTTGTATCGTCACTTGAATATTGTCATGGACAGCACATCGAGGTTCAAATGTTAATTTTTCTTTCTTAAATTAGATTCTATCCAGGATTGGAAAATGTTAATGCAAATAAAAACATTGAAAGTGCTAACTAACTGTTTACTTTTGTGATTTGACTGTAACTATGTGTCTGAGTAAATAATTTCTAATTGTTAGTGTTAAGACGTAGAGCAGCTTGGCCATTGGTTGTTGTCATTACTTATATATTTGTCGTATGGTTTTATCCTGCCCTAGAAAAGTGTCAAATTAAACCATATGACAAATATAGTAAGTCATGATGTATACCATGACAACAACCAATGGGCGTGTTGTTCTATGCCTTACGCTAACCAATTAGAAATTATTAACTCAGATACGTAGTTACAGTCAAATCATACATGTAGAAAGTTAGTTAGCAGTTTACTATGAGAATTTAAATAAGCAATATCTCCTGAAGATATCACCTACAGTAGGTGATGAAATGTTGAGAAGACAACACTACAAGACATAGCCAAGAACCCCGAAAAGGTATTTTAAAAGACTTAATGCCGTTTATGTATGCCACTAAGGGATCGAAAACTGTACAGAAAGAGAGATACATTCACACTGAGTATCTAAACGCTGGGGCCTGATCAAAGGAATTTGGGTAGCTAGAAAAAGTAGCAGATCTAGGTTGAAAAAATAAGCTATAATAGCTGGAGAACCACATGTCACCTATCTATTGGCTGGATGATCATCCACCTCTGTGATTAACACATGTGGATCTGACAAGGAAACTGTCAACCATTGCATGCTGTAACCTATCTTGAAATTTCTCCCAGAGAAGTGTTGTGATGTACCAAAATGGTGTTCAAAAAATGATGTGCCGTTTCCTGCAAGACATTAAAATCCAACGTCAAATCTCTCATTTTAAACTACAGGGAAGTAATACAACTCCTGAATTGGTGAAATGGATAACCCTGACAACCTGCCTGCACATGCCACGACCCATCTCATCATCATCCATGCAAGTATTAGGCCATGTGGCCTGTTACGATCTCACTACATTCCACTTTACTCACGCAGTGAGTCCATTTGCTTCACACAGTGGGTTGTCTTTACTGGATTCTGGCTTCAATTTCTGTGCCTTACAGTTAAAATAACAAATAATTTTTTGGACATAGCCTTGGTACATAATAACGTTTTTCTGGGAGAAATTTCAAGGTACATTTTGGCATGCAATGGTTGACAGTTTCCTTGTGAGGACAGCAGTTGGGTGGTAGGCAAAGGATCTTCTTAGGCCTGATACACCATGGTGTTGGAATACTGTGAATCATTCATGTGTGTACTACAGTCTGTTTTCTGTAAGGAAGGAAAGATCATGCCGCTATTTTAAAACTGAACAACCTCCTCTTCTAACTGCCAGGACACAGAGAGCATGCAGAATCTCTCGAGGATGTTTATCACAGCAGTGATGAAACATTGAGTTTTAACAAAAGCTGGACCATGAGTATTTAACCCGCAAAACCAATTTAACAAATACCTGAGATTTTAAGAATATGGTGGCCAAAAATCTTATGAAATGAATTATGGAAAATAACATCACAAGACTAGTATTACTGAGCGATAATGCAACAACACAAACACTCTATTGAGTAACACTAAGATATTGGGACTGGAAGTAAACATCAATAAAACTAAATATATGTTCACACATAGAAATATGTTATATAATGGAAATGGACAACTAATGGCTAATGAAAACAATTTTGAAGAAGTGGCTGATTTTAATTATCTAGGAACAATAATTACAAATAAGAATGAGATGCACAAAGAAATTAAACATAGGCTCAATTCTGGAAATGTATGCTATTATGCATTGCAGGACTCTTTGTCATCCCAACTCCTTTCAAAAAAACCTTAAACTGAAAAAAAAATATAAAAGTTATTCTCCCAGTTATATTATATGGATGCCAAACATTGACTCTTACTTTAAGGGACGAAAGAAGATTACAAATATTTGAGAATAAAGTTCTTAGGAAAATTTTTGGACCTAAAGAGATGAACAGACAGGTGAATGGAGAAAACTACACAATAGTGAGCTACATGATACGTATAGGAAGCTAGATATAATAAGAACAGTTAAGTCTCGTAGACTGTAGTGGGCAGGACATGTGGCATGAATGGGGGATGAGAGAGATGCATGGAAGCTTCTTGTAGGAAAACCAGAGGGAAAACGCCCAGTTGGTATACCAAGAACGAGGTGGGAGAATAGCATTATCCATTATTTGAGGGAAGTAGATTATACAGGGGATGATTGGAAAACATTGGGATAGGGATGTATGGAGAGCTTATGTCCATGTGGCCATGGAGCTAAGATTTTAATAGAGCCAGTGAGTTAGTTACTTAACATCACAAAACAAAATCTGGAAAAGATTCATAAATGGAAATGGAATAGATATCCTCTCAGAAGAGAAATAGACAGTGTGTCAAAGAGAGCTCTGGGATGGAATCCACAAGGATTACCTAGAAAAGAGGAGGACCAAAAAATTACATGGCACATCACAGTAATAACAGAAATTGTATAACAAGGAAAATGCTGGAATGAAGTCAAAAATTTAGCAAATATCAGTGTGAAATGGAGCACTTTCACAAAGGTATTATGGTATGATAAGAGAGGCAGGAACTATTGCTAGTCTCAAATAACTGAGAAAAATGGCTATTCTATACCACCTATGAATATTTGATCGGAGAAAAAGTGACTGCTAGTCATGTTTGGCCAATGTGATAACACACATTCCTGCTAGAGCCAATTGCCAACATGTTTGCTCACATATAAGGGGATTCCATTCTAGGAGTCCACCTACATTAGTGGGGGAAGATGGGTGAGAAAATGGGCAAGTTAGTGCACACCAGATTATTTCAGCATTCACTTGTTTGTTAGTGGGTTTTTATGATAAGTTGACTATACTGTCTGATCAATGACCAATGCATAATTTATATTGTAACTATGGTGATTTTAGGTTACTTTGAGCTCAACTTCTTACTTAAAAAAAACAACATATATTTCTCTTAGATAATTATTCACATACTGGAGCAATAAATTGTGTAATAAATTACAATAGGAAGTAACATTATGAGTTACATTATATGGACGCGAAACATGGACTCTTACTATAAGGGGGAAAAGAAGTTTATGAGTACCATATTTGAGAATAAAGTTATTAGGAAAATTTTTAGGTTAAAAAGAGATGAACAGACAGGTCAAGAAAACTACTTAACAGTGAGTAAATGATCTTTAGAGTAAACCAGATATAATAAGAACAGTTAAGTCTCGTAGACTGTGATGGGCAGGACGTGTGGCACGAATGGAGAATGAAGGTGCATGGAAGCTTCTTGTAGGAAAACCAGAGGGAAAACAGCCAGTTGGTAGACCAAGAATGAAGTGGGAAATAATATTAATCATGATTTGAGAGAAGTAGATTATACTGGGGATGATTGGAAAACGTTAGCTCAGGATAGGGATGTATGGAGAGCTTATGTCCTTGCAGCCATGAACTTACAGATTTGATAGAGCCTGTGAGCTAGTTAATAACATTATGAGGTTCTTCTTAATAAATAAGGTGAATCCAGAGTCATCTTACCTCATAAATTGTTCTATTTGAACATGTTTCAATATATAAGAATTAAATGAATCATGATTTCTTCTTACCTCATACTTCTATGTTTTTTTAAACACAGCACTACAGTATCAGCGACTGAGTCGTGAAAACAGCTGACGATGGTGACAATGGGTCGCTGATACTGCAGTGCTGTGTTTAAAAGAACATAGAAGTATGAGGTAAGAAGAAATCACGATTCATTTAATTGTTATGAATTGAACCTCATAATGTTAAAAATTCCCAAATTTGATATATAAATGTTTCAATATGCTATTCATAGCATCCAGACTAAGGCTGGTATTCAAGAACCAAGCTCTCTAGGCCATGCCATATCAGTTTTCCGTAAGCTGAGGTTCTCATATTTCAATTGTCCTGAATTTTTTAAAATAAATATCTTGCTAGCACACAATGTTGAACAGAGTGAGCCAGTTAGAGTAGGTTCTGTATGACCCACATAATTAATAAAAAGAGATAGGCTGAGAGTCGCTCTTTGCAGAAAGCTTGGTTCTTGAATACCGGCCAAAGTCTGGAAAGGCTGATGATTATGCTTGGCATATCGAAACATGTTCAAAAAGAACAGAACAATTTATGAGGTAAGTTGATTACAGATAAACCTTATTTATTAATAAATTGTGTTAAATTAAAATGCTTCATACCTCACCTCATATCCAGTCTTCTAATTAGACCGCGGTTTCAAAGCCTTGGCCGCTTCATCTTCAGTAATTTCTTGTCAACTGATGTTATATATGTCAATGAGATATTACTGAAGATGAAGCTGCCAAGGCTTTGAAACCACAGTCTAATTAGAAGACTGGATATGAGGTGAGGTATGAAGCATTTTAATTTAATCTTAAATTAAACCTGATTTTTTCCTATAAAAGTTATAAAAAGATTGTGTATTTTTCCATTTTTATTTGAATTTATGTAGGTGGTATGGTGGCATAGAATCCCAGAGAAAATTAAATTCGGCGAGTAATTTATCATAATTTTAATGTTTTTCTTCCTGTTTAAAAATATATGATCTTATATTATCAATTCTTTATATTTAAAAGTTTTACAGATATAAATGGTACAACAAAAATTAAAATATAAATAAAAACTAACTCCATGGTGAAATAGATCTCAAAGACTCTTGGCCCATCATTTGGATGATTCTGTAAGAGCATACAAAAATTAAACAGGACATGGGGGAAGCTTCACTGAACATGTATTCACGTAGACTTTCACGACCGGAGTCATGAGGCTTGTAGTTCCCGACGTTTCGCCAGAGACTGTGTCTGGCATCCTCAAGGGTTGTCTTGAGGATGCCAGACGCAGTCTCTGGCGAAACGTCGGGGAACTACAAGCCTCACGACCATGGCCTATAGCCCGAAAATCTTCAAGATCATCATAACTTCACTGAACAATTTGAGATAAGGAACCAAGGGGTCCAAGAAGCCAGCTGTAGGAGATATGGGAGTACACTTGTTCTTTCACATTACTGTCTAGTCTTTTTTTTATTTACATTCTTTATCAGTTGATTACAAATACTATCATTGACCTAATTAACGTACCATTTTTGTATGTTACGGCAGTTGCTCAAACTGATGGCTACCAACCTCAGTGCAAACATGACATCAGCATACAAGATTCTGCCGCATACTGGTGTGTTTCAAATCACATCACAGGCAGCTACAATCCTGGCAACTAACTTCATGCCCATTTTCACTGGAGTCTCAAACATAAGTGACTTTAGATATCCCCATAGGAAATAATCAAGGGGAGTCAGGTTATCACGACTTCCTAGTCATCAGGTTCTTTCTCGCAGGAATTAAAGCATATACTAAGCTACATGTAAATAAATAAATGCATGTTGTAAATCAGCTAGAAAACAGTAATACAAGGCAAGTTTACTTCCATATTATTATGAGTTATTTTGACTCCATATTTTTTTGATATTCTGCAGACTATAGTTTTGTCGTGTTTATGTGGCATTCTAACTGTTGTATTTGTGGTTGTCGGCCCTGTAAGTTGATTTCTGCTCCCTCTGTTGACTGACTGATGAACTTCCAAATCAAATTCTTTTCCTTTACCACGGGAATTTCAAAATTAATAGTTTCCTCCTTATTCTTGTGGATGTAGATTTTCTCCAAAATTGTGAGTTCCTTAGATTTATCTAACTGTTTCAGTCATTTGGCCTTAGCTTCTATTCTGTGTTTTTCTGACGATGCATGTGCTGCAGACTTTGTATTTCTCCATTTTTAACATTTCTAAGGTTTTTTTTTCAATCTTGTATTCAAGTTCCTTTTGTTTTTCCAATATTTTCTCACAATCTTTACAATCAATTTGATAAATCCCTGATTTGTTGCCTTCATTAATCTTTTCATTTAATTTTAAATTTAGTGCTAATTTAATGTTAAATTTGCTGAAAATTTTTTGGAACTTACTAAATGTTAAAGGATGATATGTAAATTTCCTTAATTTTTTTACCAATTTCTTTATCTGTGTGAAGAGTACTTTCATTTATCACTTTTTTGTTTTTTTAATTAATCAATTATCTTATGAATCATCTTTTCCTCAAAACCATTCTCTTTTGCTATCTTTATTATTTTCTTTCTTCCATAACTCCATAGGCTGGCTTCTCGGACCCTAAGTTCCCTACCTCAAATTGTTCAATAGAGCATCTTTTATGTCCTGCTTAATTTATGCATGCTCTTACAGAATCATCCTATTTTATATGCATCAATCACAAAGATGGATGATCATCCAGCCCATATAGGGTTGACATTTGGTCGCTGGTTTTATCTACCTGGAACCCTACTGATTGTAGTATCCACATTCCTCATGATGCTGGATGGGCACCAGTCCCATACATTCACTGAAATTCCATGAGAAAATTTCTTTTCCCATAGGCAGTTCAACCAATGTATATCCCATAGCTATACACTAAGGCTTAATACCTTAAAGTACTTGGGTACGTCGCAGAACTTACACACATAAGTAGATTATATAAAATAACAATAATAAATATTTATAAAACAGGAACACATAGAGAGAGAGAAGATATTTGTAGAGAGGGATTCATTCCTACCACAATCATTTATTTATTAGACTGCTATAAGTTTCAGTCTGTCATGTTGGCAACTGTTTAGGATAATATTCACAAGGGAACTGTTAATCATTACATGCCAAAACATACCTTGAAATTTCCTCCAGAGAAGTGTTGTGATGTACAAACACAGCGTCTAAAAATCTGTCTTTTTTAATTGCTAGGCACTAAAATCCAGTGCCAAATATCTCTTTTAAAACTATAGGAACGCAAAACAACACCTGAATTGGTATACTGGATAATCCTCACTACCTGCCGTTTGCGCTGGGTTCCACCTCACTTCACTTCGCTATTATTTATGCAGGGAGACTATTTGCTCCATACAGTGGGTTTACATTGCTCGATTCTGGCTTTCGATTTCTGTGCCTTGCAGTTAAAGAAGACAGATAATTTTTTGCACATGGCCTTGGTACATCACAACACATCTCTGGGAGAAATGTAGATTTTTGGCACGCAATGGTTGACAATTCCCTTGCCAGGAACTTCTTCCTTATAATATCATTCTACAGAATTTTTATAACATTTTTTTTGTTCAATATCTTGATCATTGAAGACGTCCCTCGAAAAAGAATGCAACCAACAATTTTCTGTGACGCATCTTTTAGATGGACTACTGTCTTATTAGCCAAGTAAATAAATGGTATCGTTTACTAATTCTTAGTAGCCATCAGCTCTCCATTATTATCCAGATTGAAGTTCCAGTTGTTATGTAAACAAACCAGACATATGACTGCATTTTCATTGGTCGAATAAGTACAACCTGTACTTCTTTTAAAAGATGCAACACCACTTTTCCTTCTCATAAATTGATGGTTATATATGTATTTCTTTGAGAGAGCTCTTCAATATTTAAATAAATATTTTTTACATATAAGTCCTATATTATCAATATTTGTGATGTTTTGAGAGGCAGAAGTTTAATTGAATAATTGCCCCAAAAAGAGATCTAACTCACAAAAATTTGAAAGTTGAGTTTTCAGTAATATACCCAGAGGATATCAAGGCATTGTGCAGACCTGTTTTATTTATTTTAAAAGTTGGCAATAGTGATCTATGTGTAATAAAATGGCAGAAGAAGTTAGTCAAGTCACGAGCAGCAGTTTATAAGTTAGATCTCTTTTCGGGGCAACTATTCTGAATTCTGTTTTGTGCATTTTTTGTTAAATTATTCAACACACTTTATTTCTCAGTCACACAAAGGCAAAAGAAACACCTCTTCAGGCACATGTGGTCAGCACATTCATTGCACTGTTTAAACAAAAGGTCATAATGTCAACTCTCTCGGCTATAATTAATATCTCTGTTTAATAAAAGTTACAGGGTGAAGTAATACTATGAGGTAATTTTCAATTTATAAATGAGTTGGATACAATTTTTTACATCTCACTGCATAATATTCTGTTTTTTCATGATACCAGTTTCAAAGGCCATTTGCCTTCATCTTCAGTCAAACTCCAACTGTGGAAATTTTGCCGTTTATATCCCAGATAGTAAGAAATCTGGAATTTATCAAATTAGTTCGAATGACTGCAAAAAAGTATATATATATAGGGAAAACTAAAAGGAATTTAGAAACTCATACAAATAATCACTTTAGAAATATTAAAAATTGTAAAATTTAAAAAATGGCAATTCCTGCTCATAGTTTGCTAGAGAATCACAAAATTGGAAAGAAACTTAATTTTTAAAACATTTAGAGAAGCCTTTGGAATTAACAGTTCGGGAAAAGATTCAGAAGAACAAATATACAACTGCAAATTTTGAAGTTTGCAGCAAACAAAATTTAATCTCCAAGTATACATAAAATTGGCACCAGATAGTAGTTTGGAAGATGGTAACAGCAAAATTTCAACAGTACGAGTTTGACTGAAGATGAAGGCAAATGGCCTTTGCAACTGGTATCATGAAAACATGGAACTTCATGAGGCGAGATGTAAAAACATTTAATCCAACTGATTTATAAATTATTATCTCTATGTCTCATTTGAAGAGAAAAATTATATGCTCAGACTGGGACCCCTGGCTCTCTAGACCAAGTGCTCTACCACCTGAGGTAGTTCAGGTGATAGAGCATATGGTCTAGAGAACCAAGGGCCTCAGGCTCAAGTCCCAGTCTAAGCATTTAATTTTTTCTTCAAATATGATTTATCCATCATTGAGATGTATGAAATTAATAATAAAAACATCTCTATGTCTGTCTATACCTGTAAATCCTCATATGAGGTAAGGCTGCTCCCTTGTGGTAGTTATTTAACCACACTAATTTTTAATTATACCTACTTCCCTACAGATGTTAACAACTGAAAAATGTACCTCAAATACACATTTAGGGTCGTATCTATGAATGCATTAGACCGTAAAAGTCATTTTCAGCTTGTACTCTGCTGAGAAAGTTGCATCCAAAGACTTTTTGCATACTCAAAAATCTGTTCATGCGATAATAATTGTTGAAATTCCTAAGCTACCCGGAGAGGTGACTTTGCAGAGAACGAATCGTGAGCAACCCGATGTACTTTGAAACCTTGCTGCTTTATCCAAGATGTCGGACCTTGAAGACTTTGATCATGTTTTCGGTATATGTGGAGAAGAGGAACTTGATAGAGTCTATCAAAGAATTCAACTGGAAGAACAGGAGAATCGGCATAATATCGCGCGACACAGACATCGTCGTATACGGTTTTATTTGCAGGATGCAAGCATAAATGCGTTCCTCTAGCAGGCGAAAATAACGGAAGTGGTTTTATTACTGAGAATTCTGGGTAATTTCTTGCCAATATTAAAAAAAAATTACTTTCATGCATGACCAGTCAGTGACTCGCTAATTCGAACTTTTCACGTTCTCATGGAAAACTCAGCTCACCAGAGACTAATGTGTTTGCATGTGGCCCTTAGAAGGCAACTAAGGTATTACTTGAAAGGGACAAGCCAATTAAATTTTGCTCACAGATTGTAATTGAGGCTTGAGGTTCATTTATGAGCCTGGAAATCTTCAGACTCAGGACCCATAGTTCAAAATCCCTCCTAGAGAAGTAGTCCTTTCAATTTTTCCATTCTAAAAATCCATCGACCCTAGCCAGGTTTGAACCTTTGTCCCTTAGGATCAAAGATGAACTTTTAACCCTTAGACCACTGAGGTCAAATAATAAGATAAAATAATAAAAATACATTCATAATTATCAGAAAATGTCATATGGTCAGATCACAGTCTTTTTGGTCTGTGAAGGAGAGAGATGAATGAAGACTATGTATACCACAGTGGTGCAGGATATATTTCTAGCGATGCAATATCTTATGTTCCTATTAGCGTGGTCCTTCCTCTTCACTTCAGAGGTAACTAGTAATAAAATGTGCAATGCTGTCCGACTTGTTTTGTTTACTGGACAGCATTTATCAGTTTGACTTCCTCATCATCATCATCATCATTGGTGTGACGGTCCTTTTAGTTTGACCTTAGCCTCCCTCATAACAACCATCCATTCTCTTCGGTCAGTGGCCTTATTTCTCCAATTTGTTATGCCAATCTTCCATAGGTCTGCCTGTACATCGTCCATCCATCATAACCTAGGCCTCCCAACTTTTCTCCTTCCATCCAGCTTAGCATTTGATATCATTCTGGGCAAACGTGTCTCATTCATTCTGCAAATATGGCCCATCCATTTGATACGTCTAACTTTAATATCTATATCATTATCTTTATATAGGTCATATATTTCCAGGTCAGTTCTTATTCTCCAGGTACCCTTATCCTTAATTGGACCATATATTTTCCTTAAGATCTTTCTCTCCCAGGTGGCAAGTCTTGTAGCAGTTCTTTCTGATATGGTCCAAGATTCACTGCCATACACTACAACAGGATTAATAATTGTTTTATGTATTCTTATTTTAATTTTCTTAGATATATATATCTAGATTGTATAATTTTGTTCAGAGATAGTTTGACCCCCTCTCATCTCCAGACCAAAAAGACTGTGATTTTAGTAACAATTCTTAGGGCTATCACACCCGATAGCAAAATATACTTTAGGATGAGACAGCTCAAGAAATATTTTGCTCATGAATATAACCTAAAGTGCATGAATACTAGGGTATTCTATAAGTAATGGCAACACTGTTGTAAATCTGCAATCCTTACTTACTTACTTACTGGCACTATCGAACCCGTAGGTTCATGGCCGCGCGGACATAAGCTCTCCATACATCCCTATCCTGAGCTAATGCTTTCCAATCATTCCCTGTATAATCTACTTCCCTCAAATCATAGTTAATGTTATTCTCCCACCTCATTCTTGGTCTACCAACTGGACGTTTTCCCTCTGGCTTTCCTACAAGAAGCTTCCATGCAAGTCTTTCATTCCCCATACGTGCAACATGTCCTGCCCATCGCAGTCTGTTCGCTAACTGTTCTTATTATATCTGGCTTCCTATAAAGACCATGTAGTTCATTGTTATGTAGTCTTCTCCATTCACCTATCTGTTCATCTCGCTTTGGTCCAAAAATTTTGCTAAGTACTTTATTCTCAAATACTTGAGAATAATCTCCTTTCCTCCCTTAAAGTAAGAGTCCATGTTTCGCACCCATATAATATAACTGGTAGAATAATAGTTTTATATATTTTCAGTTTAACGTTTTTTGAAAGGAGTTGGGACATCAAGAGTCTCTGCAATGCATAATAGCACGCATTTCCAGAATTGAGCCTATGTTTAATTTCTTTGTGCATCTCATTCCTATTTGTGATTATTGTTCCTAGGTATTTGAATTCAGCCACTTCCTCAAAATTTCCCTCATTTGTCATTAGCTGTCCATTTCCATTATATAATGAATTTATACGTGTGACCATATATTTAGTTTGATTGATATTTACTTCCAGTCCCAATTTCAAATCTGCAATCCTACTGGTGATAAATGTAATCTTGTAGCATGTTGTTGAGCAGTCTTTGTTGTTTTATTCTGTAATATTGAAAGTCTTGAAATAGCAATATTCTGTGAACACATTCTCTGTTTCTCACATTTAGTAAGTAATACCACCCTAACCAGATATTCAGTAGAATTTGTATAGAAGGTGGAATTGAGAAGTACTCGAACATCCACCAAAATTCACCAGACAGGGGCCTTTGTGACTATAACTTATTCTCAAAGATCAAAGAACCTCTTCAATACATTAGATTTCAATCATGAGTTGATATCCAGAAATGGTGCTGCATGTGGTGTGCTGCGTCTTCCATGGATTTGACAATGCATAGTTGACTTGATAAGAGACTCTAAATGAAGTTCTTAATGTCAAAAATAAGCTAAATACATTTTTTGTAATGTACAGCAGTGTTATCAATACTTATCGAATGCCTTAGTACAAGCCAGAGTAAATTTGGCCATAATAGTTTATGGATTAACACATGAAGAGATGAAGTTGAAATGCAGGGATCATAGTTAGGCTAAAGAGATTATAGTTTGAGATTCTAAAAGCTAGACTCTTGAAAGAAAGTCTGTCAGTGAAGAGAGTTTCAATTCAAACCTGGCCAGAATTGATGGATTTTTTAGAATGTAAAAATGCAAGGACAAGTCCTCCAGGAGGGACTTTATACCATAAGATCCAAGTCTTAAGATTTTCAGGCTCATAAAAGAACCTTAAGCCTGTTGTTCATTATGTTTACCATTATCTCTTATACAATTCTCTTTATCATCTGAGAGCCTTCACTCACATCATCATCTGATGGCTTCTAAATCAAGACACATTTTTACGAGAATTTTAACACAACTATTATAGCAATAAAGCTTAATATTTTGATGATCCTTATACCTTGGTTTTCTAATCTACAACTGTAGGAGATAGGACGTTATTTACTTAATTTAAGAAAATGGAAGAAGAAAACAAATCAGGGATTTGTTAGGATTATTTAGCAAATAAAATTAAGCTGTTTACTCATAAATCATTATTTAAATATAGTTATTTAAAAATATTTAATGTTAACAGCGATGTTTGAAAACAAATGAGAAATGTTTGGTTATGTTTCATTTGTTCATCCACTGCAACTCGATCATATTATTTATTGCCAAATAGGTTTGCAATATTGTGGAGAAAAAAATGAAACACATCAAACTGTATATTATAACTAACATTATAGGTTATTAATACATTTTATTTTTTCGAAAACAACTCATTAAAATCAGTATTTAAAAACACAATTATTGAATACACAATTATCAAATGTGTAGGTCGAAGGAATCTGTTCATTATTTGCTGTATTCAATGTATTTGTTAGAGAGTCAGTTACTGCAAAATAATGCTCTGACCTATTCAGAATATTGAAAAGGAGGAGCTTTCTTTATTTTGGTAAAGAGAATTTGATAAATATCGAGATGAAACATGACTGTCATTGGCTGTAAAACAAAATTCATTGAAATGTGATTGGTCATTGATTCCCATTTGGGGCATGAGTTAAATAGTCAGATTAAATGCGGGAAATGTGAAAAAGTTTATATAGGGAAAACAAAGAAAGATTTAAAAACCAGAATGAAAAAAACTTCTCAGGAATGTCAAGAATGAGGAAGTAGAAAAATCTGCAATAGCAGTTCAAGCATGGTCAGAAAAACATCTTGTCGAAAGAAAGGCTAAATTAATAAAACATATAGAAAAACCCAGAGTTCATGGTTTGGGGGAAAAAATCTACATTTAAAATAATTTGAAATTCATGGGGAAAATGATTTGATTTCGAGGTTCTTCAGTCTACCAACAGAAGGAGCAGGAGATGGCTCTTCAAGACGACATAATAATGGTCGTAAAAACACTGAGGATGGAACTGAAATCAGTCGAAGAAGAAGAATAAGTGGTGAGGTGATAAAACTTACAGTAAATAATACTCATAGTGTTAATTGTTAAAAGCCAAACGAGGATGACATGAGGACATTGGATTGGGAATTAAGAACTGGCTTTCTATAGAACAGACTGGCTCAGACACCTGAAGAAAGCCACAGACCACATAGGACTGTCATGCCAGTCATGATATTTATGAGCTATACAGATCTTTCATTTTCACAGGGCAATGACTTTGATTTCATGGAATATGTGGTGCGATCACAGCAAGTGCTTGAAGAGGCAACCGTCAGCAATATTTTAACTCTCTCATCTTACATACTATTTCATTTTTACAGATTTTCCATACATACTATCGAGGAAGAGTCCTGTAAACACGACAACAGTTGCAACCCACTGTCTAGGGAGCAGCATGTTGCCGAACAGTAGGACTGACCCCAGCACTGTAAAGAACTTCCTTGTTGTAGTTACGATGGAACAGGGCAGAGGCCCAAAGTCACTAACTGTGAGGAATATAAAGAACTGACCGAGTGCACTGGCCACTGAGAATGTTATAAGTTGCCACAGCACTTCAGGGTGTCGTTGTACAAATGCCAGGAACTCGAGACCCTCCCCCGTGACAGTTATACCCACCCCGAGGAATGCAATGGACCAGAGATTCATGTTAAGCATCATGTGACCAGATTTAGTCTGATGTTCTGCACGCATGCGTTCCTGTATTGCACCTGTAAGTCCGTCCATCATCAGCGACAATATCAGCAGAAATTCTCCAAAGCCTACAGTAGATTCGTCTCCTTGTGCACCAGTCTTACCATCTTTATACATGAAGAGAGCCACTCCTACCACTATCAAAAGCACAAACAGGTATTTTCTGAAACATAAGTTCAAAGCAGAATTAATCATTTTGCATTATACATCATGTCTCTAAAGAAAGTCACATTTTTATAAATTTACTAGATAATACTTGGCATGCGCTGCTACGCCTAAATAAATTAAATGTGTTTTATGTTTAGTTGAATAAGTAAAAAGAAAAATAATTATAAATAAATATCGCATTTATTTTTAGATACCCCCCTACTGATTACCCAGCATTGCCAGGGAATCTACTTATCCTGATCTTCTTGGCATTAATTAGTGAAAGACAAACATTATTAATGTTGAGTGGAGAACATATTTTTAATAACCCACCTGATGCAATTTCAAATTTCTTTGAGACCACTGGTTTCAAACGAATTTTTCGTTCATCTTCAATCGTGACTCAAACTGTTGGAATTTTAACAGTTGGAGTCATGACTGAAGATGAACGAAAATTCGTTTGAAACCAGTGGTCTCAAAGAAATTTGAAATTGTATGAGGTGTGTTATTAAAAATATGTTTTCCACTCAATATTAATGATATAACCTCATAATGTTTACTTCCCAACATTAATTTAAATATAACAAAAACGATTACAAATACTGAATTACGACAAGGATGTAGTTTATCATCCACTTTGTTTAAGACAATATTTTAAATAAATGGAAAGTTTTAGTGAATCCAGGAATAAGAATGGATAATAAAGTGTGCGTAAATAATCTTCTATTTGCTGATGATGTAATCTTAATGCAGAAAAATGAAGATGACTTACAGAAATCTATGCATGCATTAAATGAAATATGTAAATTATATGATCTAAAGATTTCTGTAAGGAAAACGAAGACCATGGCTTTCAGAGGAAGAGATCCAGTGAGATCCAAAATTATTGTAGAAAATCAAAGTATAGAACAGGTGTCTAGTTTCAAATATTTGGGCTGTGATGTTGGCTACAATGTGGAAAGAGATATTGACTCCAAAATAAATAATTTCAGACGGTGTGTGGAACAATACAGAGAACATTTAAAAATAAAATTAGAAAAGAAACCAAGATAAAAATGTATAATGTTATGGCGGTTCCCACAATATTGTATGGTTGTGAAACTTGGGCTCCAATGAAAAAATAGATGGATAGAATACAGATGGCGGAGATGAGGTTCCTAAGACAAGTAAAAGGATGTACAAGACTTGATAGAATAAGAAATGAGGATATAAGAGAAAAATTGAAAGTACAGCCTTTATTGGATAATGTCACGAATTACAGACAGAAATGGATTGATCATATGGATGGAATGAGTAAGGAGAGATATCCATTGTTAGCAAGAAATTATCAAGCAAGAGGAAGACGTGATGTTGGAAGACCTAGAAGACGTTGGGCTGATGCATTATGAAGTCGGAACGGGCAATTGCCTAATCTCTGGAGTGATGATGATGATGATGAAAAATGATTATTGTGAGTTACCCATAAAGATAGACATACAAAGTCTCATACTTTTTTTGTAGATTTTTTTCAAGATATTCAATTTTGTAATTAAAACATTTCATCTGTTCATTCTTACCTCTTAAGAGTTGTTTTTGTCGAACATATGTTTCAGAGCTTCTTAGCCCCATCGTCAGCGATTACAGACTGAATTTTCTTATATTGTCGGCCCTGATTCTTGATTCCTGCTCTCTTTGCAGGAATCAAGAATCAGGGCCGACAATATGAGAAAATTCAGTCTGTATTCGCTGATGATGGGGCTAAGAAGCTCTGAAACATATGTTCATCAAAAACAACTGTAAGAGGTAAGAGTGAATAGACAAAATGTTTTAATTATTAAACAAACCTCTTAATGTTACTTCCTATTGTATTTTAAAATAAATTCAATTCTGTGTACATTAATTTGGTGTAATTGTTATGGTTTAGGCAGCGTAAGCCATTTAAGCATCCAAAAAGTGACTTTTAAGTGCACTGATCAGTCCATAAAGGACAGACTCACAGGCATTAATTTTTATATATAAATATAATTCAAACACTATCATATGTAATCTGACAATTGATTGCTCATATGAAGCACTGGATTTTTATTTTTTCTTGTAAGGCATTGCATTACAGTGCCTCAATGTGGGCACTATGTGTATAACATTGATATGGAATCAAACTCGGAACATCATAAAAAATTTAATTGAGTCCGTGACATCTTGCCCTCATATTTTGTTAGAATTCTTGAGAAAATATTTCAGTGTGCCTGCATACTATCATCAGTTCTTTCTGACTATTGAATTATTGGTTGGTGATCCTGGATGTCGCTTCCTCTTCCAAATCAAATCCTATTTCTTGGGGATTTCAAAATTCATGACTTTTTCTTTACGTTTGTGGATGTATATTTTCTCCCAAACTATCAGTTCTTTGATTTTTTCTGTTTTTAATAATTCTGCATTCACTTCGATTCTGTTTTTCCCTGACCAAGCTTGAGCAGCTACTGCATATTTATCTACTTCCCCATTTTTCACATTTCTATGGAGATCTTTCATTCTAATGTTCAAATTCCTTTTTGTTTTACCTATTTATATTTTTCACAATCTGCACTCTTTACCTGGGAAGATAAATAAATATATATATATATATATATATATATATATATTACAAGTAATCTATATTTTTTTTATAAAAAGGAAGCCATGGATTTCTGGAATTGTGATGATTTTGTATTATTACATCGTTGAATTCCCATTTTTTTTGTGTGTAGGTTTTAATTTGTGAATTGAAGATAATGCAATCCCACTACAGGCCATAGAAGACCCTTGGGGTAGTAGGAAGTTAAGGCTCCCACTTTTTTAAAGAATCGGCACATGATGTCAGCCCTGCATGACAGCTATCTTTATCCCCAGAACAAGTGTCTGGTACTCATGGCCATGGTGCCAAAAGGAGATTTGGGTCAGTTTAAAAATCCTGACCCTACCAGGACAACCCTCGACCTTCTGGTTTGTAGTGTATTACCTTAAATTTTGTGAATTACTGGCTTTAATGTTTTTGATTTATGAAATTTTAATCAATTGTATTGAAAGTGAAGTTACATAATATCTCATGTGAAGCAATGTGAATTCTTCTATGGAGATGTGATAATGTTTGTGATTGGTTATGAGGTGATGACATACAATGGGAGTATTTTTATTAGTTGAGAATTATCTGTGTGTGTTTATGGATTATGGGATTCAGTAATCATTCATTTGGATACTGGAGTTGGTGCATCCTAGTTTTATTAAATCAGTTTAGAAGAATTTTTCTAAGTTCTACAGAATCATAGTGTGCATGCATGAACACTTACAGAAACTTCTGCCAGGTGGCAGGCATATGTGCGAAATCGATATAACTAGCCTTTGCTATAAATTCCCAAACATGTTTATAAGAAATGGATATACACTGACGTGCCTATTTATAACCTAACTAAATAAATTACATATTATTTAATAAACTATAAACAAATCTGATATACACTAACTTGTCCCATCGGAACCTAACAAAATAAAATGAGTGAACATCCATTTCTTAAAATATGTTTTGGAATATTGCAAATATTGATCATACTGATTTCACATATATGTCTGCCATCTGGTGGAAGTTTCTTTAAGCATTGATACATGCATATGATTCTATAGAACTTTGAAAAAATCATTGATTGATAAATGTGACAATTTGCATACCTAGATAAATATTTAATAATTGGGCTCAACTGCACTTTTACTAGCACTTGATTTTTCAGTTATATTATTGTAAACTATAGCTCTTCTTCTGTATTTACTAACATTACTTAATATTTTAAACTTTTTCAAACAATTTTTGTAACACTGTTAGACAGTTTTGAAGTATTTATTTAAATATGCAAATCACAATATTATGACACTATTAGAAATATTGTGATGCTAACTGCTATTTTCTCCACAGAGTATATTACTTAGTCTATGATTTTTCTATCGCTGTTTTTGGTTATCACTGGTTGGATCAGCGTTAGGGAGCGATAAGTAAGTGTACAACCATTTTTAATAAACGTTTGGTAATTTTAATATTATTAATATATGTTTTTAACATAGATTTGGGGATTTGTTGCAAATATTGGTCATTTAAATTTCATAGCGACAGATAGTAATCGAGGATGATAATCAATATGTGATTCGATTGTGGGTTATCGGTGGCTCTATAAACTCTGGCGCATGCACACTGTTGTTCTATAGGACATTGAAAATATTTCACGCAGTTTTTCCAATAATTGTAAAAAAATATAAGTATCGTTGCAAAACATTTAAAATAGTATAAATATTAGTAAAGATGGAAGAAGTACGTAGAGCAACAGTATTACAAGAATGTAGTATGGAAAACTATAGGACAAAGTATTCTAAAGTTGAGCTGCATTGTAGTTTTATTAAATCAGTCCAGATGACAGTAAATGAAGTTTTATTGTTGCTCATGTCTAATGTTCCTTTTTATTATCCCTTCCCCCCCAAAAAAATGTAAGTCTACTCTTTAAACCTAAACCTGTTTACTTTAAAAATGCAACAAATATAGGCGATTTATTTACCTGAAAGGATAGTTTTTCTTGCCAAGGAGTACCCCTAGAATCATGACAGGGATGGGTTTACCAGATTTCCCCACTACTTGTGTGGGGTAATTAACCCATTGAAGAGCCATATTACTGCAAACCATAGCCAGGAGGTATGTAAGCGCACTAGAAGAATAGTAAATTGTTTTCGTACTGTCTTCGCCTTGTTTCATGACCGTGCTCAACACAATCTTGGCATAAATGTAGTTGACAACACATTGGAAAAATACTAAAGCCAGCATACACGTGAATTTTTCGTTGTTTTCTCCTTCGCCGTATGTGCCTCTTGTAATTTTCTCTTGCAAAACTCCATAATAAAAATAACATACAAATATCCCAATAGCGCAAATAATAAATTTCGTATTCTTCTCCATTGCTATTTAGATAAAACTTGCTATCTGCTGCATTGACAGAAATTAACAGATGGTATACAAGCAGAAGACCACGTCAGGTTTAACTGGAACCAATAAAACAGCGACATATTTCCCACTTTAGTGTTAACACAATCTGGGGATAAAGATGTGAACTAAATAAAACAGTGGCGTGCAGAAAATATTCACTTGTAACTTAGTTTTGTATATAATTTTGGATTAAGCTATCTTTTAGCAATAAAATATTGATAACACAAATAATCAAGGATTTTATAGTAAAATTTTTAATTTAAAACCTAAATTTTGGCATTAATGCTTTGCTATATTTAGCCCAACCATGTTGTCTGTCCTGATTGGCTAATATTAGCTAAATAACTATCTTTATTCTTTAATTTATACAATGTAAAAATTAATTTACGTTGTGCGAAAACAAATTTTACGTATTTATTTATGATATTATCAATTTAAATAATTATTTTATTGGAATATTACAAAACTCTTGAATATCTTAACTAATTAAAAAGTTGGTGATATTGAAACTTTGTATAATCGTCAGTGGCGTAAATTTAAACAGTCATAGTTCTTTGATATTTTAATTTCAAACTTTAAAATATATACATCATTCCTGATGTATTCATTTCCATTATGTGAATGTCAGTTATGTATATTTTATAATTTATGGAGAGTTAAACGTAGAAAAAACTTGAATTAATGTATTTTTTGTAGCTGTTTTTAAATATCAATATTGGTGGCCTTGAATAGGCCTATTATACAAAGTTATGATAATTGCTTATTTATCAAAGTTACTGATTTTGAATACAGAAAATATAATTAATAATGAGTTTACAGTACCATGTTTTTGTAATTTTGTATATCATGTTTTAAAATAATTTATTTAATAGGTATTAAAGTTTGAGGAGATGGATTCAGACAGCGAAACTGAACTGGATCCTCTTTCGCTCGTAGAAACAATAACGGAAATGAAAGAAGTAAGTTTTAAATGTATGGCATGAATTTCAATTAGATTTTAGTATGAGCATGGTAATTTTATTATATTTTATGTATGACTTCTTAATTCGACGTAGATTCCGTAAGTGGATTTGAAGAATATCAAATCTAACAATAGATGCATACCTTACTCTATTTAGAATAATAGTTCGTATCGTTTTGATTTGGTTTGTGCCGGGAAATTTATATTAATAAATGCGACTGAAGAAGCGGTAAGAACTGAATTGCCATGAAAATTACGGTAAGTAAAAATATCTGACATTTTTATTTCAGGTGGCCATGATATGTAGGCTATATTGCAATTAATTTTTCAGCTTTTTTTTTTTTTTTAACTTCGGTTGATGTATGTTCCAGGATGAAGAGGAGGAAGAGGACGAAGATGAAGACGAGGAGTTTGAATTTCCATGCTGTGTGGAAATTAATGAAGATATTGAATTTGATTTTTCAATTCCAGAAGTTGAGGTAGGTCACATCTTCAGCTGAACTTTTGAATAGCTTGCTCTATGATTTTCCATACATCATTCTTCTGATACTGTTGATCTACACACTTTTTTCATAATTTACCAACATTTCGTACTATTTTAAACATTTTGCAACAATTCTTAAAACTTTTTTTACAATTATTATGTATGGGACCATATATATTTTTTATTACAAAATCATGTCGTTTACTCTTTAGAATTATGTATGATATCCTATCGCTGACACACTTAATGTCCTGGATAGCAGAGAGGATCCTCGTTCAGACTAAAAACCTTGTACTGAATTCAGGTCTCGGTGCATCCCCATAGTATATAATGCAAAGCTTCCTGACTAAACTCAACTGGCCATCATTGTCTTTATGACTAAAGTCTGTTTGCAGTGATCTAGTAGTTATGTTCCTTGCTGCTAGTCCTGAGGGACGCAGATTCAAACCCATTCAGAGTTGATGGATTTTTAGGATTGAAAACTCCAAGGGACAAGTCCTCTGGAGTCTGAAGATTTTTGGGCTTGTAAAAGTAAATCAAGACCTCTGAGTAGAATTTAACTGACCTTCATCCATCCAGTAATACCTTAGTTTGCTAATAGATGAACTGTTTGAGTGTTCTGCAGGCCTATCATGGCTACTTTGATTATCCGATCGAAAAACAAGTGAGTGTTGATGTCATAACCAGTGATAATCACACTAATAACCAGTGATGACACAAATAACCAGGAATAACCACACTACTAGGCGCAGAGGTACGGGACTTGCGCTGGTTCGAGTCCCCATGGGGGAAGAAATTTTTCTCATGGAATTTTGGCCAGTATGGGAACGGTGCCCACCCAGCATCGTGAGACATTTGGGTAGCTACATTAAGTAGTGACTCCAGGTTGAGAAGACCAGCTATAACGGCTGGGGGATCCAACATGCTGACCACATGTCATCCCTACACTTGCTTATGATCATCTACCTCTGTGATTAACACATGTGGACGTGAGGCCAGCAGCCAGCTGGTAGGCCTAGGGCCTTCGAGGCCTGTCGCGCTTGGAGTTTTAAAAAACCACACCACTAACCAGCGATAACCACACTACTAATCAGCAATAACCTGCGATAAACCCACTGTCACAGCATTTCTGTCGATTATAACTGGTTTCAGTAACAAAGCTCTGCTGGTAACTAACATGGAGAACAGAAAGATTTATGTCCAAATTTAACCGTGTAAAACACAAACAAATGTACATATTTAACTACGTAAAATAAAAAAAAGGGTGTTCCATGGGATTCACCTAGGTTAGAGTAATTAAATTAGGTTAGGTTAGCTTTTAGGTGTCCCACGCTGTAACCGAGTGGTTAAGGTAGGAAGCCTTGGCGCAGAGCTACGGGACTTGCGCTGGTTTGAGTCTCCATTAAATTTTCTCATGGTATTTCGGCCAGTATGTGACCGGTGCCACCCAGCATCATAAGGCATTTGGGTAGCTACAATAAGTAGCAGCTCCAGGTTGAGGAAACCAGCTATAATGGCTGGGGACTCGACATGCTGACCACATGTCACCCCTACTAACCACATGTCACCCCTACACTGGCTGATGATCATCTACCTCTGTGACTGACACATGTGGATGTGAGGGGCCAGCAGCCGACTGGTAGGCTAAGGGCCTTCTATGCCTGATGCGCCAGGAGTTTTTTTTTTTTAGCTTTTAGGTTCATTACATTTTAAATGTGTTTAAATACACTGCTCAAAACAATTAGAGGAACACTATGAAATATGGAAATATTGAAATATTTTTTCATTGGATAAAGGTACAAACATGAAATTAATAAAGTACATTATTTGTGGTTATTTATTTATTTATTGCTCATGTCAGTAAAAACAAATGAATAACGCTGACAATTAACTTTTCAAATAATTCTGCTATGTAAACAATTGAATCTTGTGCTTATTTTTCCAAGTTAAACACTCGTTTATAGAGTTAGTATCGTGTACGACCTCCACGACATTCGATGACACTTTGGCAACTTCGTGGCATGCTCCCAATAAGATTCTGGATTTCCTCTTGCGAGATATTCTCCCATTCCTCCTTCAGAGCATCTCCAAGTTGCTGCAGAGTTTGTGGAGCTTGATGTCGGTTTCTGACCTTCCTGTCTAGAAGATCCCACAAGTGTTCAATAGGGTTGACGTCTGGGCTGACCGCTGGCCACTCCATTACCTCAATTTCATTCCTCCTCAGGAAATCCCTGGTGACAGCCGCAGAATGTGCCCTGGCATTATCCTGCATAAACAGAAATCCAGGGCCTACTCCAATGGCAGCAGGTACTACATGCTCTTCCAGAACGTGCTCGATATACCGGACAGCATTCAGTCGCTGGGGAACAAGTACAAGGTCCGTACGATTGTTGTACATAACTCCGGCCCACACCATTATGGAACCTCCTCCGAATCTATCAATTTCCTGTACAGCCTCTGCAGAAAATCTTTCTCCTGGACGTCCCCACTCCCTCAATCGACCATCACAACGTGTAAGACGATGCCTGGATTCGTCCGAGAAGAGCACAGACTCCCACTGGTTCAGGTTCCAACACCATGGTTTTCAGCATACGTACGTTTGCTGCCTTATGCCCATTTGTTAAGCGTGGTTTTTAACGGGCCTTTTTGGACGAATATCTCTTTCCTTAATCTGTTCCTTATGGTTTGGTCTGAAACCCGGATTCCGGAAGCCATATGAAGGTCATTCTACAGGTCTTTTGCAGTTTTTGTACGCTGTCGAAGAGCAGAAAGAACAACATATCTGTCATCCTGGGGGCTTGTTTTAAATTTACGGCCCTGGCCACATCTTCTACAATACTGACCTGTCTCTCTGTGCCTGTTGCGTAACCTGGACACCACGGAAGGAGAAACCCCAAGCTCTCTAGCCACTTGTCGCAGAGATTAACCTTGTCGTAAAAGGTGTAGAGCATGATACACTTCAAACTCATTTAAATGCCTCATTTTGTCAGAGACTTAAAAAAACAAGGCAATAATCAACATTCATCACTATAGCAACATCAGGAAGCTTACCAATTAGAAGTGGCCAGTGCCTTCCAAAATAAAAAAAAATCTCTATATTTGTTATTTGAGGTAATTTCTCTGTATTTAGGCCATGGATCTTTAAAATTTGTATCCAATGATAAAATTAATAATTCAATTTATATCTTGTCCAACGTTCAGCATCACACCTTTAAAAAACAATTACTTATTCAATTTATTACAAGTGTTCCTCTAATTGTTTTGAGCAGTGTACATAAAAAAATTACTTCTACATCACAGTTATTCTATGGGAATTCAAAATAGCTAATTTATTCTCAGACTGCAGAGCACTAGTTTTCCCAATAGATGTTGCCTTGAGATGGTATACTAACCACATGTCCCTCGCTGACATCTGTAGGGAAATAAGCATAACTAAATTAGTTTGGTTAAGAAACTTTCCACTATGGAAGCACCCATGTCCCGCAGCGGAAGGAATGAGACAAAAACATAACTTACATAAAGATAATTGGATTAAAGGAGATATTTGTAAACAACGGAAATATTTACAACATGTGATGCATACAATTTTTCAGAGTTCCAATTGTACACCATGCGCCAACAAATCTTATATATAAAAATTAATGTTTGTTTGTTTGTTCGTACTTTATGCGCAGCCATACCGTTGATCCGTATGTGAGGGTTTTTTTGCAAAACGTTCAGGAGATTCCCGGGACGAACATAGGCTATAAGAGAGTTGTGATACTCAACTCCTACACCCTTAAAAATCGCCCTTTGTAGTGGAAAACGTGAAAAAAGTAGCTCTTTGGACGCTTAAATGGCTTACGCTGCCTAAACCAAAATACACAAAATGAATGTACACAGAATTGAATATCTCAAAAAGCTCTACAAAAAAGTCCGCAACAGCATATGTTTATCTCTTACGGATAACTCACAAAAACCAGTTTTTGTCTTTCATTGATACCAAGAGTCTCGCGTCGTAGCCGAGTGGTTAAGGCAAGAAGTCTTGGCGCAGAATACGGGACTTACGAAGGTTTGAGTCTCTACGGGGGAAGAAATTTTTCTCATGGATTGTCGGCCAGTATGGGACCGGTGCACAGTGGGTCAGGAATGAAATCTAGCTGGGAAAAAAAAAAAACTGTTTTGACTAACTCTCATCAATTAATCTTTTTTTTTTCACTCTAATATAATTGTTATATGACGGTTCTTAACTTATCTGCAAGGGAGGGTACAATTCTAATGTTCATGACTGTGTGATGTCATCATTTACACTTCTTGAGCTGCAACAGAAGGCTGTAAGAGGTTTTCTTACGAATTTATTTAATAATATCTAATTATGTCCTAATTGCTGAATTTTATGGTAAAAAAGTAATATATTTTTATCGTCTGCCCATGACATGAGAATTGAACGTTCGGGCAGGACAACGTCTGCTGGGTACGCTAGTACACAATATTTAACGAACCTAAAAGCCAAGCTAACACAATTTAAACATTCCAACCTGTGAAAGAATGCAAATAAATAGTAAGTTCTGAAATTTTGAAGTATATGTGTACATTAATTAGTACATACTCTATGTTGGCTGTACTGGAACAGGTGTTTGTTGTTGCATAAAATTTGTTAAAATCAATATGACTGCCACAACTTTATGCTACGTATATAGTTACATATTATAGAAAAATATGTTGAAATATTCGTTAGAAAAATGTAAAAATCATTGTAAATGATGGGAAATAATTTGAAAAATGAAACCATAAGAATAAATGTTTCATTTTAGGAAGTAATATTTGAGGTTCTTTTAATTAAATTATTTTGAGTCTGTGATATCTTACCACATCCAGGGTTTACAACATAAATCCAACCAGTGTGGCCATGATGCTGAAGATGATTAGAAGACTAATCAAAACATGTAAAGTAAAGTAAAGTGGTCCCACAACAGGCCTCAGGAGGCCCTTGGGGTAGGAGGAGGTTAAAGGCTCCCACTTTTTCTAGACAATCAGCACTTTATGTCAGCCCTGCATGACGGCTGCCTTTACACCAGAACAAGCATCTGGTACTCATTTCCGTTAGAGGCTGAGTCGACCCCAGGGCCATAGTGCCGCCAGAAGGTTTGGGTCAGTTTAGAAATCCTGACCCCCAACGGGACTTGATCCCTCGACCTTCCGGCTTGTAGCGCAGTGCCTTAACCACTACGCTATGTTCAAGAACAAATTAACATTAATATTAAGGTAAGATATCACAGACTCAAAATAATTTAATCATAAGAATAAAATTTGACAGGAGTTTATGAAGGAATTAAAAAAGTCATGTCACAGGTTGTAAAGTTTAGCCAAAACAACAAATGAACTGACACCAGAAGGTAAGTTTTAATTATATTATTATTAGGGAGCTGATTTTTATGTTCTAAAAGCTAAGATTCTTCTTCTTCTTCCTTCCAAGTATTAGGGCAAGGCCTGTTACGATCCTATAGAAAATTTTCCCTCCAGCGTTTCATAGGACGGCCCAGAGATCTTCGTCCTCTTGAACTCATTCTTTCATGATGGTGTTTCCAATTTAGTTGGTACTGTTTAATATATTCCAAAATTGGTGTAGTCTTCAATTCTTTTAAGATATCGGTGTTCCTTTTTCGATCCCATCTGGTGTAACCCGCTGTTCTGCGCATGAATCTCATTCCACAACCCGTTATTCTGCTTTCATGTTGTCTTTTTAGTGTCCATGCTTCACTACCATAGGTCAACACTGGTTATATAAACATAATCTGGTGTTTTTTTTGTACAAGGGATGGTTTCATAACTTGATTAATAATTCCCAAACTTTTATTATAACTAGTAATTTTTTCAGGGATATCCTTTTCATCCCAGATAGAGAGATAATATCCAAGATATTTAAATTGATTAGATCTCTCTAAAATTTTATTCTGGAGACAGATTTTAGTTTGTATGGGGTCCTTCCCATGAAATGCCATAATTTTAGTTTTGTTAATTGATATTTCCATATTAAATTTGGCAGCTGTTTTTTGTAAATTATAAATTGATCATTGCAAATCATTTTTGGAAATTGCCAAAAGCGCTAAATCGTCTGCAAAAAGAATAGCATCGAGTTTGAGGTTCCTATTGATGGGTATATATCCCCGTTGTGTTTTCCTCCATTCGTTTATTATTCTATTCGTATATATAATGAAAAGCACTGGTGAAAGTCCACATCCCTGTTTTACTCCAGTGTTGATCATTTTCCAAGAAGATAGTTTGCTATCACTGGTCTTGCCTTCCTTTGGCCAGCAACCAATCGAAGGAACTATTATTATGCTTTCAAGTCTTATACGAGAATTTCCCGGAAGGATCAAACTTATGATGACCAAAGCATAAAAGCTAAGATTACAACATAATATAGTCCATACTGGCTGAAATACCATGAGAAAATTTCTTCCCCCATGGAGACTCGAACCAGCGCAAGTCCTGTAGCTCTGTGCCAAGCCTTCCTGCCTTAACCACTCGGCTACGGCGCTGGACTTAAGTTGTGTAATATAAATGTAATATTGCTAGATCCCACACAAAAATTAAGAAACTTTTTTGTAAGTTATATTATAAAAAATTCTTTTGATTGGATATAAAGACTAAAGTAAAGTGATCCCACTACAGGCCTCAGGAGGCCCTTGGAATAGTAGAAGATTAAGGTTCCCACTTTCTGGACAGTCGACACTTGATGTCAGCCGGGTTGTCAGCCCTGCATGATGGCCGCCTTTACCCCCAGAACAAGTGTCTGGTACTCATTTCCGTTAGAGGCTGAGTCGACCACAGGACCATAGTGCTGCCAGAAGGTTTGGGTCAGTTTAAAAATGCTGACCCCACTGGGACTCGAACCTTCGACCTTCCGGCTTGTAGCGCAGTGCCTTAACCACTATGCTGCGGCGTGCCCCTTGGATATAAATAATTTTTATCACTATACTATGTTGCAATCTTAACTTTTAGAACATAAAAATCCGCTCCCTAATTGTTACTGTGGTATAGTATGTTTTTATTATTAGCCCAAGTAAAGTCTGCACAGCTAAAGGGGGAAGTGTGTTAGTGCTAGTGTCACCAAACTATTTTTCTGTGGAAGAGAGATTCCCTAAACATATGTGAAAGATCATTGTATGGTCGTCTTTGACCTCGATGTATTAGCTGATAAGTTGACTCTTGGTAAAAAGTGAGATATCTATACAACTGAATTCTCCTAGTCTTTTCTCTACATTTGTGAATAACCGAATAACTCAAACTCCTTCCCATTATGAAGCTGATACACTGTGCATAAATGAACATCAGAAAATTTCACAATACATGGAACACTAGAAAGTTGTTCTTTGCTCTCTTGTAAAATATAGTTTTCCTAACTTATCAGCTTATTCGCTAAGGTAAAAGATTTAGGGTCGCATGTTTGGACGCATTAGACAGTAAAATGCCTTCTCTGAGCAAGTTGTATGCTAATACGATTTTGCTTACTCAGAAATCTGTTCATGCGATAATAATTGGTTAAATTTGTAAGCTACCTACGGAGGTAGCTTAAATGAGCAACTCAAATTAAAATCCCGAAGGGAACCGATGGTAATCGATGTACTTTGCTGCTTTATCCAACATTTATCCAAGATGTCGGACCTTGAAGACTTCGATCATGTTTTCGGTATACACGGAGAAGAGGAATTTGATAGAGTCTACCAAAGAATTCAACTGGAAGAACAGGAGAATCGGCGTAATATTGCGTGTCGCAGACGTGTTTGTATACGGTATTATTTGCGGGATGCAAGCATAAATGCATTCCTCTATAGCAGACGAAAATAACGGAAGTGGTTTTATCGCTGAGAATTCTGGGTAATTCGTTGCCAATATTACGAAAACGTCGACTCTCGTGCATGACCGATAAGTCGGCCGTTAATTCGTTCTCAGCAATTGCTCACGGCGAATCAGCTCACTAGTGATTGGAAGTGATTTGAGTAGAGAGTAATGTTCTAACATACGACCCTTAGTCGACGACTGCTGAAGGTTTAGGATAATTTAAAATCACAATGTTTGTTATCTCTCTCTTATCATCTTGCAACATTACACAAGTATGGGAATTGGCAATATATAATGAGGAAAGCAAATCGGCTGTGGTGGTCTAGTGAGTTATGTTTCTTGCCTCTGGTCCCAAGGGTTATGTGTTCAAACCCGGCCGGGGTCGTTGGATATTTTATATGATGGAAGAGTCCAAGGAGCAAGTTCTTTGGAAGGGACTTTAAGCTGTGGGTCTCGAGTCTGAAGATTTTCAGACATGTATCTTTAAGAGATCAAAAGAGAAGTCAAGATATCAGAAATTAATTACAAATATATAATATAAACGAGAGAATATACAGAAACAAATGTAATTGGTTTGAACATGTACAAAGAATGCCAAATAATTGTTTATCAAAACAGCTGCTTCATTATAAACCTCTAGGCTGAAGAAATGTAGGAAGACCAAAAGATGTTGGAAGGACAACCTACACCTGCAACATATAGTGCATCGGGAAGCGGAACGGGCCAACAGGCCCATACCTTGAAGAAGATGATGATGATGATATAAAAGTTACTTAAACTCAAATAAAGAGGCCTATAAACAAAATTTACCGACATTAATCATCATAGTATAGTCCTGCATCGTAGCCAAGTGGTTAAGACAAGAAACCTTGGCGCAGAGCTACGGGACTTGCACTTGTTTGAGTCCACATGGGGGAAGAAATTTTCTCATGGAATTTCGGCCAGTATGTATGGGACTGGTGCCCACTCAGCATCGTGAGGCATTTGGGTAGCTAAAATAAGTGGTGACTCCAGGTTGAGAAGACTAGCTATAACTCCTGGGAGACCTGACATGATGACCACATGTCACCCCTACACTGGCTCGATGATGGTCTACCTCAGTGATTCACATGTGGATGTGAGGCCAGCAGCTGGATGGTAGGCCAAGGGCCTTTTAGGCCTCTCGTGCTTGGAGTTTTTTTAATAGTATCCTAGTTGCCTACTAGAAGTATACCAGTAATTGGGTTAGCATGTTGACTGCATACCATTCATGACATCTTTAGAAAAATAAGCATAACTCCTAACAAAGAAAAGGACAAGGCCCAACATTGAGGTGTTATGTTATCGTTGATAGAATGAGGAATCCAAAGGAGGGACAGCTCATTCCCTAGTAGTAACATAGTTGCCAACTTATTCTTTTGGCCAATGACTACTGTAGGTGACATCATTTAAAAAGCACAGTACGAGGCTCATTCAGAAAGTAAGTTTCCCAATTTTTTTTTTAAATAAAGAAAACACAGTTACCTGAAAAATTTTATTGGCACCAGGTACATTAATGTTCAAGCTATTTCTCAACATAGGTACCATCAGAATTTAGATACTTGTCATATTGTGGGATCAACTTTTGTATCCCTGGTTCGTAGAAGTCTGCCACCTGTGAATGGAACCAGTGTGTGACAGTTGTGTTCAACCCTTTGTCGTTGTCAAATCACTTCCTCTGGGAGGAAGTCAATGAGCAGAATGCCCTTCCTGTCCCAGAACACTGCACATCACTTTCTGCACCGACACAGTCTGTTTGAATTTTGTCTTGACTGGAGATCCACTGTGGTGCCAATGCATTGACTGATGCTTGGTTTCCGGGGTAAAGTGCAAAATCCACATTTCATCGCCCATTATTGATTCTGTCGAACTCGTAGTCTGTCATGATAACTGCTGCAGAAAGACGTCAGTGCTGCTGCTAAGCGTTTTGTTTTGTGCTCAGGTCTGTCAGGTGGCTCGGCACCACATCTGGCACACAATTTCTTGAACAGCAGGGTTTGTAGTCACAATTTAATGCAGGCAAGGATCGTGCTATCGCCGGAAACTGTTTGCTGAGCTCCGTCATCGGAAACCGACTTTTCCACAATGTGCGCCACAACCAGGCTCAACAAGTCATTTCCATTGATGAGGGACGGTCGCCCACTGCACTCTTAATCATGGACACTTTGAAGACCTTGGAAAAAAAAGCTACACCAGTGATGCACCATCTGTCTTGTTTCATGATGTCTGAGTCCATAGACCTGACAGACCTGACATGAATTTCGATTCGGGCTGAGACGGTTTACGCATTCAGGAATCTTATCACAGACTGAATTTCGCACGTGGCAGGAGAACGAAATATAAGAGCTGCCATTGCAGGCCACATGCCAAGGGACCACTGTATCCGGCTGACAGAGGATTGATACGTCCAACGATCAGTGTGCGCATGCGGAAATTGTCCTGGCCTAAATAGGTGTATTTTAAAGGAAAAGGAAATAAAAGTGGGAAATTTACTTTCTGGATGTGACGCGTATTCGAAAGCACCGCCTCCCCAGTCCTATAACAGAACACAAGGCGACAGGAAGTGGCAACATATTTAGAGAAGAAAAAGGAATTGACAACATGTTCAGAGGCCTATGTTCTGCATGCAAAATTTAACTTGGTAGAGTAACATGTCATGGACAAGTTTTTTTCTTGGGTGGAAAAAACATTTATGAGTGTCTTGTTGTCATTGTGAATGGCAATGCAAATCAGGTGTTCATGTCATACTTTTTCATTATCGTTAACGTTAATATTTCTATGTGAATGGGTGGTTTTTAAACTTAGAGTTCAACAAAAAAGTACTCCCTCTAACCACCTGTACTGTATCTTAGGTAAGGTGCAGTTGTAATGTAAGCAAACTTGCATAAGGTATTACTCCGTCTATTAGGGGGAGGGAACTTGGGTGCTACTTTTATCTGCCATGTGAGTCTAATGGAAGTGTCTTGATAGAAACATTTTTCTTAGGCTACATCATATTTTACGAGAAATAAGACTGAGAAGAAGATAAGATGGTATCAATAATTGAATAATCAATTGAGTTGGTGTTAACTTGATGAAAATCCATATATATATATAATTATATAATATATATATATATATATAGTATATATTAAATAAAAATAAAACATTTTATTTGATTTCCATATTTATTATATAATTCAGTGACAGCTGTTTCGGTCCACTGTACTGTCTTCAGACGAGTTAAATTATGAAAGAATAGGTACCGTGTACCGAACAGCTGTCACTGAATTATATAATAAATATGAAAATCAAATAAAACATTTTATTTTTATTTAATTAATAAATAATTGAATAGTTGCCCCGAAAATAGATCTAACTCATAAACTTCTACTCATGACTTGACTAGCATCGTCTGTCATTTTGTTACATATAGATCGCTATTCACTTGAATGCCAACTTTTAAAAAATAAATGAAACAGGTCTGGAAGAGAGCAGGGATACCTATTAGGTTCGTCTTCCGGGCATATAGGCCGTGGTCCAGTCGTTCTTCTACTCGACGTTTCGTCTACTGCTGCGGTAGACATCTTCAGGAGATACTGCGTGCTCTCTGTGAACTCCTCAACAGTCGGCTGCAGACTGGCTGGTCGTTGGAAACTCCCTCTCTATTTATAGGCACGCCCCTGGTGGAGAGGCGGTTTTCTGCGCGGTCCGTGTTGCGTGCTGTTTTGTCCAGGCTGTCGCTAGCAGAAGTCATAGGCTTCGTTGTCGTATTGTGCAGTGCCGGGATCCAGATTTTGTTTATCTTCATGGTTTCTTCTTTTTTGTTAAAGGAATTTTTGTGTTTATATATTTCATAATAATATCATAATAGGGATCAAGACGCCGGCCGTGAAAGCCTACAGTTATACAGAGCAGGGATAGTTTTACATGCACCATGCTGTGATATTCTCCGGATATATCACTAATAGACTGAACATTCAACTTTCAAATTTTTGTGAGTAGATCTCTTTTCGGGACAACTATTCAATTGGTAACTTTCATTTCTTATTTATTTATGACAAAAAATATATATGGGCCTACCTAATCAGGGGCATGCTGTAACGTAGTGGTTAGGCACTGAGCTACAAGCCAGAGGGTCGAGGGTTCCAAGTCCCGTTGGGGTCAGGATTTTTAAACTGACCCAAACTCTCTGACGACACTATGGCCCTGGGGTAGACTCAGCCTCTAACGGAAATGAGTACCAGATGCTTGTTCTGGGGGTAAAGGTGGCTGTCATGCAGGACTGACAACCCGGCTGACGTAAAGTGCCGATTGTCTAGAAAAAGTGGGAGCCTTAACCCCCTACTACCCTTAGGGCCTCTGGGCCTGTTGTGGGACTACTTTACTTTACTTACCTAATCAGACGTATCCTTTTTCCATGATGTTGATAGATATCCTTTGTTTACAATTTCATTAGGTCTTCTTCTTTGGCTTTCCCCCACTTATAGGTTTGCTGTCTTTAGTTTCCATTTACTTCTATCATTCCAATCTCTTTCTTCCAAATTCCTATCCATTATAGTTCTGACATAGGTTTTCCATTCCCATCTAGGTCTGCCATGTTTATTTCTTCCAGGGGGTGACCATTGGTATATATTTTTTTTTTTGGCCATCTTTCATTTTCCATTCGTTGTACATGGCCATGCCATTTAAGAGCTTGATTTTCAATCCTCTTAACAGAAGTGGTGACATTCATTTCTCTCTAAACGAATTCATTTCCTATTTTATCCTGTATTGTTTTTTGAAGGCTTCTTCTAAGATAATCAAATTCAACTGTTCTAATTTAATTTGGTCTACAAGCAGAATATATGTTCAATGTTGATTTAGCTATCAATTCTGCTGTTATTTTCACCACATCCTCATTGGCTAATCTAGGATATTTTTCACTAAATTGTTTGAAAATCTTCAAAGTAATTTGTTTCTCTCTACCTTTCAAAAGTTTTCCTTTTGATGCTTCAAAAATTGTATAAAAGAAGCAGCCATTTGAAACAATTGAAATTCTAAAATATTCTTAATGTGTAAGAATTAAACATTCTTCTTCTTCTTCTTAAACATAATTTGTAGGATTTTCATCCTGTTTATTTACAAAATCACTCCTCGGAGGAAGACATATTGGATGTTCACGCACTATCTGTCCATCTCTTGCTTGGGAATTAAACATTGAAATGCATAAATACAATTATGAGGTTAGTCATTAAACTTCTAACTATTATTAATTAAAGCAACGGGAAGCTACCACACCTACAATTCTCTAGTAAAGCTGCAAGCATAGCATGAAAATGCTATGATTGTAGTGAAGGACCTGCCTTTGGGCAGAATTACTATGGATGGATTAATTAAAGTAAACCTCATAGTGTCACTTCCTTTAAAATTAAGAAAAATGAAACACTTATTTATTTAATATATTAAAATTGTAATTGTATGTTTTAAATTCTCCCGTATGTCCACTGCTATGGTCTTGAGGTAGCTGCCTTGTCATGCAGCGGGACCAGGTTCGATCCCATTTGGGTCAAGTTTCCTGAATGAGGTTTTTTCGGGGTTTTTCCTCATTTGTAAGCCAAACGTTGGGAAACTTTAAGGCCTAAATGGTCCCTGAACATCATATGGCCATCATAATCGTCATCATTCATATTTGCTTTAGATAAATTTAAGATTAAGGACTCTCCTGGCGAATCACTAGCATCATCACCCATCATATCAACAGGGCAGCCGTAACACCCCTTCCATATGCCCCAATCTCAGAAGTGGGTTACAATTACACCAATGCAGGGTAGAACAACAGAAGTGTTGAAATGACAACCTGGGGCATTGAATAAAAAAAAATGCTCCCATATAATTTATATAAACATGTGTTATATTATATTATTTTTGGTCTGGACATCTTACTCCTCAATATTAATGTTGATTTGTTCTTGGACATGTTTCAAAGCAATTCTGTTTTATCGTCAGCTTTCCCAGAAAGCTGACGATAAAACAGAATTGTTTTGAAACATGTCCAAGAACAAATCAACATTAATATTGAGGTAAGATGTCCAGACCAAAAATAATATAATTAAAATAACCTCAAAATATAACTTCCTAAAATTAAATATGTGTTATATAATATATATTTTTATTTTAGGTTACGACGCAAAAAGTTGACATCCGAATTTTGAGATAATTTTGGTTTTAAAATGATGCTTAGGACCACTAAACTTTTTCTAGACAATCACTTGACATCAGCCGGGTTGTCGGCCACCTTTACCCCCAGAACAAGAGTCTGGTGCTCATTTCTGTTAGAGGCTGAGTAGATCCCAGGGCCATTGAGCTGCCAGAAGGTTTGAGTCAGTTTAAAAATCCTGACCCCACCAGGACTCGAACCCTTGACCTTCTGGCTTGTAGCGTATTGCCTTAACCATTACACTATGGCATGTCTCAGTTTTAAAATTAAAATAAAATTCTTTTTACCTCACCTCATATCCTTCTTCTAATTAGACTGGTTTCAAAATTTCCGGTTTTAAAATAAAATTCTTTTTACCTCACCTCATATCCTAATCGACTGGTTTCGAAACCTTGGCAATTTCATCATCAGTAATTTCATGACCGATGTTCTGTTCTCCAGGAGAACTGCTTTCTGCTGGTGGATCAATGAACCTCTGAATCAAATCAACTTCCCTAGGAATTTCAAAATTCAATAATTTTTCATTCTTCTTGTTTTTTTTTTGTGGATTTTTTCCTGTTTAGTTTTATTTACATATCATCAGATTTTCTATATCCTACATTTTATCCCAGATATTTGAATTAATTTATTTGTTCAGTGGTTTATTATAATTTTAGCTCTTCTGGGTTGTAGTCCTTGGAATGCCATTATTTTAGTTTTTATTTGTAGAAATAATTTATAAGCAACCTGGCTTAGCTTATGGACTGCTCCTTGGACTTGATATTATGTTCTCCTATCATCTGTTATTATTATTAGTGATTCTGCCTATTTTTAATATTCATAATTAGATGTTGTCTGAATTATAAATTCTGGTAAACTGGTTTTCCCCACACCATTACTCCATATATGAGCGGCAGCATTGTACTCTCCTCTAGACTCCAGTTCTAGGTGTCACAAGTCTAAACATCCATACCTTAAATTATTATTGTCTATTCTATGCCACCATGCCTTCTGTGAATATTCAATTGGTGAACAAGTGGGCCAATATGATAACACACGTTCCCATGGACCCTTAGCATACCACCTGGCTGCTGGCCTCACATCCACATGTGTCAATCATAGAGGTATATGTTCATCAGCCAGTGTAGGGATGACATGTGGTCAGCATGTTGAATCCCCAGCATTTATAGCTGGTTTTCTCAACCTGGAGCCGCTACTTATTGTAGCTACCCAAATGCCTCACGATGCTGGGTGGGCACCAGTCCCTTACTGGCCAAAATACCATGAGAAAATTTCTTCCCTCTTGGAGACTTGAACCAGCTCAAGTCCCGTAGCTCTGTGCCAAGGCTTCCTGCCTTAACCACTCGGCTACGGCGCAGGACTGGAGGATACTTAATTCATCGACAAGGTGATGAACAAAAATTTGGACAGCTACGTAGACACCTTAAATTTTTATTCAAACAGTGATATTTACTTTCCCTACAGGGGGAGTGAATTATTATTCAAACAGTAACTTGATAAAAAAATATTTCTTAATTTTTTCTGTGTATTTTCTTTCCCAACAGGGGGGTGCAGGTGCACCCCCTTGCTCCCTCCTGCTGGTGCCCATGGTTCCCACTAGAGTCAATTGCCAACATGTTTACTCACATATAAGGGGATTCTATCCCAGGAGTACACCTACATTGGTGGGCAAGTTAGGGTGAGAAAATAGATGGAAACACCAGATTAGTTTAGTGTTCATTTGTGTGTTCTGTGGTTTTATGTGATAATTTGGCTACACCACCTGAACAATGGCTAATATACATTTTACATTGCAAATACTTATAATAGGCTACTCTGATCTCAACTTCTCATTTCATTTACGTTAGAATTTTTATCACTCACCTCATATTGTTCTTCTTATTTGACTATAAACTAGTTTCGGAACTTAGTTTCTGTTCCATCCTCAGTATCGTCATGGCCGTTGTTCTGTCGTCTTGAAGAGCCGTCCTTCGCTCCTTCTATTGGCAGACTGAAAAACTTCGAAACCAGGGCATTCTCCTGGGAATTTCAAAGTTTATCAATTTATTCTTTTCGCTCTTTTGAATGTAGATCTTTTCCCAAACAGTAAGTTCTTTTGGTTTTTCTATTTGTTTTAATAATTTAGCTTCTTTCTCGTTAAGATGTTTTACAGACCATGCATGGGCAGCCACTGCAGATTTTTCTACTTCCCCTTTTTTGACATTCCTGAGATGTTCTTTCACTCTTGATTTTTCAAATTGCTCATAGTTTTTCCAATGAAGACAAGAGTGAAAGGACAGCTCAGGAATGTCAAGAAAGGGGAAGTAGAAAAATCTGCAGTGGCTGCCCATGCATGGTCTGAAAAACATCTTAACGAGAAAGAAGCTAAATTATTAAAACAAATAGAAAAACCAAAAGAACATACTGTTTGGGAAAAGATCTACATTCAAAAGAGCGAAAAGAAGAAATTGATGAACTTTGAAATTCGAGGGGAGAATGACCTGGTTTCAAGGTTTTTCAGTCTGCTAACGGGAGAGAAGGACGGCTCTTCAAGGCGACAGAACAACGGTCTGACGATACTGAGGATGGAACAGAAACTATGTTCTGAAACTAGTTTATAGTCAAATAAGAACAATATGAGGTGAGTGATAAAAATTCTACCTAAATGAATATACCTCATAGTGTGAATTCCTAAAATAAGTAGTTCTCATTTCATTTTAAGACATATCTTACTTTTTTTTTTGTGGGAAAAAAATCAACATATATATTTCTCTCACTAATTATTCATTTCATGCAGCAATTAAAATTTGTATTCTCCGTTTTTATATACATTTTTTTATTTGAATTTATGTAGGCGACATGGTAGTATAGAATCCCTTTATTTTTAAAATGAAAATCATTGGCACTGTTGAACCTGGGGATTCATGGTCATGCAGACATGGACTCTCCACACATCCCTGTACTGAACTAATATTTTCCATGTATAATTTCTCTCTCGCAAATCAAGGTTAATATTATACACTCATCTCATTCTTGAGTGCTCTCTCTCTGGTTTTCCAACAGGAACTTTCCATGCCCTTCTTACATTCCCAATTCATGCCACATATCATGACCATAGCGGTCTAGGACTGTCTGTACTACATTCTGATTTCCCATGAAGAAAATGTAACCCACAATTATAATAATAATAATAATAATAATAATAATAATAATAATAATAATGATTTATTTTAGCTGGCAGAGTTAAGGCCATAAGGCCTTCTCTTCCACTCAACCAGCGAATAGTAAAATTATACAAAAATTACGTACATATTACAATTTTAAGATATTAAAATACAGACTAAACAAAATACAATGATGATGGATCTAATACTAGCTAATGCTAACAAAAACATAGAATATAATAAAATTAAAATGATATAAAATAAAGTAAGTAGCTTCCTACATGATTATTAATAGAATGCTCTATATAGTTGTTATGTAGTTAATGTTTTCATTGTGTCGAACTTAAGATATCAGTTAATTTGGATTTAAATAATGATAGCGATTGACAGTCCCTGACATGACTGGGAAGTGAGTTCCATGCTCTAGCCATAGATATTGTGTAAGATTCAGAGTACAGACAGGTCCTGTGTTGTGGTATCAAAAGTAAAGAAGAGTCTTGTGATCTTGTTCCTAAATTGTGATGAGCCGATAAATGTTGAAAACGTGTTGTTAAATAAGTTGGTAAATATGTGTGCAGAATTTGGAATAGTAAGGTATGTGAATGTAAAGTTCTTCTGTCATTTAGGCGTAGCCATGATAAGGCCTGAAATGAAGGAGACACGTGGTCATAACGACGGAGATTGAAAATTATTATATCTCCATTCACTTGTCAATTATTCTTTGGTCCAAAAATGTGTCTATGAACTTTATTTTCAAATATTTATAATTTTTTCTCTTCTATTAAAATAAGAGACCATGTTTTATATCCATATAACTGGAAGAGTAACAGTTATATATTTTGGTTGAACTTTTTTCTTGAGAAGAGTTGGGTTGACAAGAGTCTAATGCATTTCCAGAGTTGAGCCCATAATTAATTTCTTTCCGCATTTCATTTCCTGTTTGTAATCATTGATTCTAGATTTTAATTCAGCCATTTTTTCAAAATTTCTGTCATTTGGTATTAAGTGTAAATTTCCGTTATCATCAGCACAACAACCCTGGGTGGGTCAAGGCTTCCTCAGAGTTTTTCTCCAGGCTTCCATATCTCTGACAACCGTCCACAAATTCTTGAGTTTTAAAGATTTGACATCCTATTGTACTCTATCCATCCATCTCAAATGTGATCTTTCTTTTCTCAGTCTTCCTTCTTGTTTACCATCTGTATTCTTCTAACTACTTCATTTTTGGTCATCCTCTGTGTATGCTCTGCCCATTTTATACTGTTTAATTTAATTTGTGAATGTTTGTTGCAAACTGATAGTCTATAAGTCAAGTCCATAATCATTTATATTTATTTTTTTAAATTCATGTTAATTATACTAAGATTGGTTGGAGAAAACCCTCAATGATGAGGAAAACTCTCAAAAATGAATGAATTTATCTGTAATATCTGATGATTTATATAACTTATATAATTCCTTGTTATATCTCATTTGCCACTCTCCATTTTCCTTAATGTCTTATATCTTTCTGAGTATCTTTCTTTCATTAACAGCCAATTGAAATTTGTCATGTTTAGTCAGAGACCACCAAATTTCACTTGCATAAGTTAACACTGGTTTAATTAGTGTTTTATACAATCTAGTTATTATTCTGCATGAAATTTCCATTATATAATGTATTTCTACATGTGACCATATATTTAGCTTTATTGATGTTTACTTCCAGCTCCAGTTTTATGGTTTTTATAATAGACTCTGTATGTTGGTTTTTAGTATTTTCTCACTGTCACTTAATAATACTAAGTCATCAGCATTAACCAATAGATTGTCATTGATTTTTACGGTCTCTTTATCTTCTAAAGATTTGATTGCTTGCTCTAATGCTAAATTGAATACAGGAAAGATAGTATATCTGATTGCTTTAATCCAATGTGAATTTAAAAATGTAATTGAAAACTATTTATTTCATAGAACTTTTGATGATAATTAACATTATGAGGCTTTCAGATTAATAAGATTAAAATGAGTTGTATATCATCTCACCTTTTACACTCCGTTAAGACCGTGGTTTCAGCCATATTTTCAACTGTTGAATTTTTGCCTTCACCATTGTTTGCTAAACTCCCATCTAACGTTGATTTGATGAACTTCGAGATTAAATCTTGCTCTAAATTTGTTCTTCTTTATATATCTTTTCCTGAAAATTTAATTCCAAGGGCTTCGCTAAATGTTTCAAAAGTTAAGTTTCTATTCCAATTTTATGATTCTCCAGCATGCTATGAACTTAATTAATCAATTCAGTTGGTGTTTACTTGATGAAAATCCATATCCATTAATTAAATAAAAATAAAACTTAGTTTTATTTGATTTTCATATTTATTAAGATATAATTCAGTTACAGTTGTTTCGATACACTGTACCTTCTTCAGACATGTTAACAAATTATGAATTGTGTTATTATGATACAATTCATAATTTGTTAACATGTCTGAAGAAGGTACAGTGTACCGATACAGCTGTAACTGAATTATATCTTAATAAATATGAATATCAAATAAAACTAAGTTTTATTTATATTTAATTAATTAATATGAACTTTATTGCTGATTTCTCAATTTCAAAAACTCAGTCAACGATAGGAATGGCTGTTTCTGAAACTGCTGTCCTGTACTGAAAAGAACTCGGAGTGTATGAGATGAGATGATGTACGACTGATTTTAATTTTAATTTTTGAGAACTGTTTGCCTACCCGCACTCCATTCTTAATGCACTTACTACTTTTTTATAATTGATTGTAGATTCATGAAGATCTTGATGAGCCTGAAGTGACTGGAGATTATTGTTGTGAGATTTGCAACACGACATTTCCGAGTGAAAAGAGTTTATTGGCTCATTTTACAACTCACAGACCTGAAATAGAGTTTGAATCTCTGGTGCACGTTGGTGAAGGGCCTTACTATTGTGGATTCTGTGGCAAGCGCTTCAATAAAAGAAGATTTTTGGACACTCATCTAACATTACATACTCAAAGATTCACATGTCAGGTCTGCCAGATGGAATTCACCAGACAGGAATCTCTCGACGCACATGTTCGCACTCATACTGAAAATTGCTTCTCCTGTGAATATTGCAACAAGAAATTCTCCCGCAGAAGTTCATTAGTAATACATACAAGAGTTCACACTGGAGAAAGACCTTACGCATGTCAGACGTGCAATAAATCTTTTGGGACAATTAACACATTTAAAAATCATGTACGTTCACATGCAGGAATGCGTCCCTTCCCGTGTGAAATATGTGGAGAGTCGTTTTGTAATAAGAAAGTATTGAATAATCACATTAGAATACATACAGGTGAAAGACCATTTCCGTGTGAACTTTGCGACAAAAAATTTACTAGAAATGAAATATTGAAGAATCACATGCGTACTCATACAGGAGTACGACCATTTGCGTGCGATCAATGCGATAAGAGATTTAATCAGAAATGTGCTTTAGTAACTCATATAAGAGTACATACTGGAGAGAGACCTTATGTATGTGAACTATGTAAGAAGGATTTTGCTTGGAAAATTGATTACAACCGACATATGCAAGTTCATTCGGGTGTGTGCTACCTTACACATGTTATAATTGTAAGAGAGCATTTGTGCGTAAAGACCGTTTGAATTCTCATGCATGTAATCCAGAGCTATATTCGTACATAGAAAATGACAAGTTACTCTGACATTGTAAGTTAGTGAGGTCTCGGGTTTAGTTTTTAGCTAGTGCTATAGAATGTCTGTGTGAATGTATTAGAACGTAGAAACAAATTAATTTTGTTATTGAGCCACAAAAATTTGAATGCCTTCTCCGATGATTGGTTAGTGTCATTCTTTAACATCTAACAAGTGAACTGTTAGTGAGCCACGAATTCCAAGGTTTTAATTTATAGTAATAATGGTTCGTTTTGAACTATTACAGCAAATGTCATTATGAGGTTTAATTTAAGATTTAAAATAAGATTCTTTACACTTCACTTCATATTTAGTTTTCTAAATAAACCGGTTTCAAAACCTAGGTGGTTTCATCATCAGTAATTTTTCGACGCATGTTCTGTCGCCCAAGAGAACTGCTTCTTATCCATCTGTTCATGCACTGATTAATCTCAGAATCAAATCAAATTCTCTGGGAATTTCAAAATTCTTCTTACTCCATCTATTGGTAGACCGATGAACCTCTGATTCAGTTCTCCAGGAATTTCAAAATTAACATTATTTAGATAGATAAGAAAATGGTCATGTTAGTGTACTCTTGATTGAGTTGAATAAAATATTTTTTAAATCTCATCTCGCGAAGTTTCATCTTATCTTACCGGTTTCAAGTGGCATTTGCGGTTATCTTCAGTTTATTTTTTAAAATATATCACTCTTTATTAGCTAGTTCTGAAGGAATGTAACTATTGAGGTTCTCATGAAAAGGTTTTATCAAAATTCACAAAATTAATTCAAATGGTCCTTGAAATTAGTATCATGAAAACAGGGAACTTTTTGAGGTGAGATGTAAAAACATTTTATCTAATTCATTTATAAATTGAAAATTACCTGATAGTGTTATTTCCCACTGTAGTTTGATTAAATGCATTAGATTAGTTAACATTTTATTGGATAATCTGGCACCCCATAATGAAAAGTTGGCTACTCTGTTTGAACAGTGACTAATGTAGATGAACTCTTGGCATAGAATAACCAACTTTTTGTCATAATTTTTGGTGATTAGTTTGTAGGTTTGATTTTTGATAAAATCTTTATTTGAGAAAAACCTCAATAGGTACATGCCTTTGGAATAGCTAATAAGAGGTGTGATAAAAAAGTTATTTGGTTGATATGTTAGGAATTAATATTGAGGTATAAATTATTTAACAAAAATTGTGTCATCTCTCTTCGTATCCTTTTTACTGGACCGGTTTCAGGACATTAGGTTCATCCTCAGCACTTTCATGACTTATGTTGTCTTGCAAGATGACATAACAATGGTCATGAAAGTGCTGAGAATGGAACCTAATAAGGTCCTGAAACCGGTCTAGTAAAGGGATATGAAGTGAGGTGATACAATTTTTCTTAAATAAGTTATTTGATATTTGTTACATTTGTTGAGACATACAAACTATAATTATTAATGAGTTGGATATGACTCACCTCATATTTCTTGATTTTTATGCAGATCTGTTTCATCGCTTTTTTGCAACATTTTCGATGCATTCCAACTGTTGTTTGGCAGTTGTCCATCTTGTAAATTGATTTTTGCTTTCTCTGCTTGCTGATCAATGAACTTCCAAATCAATTTTTTTTTTCTCTTTCACCGGGAATTAAAAAATTCATGGTTTTCTTTTTATTCTTGCAGATGTAATTTTTCTCCCAAATTGTGAGTTCTTAGATTTTTCTGTTTTAGTAATTTGGCCTTTAGTTTCAATTCTGTGTTTTTCTGACCATGCATGTGCAGCTCTTACAGATTTTTCCATTTTTAACATTTGTAAGGTGTTCTTTCAATCTTGTATTTTAGTTCCTTTTTGTTTTTCCTATGTATATATTTTCACAAAATATCCAATTCAATAATAATTAAAAAAAAACCTCATAGTGTTGTTTCCTACATATATTTAATGCAAACTATAAATTTGGCAGCTTGTAAATGCAATAGGAAGACTGGTCTAATATATATGTTTACGGGTTGCATCGTACTTGAACACAGGCATTCAAGTTTTGGTAGCTCTGTAGTATATTTGATATGAGAGAACAAAACCAGGTTTAGGAAGACTGATATCAAGGTTACAGAAAATTAATGGAATGGTTTTCTTAGCTGTCATCTGCTAGACAATTGGAGGAAGCCATTCAGTCAGCCTTGGGTGTTAAAGAATCTGATTTACAAGTAAGGGACATGCTCTACGCATCACTAAATTTGTAATGAAAGTACTTTACATACTATTTTAGTCATATATGACCATCCCTCGAGTCCCGGTGGGTCAGAATTTTTAAACTGACCCAAACCTTCTGGTGGCACCATGGCCCTGTGGTCGACTTAGCCTCTAACAGAAATGAGTACCAGACACTTGTTCTGGGAGTAAAGGCGGTCGTCATGCAGGGTTCACAACCTGGCTGACATCAAGTGCCGATTGTTTAGAAAAAGTGGGAGCCTTAACCTCTTACTACCCTAAGGGTCTCCTATGGCCTGTAGTGGGATCACTTTACCTTTATATGACTGTCCTAGAAAAAATACTACTTAACCCATTCTCTTCTGATTTAAATATTCAACATTCTGTTTTCTAATTGGAAAATTATGGCTATGTTGATTTTTTATTCTGCGCTCAACTTCTTCAACCTGGCTTGGGAAAGACTTTGGTAAGTTACATCCAAAAATACTTATACAAAATAATGAATTTTGAAATTCCCTTGGAAAAGGATTTGGACGTTCACCAGTCCACCAACAGAGGGAGGAGGAACAAGAGATTACCAAATGTCGAATCAACAATCAGATGACACAATTTGACAATGAGGAACCAAGTTCCTGGAAACTAGCCATGGAAAAGATACAAAGTATGAGGTGAGGTGCATAATCTTATTCATTTAGTGATGGTTGGATTATGAAATATTTATACTCTTCTCTTTCATTTAATTTGGTGATGCACAGAAGCATGCCCACTTCATCTTGGCAATTGCTACTAAATTTTTTTTTCTTTTTATATTGTTTTTAGTGTCTTTTATTATGTTACTTTTTTATTTTATTTTAATTTATATTTTATAATTGGGTATTTATACAACCCTTGACTTGAAATGCTTAATGAAATTAATTAGGATAAGTTTATATGACAACAAAGCATAATGCAATGCAGTGGAGGATGCAGAAGTACATTTTGGATATTTTTTATAGGAGAACAAATGACTGTCGAGAATTTGGCTTCCAGATGAGATGACTGTATCAGTTTTCTGATATTAAAGAAACTAATTAAGTCTATTCTATGCCACCGTACCACATGTGAATATTCTATAAGAGAGCAAGTGACTGTTTGCATCAGGTTGGCCAATGTGATAACACATGTTCCTGTTAGAGCCAATTGCCAATATGTTTACTTATGTATAAGGGGATTCTAATCAGGTTAGGTTATGAAAATGGACAAGTTACTGTAAAATTGGGCAAATTACTGAGAAAATGGGGAAGTTAGTGTTAGTTTGGACAAATTAGGGTGAGAAATGGGCAAGTTAGTCTTAGGATGCTTAAATTGTCAGCATCAGAAAGCATTGGTTCTTTAAAAAAGAGGCAAAACAAGAAATGTTTTGGTGAAGAATGTGCTGACATTGTAAAGAAAAGAAAGAGCTAGCAAAAATGAAATGGTTACACGAGCCAAATGAGGTAAATTTAGAGCAATTGGGTAGTATTAGGCGGGAAACCACCAGGTTACTAAAGAGTAAAAAGAGGGAATATTTGAGAGAGAGGATTATCGATCTTGAAATGAATGCAAAAAATAGGAACATTAGAGAATTATATCAGGGGATTAGGATAGAGAAGAGACATAATTCAGAATGAAAATGGAGATGATATTGCAGATTCCAGGAGTATATTAATAGATGGAAAAGTTACTTTAATCAGCTATTAAATGTACATGCAGAACAGGATATTGAAGATGATAATTTACAGACAGCAGAAGTGCTAGTCGCAGAACCAAGTGCGTTAGAGGTTTAAATAGCAGAAATTGAAAATGTTTAAAGCATCAAGTTCAGATGAGATCCCAGCAGAACTGATGAAATCAAGGGGGAAAAAATGATGGACAAAATACACCAGTTGCTTAATATGATTTGGGAAAAATAAGCTCTTCCAGATGAATGGAAAGAATCAATTATTGTACCAATTTATAGGAAAGGAGGTAAAACTGATTGCAACAACTACAGGGGCATCTCATTACTTTCAACTTTGTACAAAATTCTAACAAATATGTTAGTAAGCAGACTTACTCCATATATTGGTGACATTCTAGGATATCATCAATGTGGATTTAGAAGAAACAGGTCTACAACAGATCAGATTTTTAGTATCAGATAGATTTTAGAAAAGAAATGGGAATATAATGGTACTGTACATCAGCTTTTTGTAGACTTCAAAAAAAGCATAAGATTAAATTAAGAGGGAGAAGTTATATAATATTGTGCTGGAGTTCGGAATTCCTAAAAAGTTAGACTTACATGAATGTGTCTAAATGGCACAAAGAGTAGGGTGCGTGTAGGCAAACAGTTTTCGGATACTTTTGAAATCCACAATGGGTTGAAGCAAGGAGATGCACTATCTCCTCTACTACTTAGTATTATACTATAGCATGCCTACAACTCAATGGTATTAATAAGCTGTTAGTTTATGCTGATGATGTAGTACTATTGGGCGATAGCGAGAAGATACTAAAGGCCAACACATACACACTATTGAGTAACACTAAGAAATTGGGACTGGAAGTAAATATCAATAAAACTAAATATATGGTCACACATAGAAATACATTTTATAATGGAAATGGACTGCTAATGACAAATTAGGGAAATTTTAAAGAAGTGGCTGAATTCAAATACCTAGGAACAATAATTACAAATAGGAATGAGGTGCATAAAGAAAATAATATAGACTCAATTCTGGAAATGCATGCTATTATGCATTACAGGGACTCTTGACATCCCAACTCCTTTCAAAAAACATTAAACTAAAAATATATAAAACTCTTATCCTATCATTTATATTATATGGGTGCGAAACATGTATTCTTACTTTAAGGGAGGAAAGGAGATTATGAGTATTTGAGAATAAAGTTCTTAGGAAAAATTTTGGATCAAAGAGAGATGAACGGACAGGTGAATGGAGAAGACTACATAACAATGAACTACATGGTTTTTATAGAAAGCCAGATATGAGAACAGTTAAGTCTTGTAGATTGTGATGGGCAGGACATGTGGCATGTATGGGGAATGAAAGACGTGCATGGAAACTTCTTGTAGGAAAACCAGAGAAAAAACACCTAGTTGGTAGACCAAGAATGAGGTGGAGGAATAACATTAATCATGATTTAAGGGAAGTAGATTATACAGGGAATGATTGGAAAGCATTGGGTGTATTTCTCAACCGAAGTCTAAACCACGACCCAGGTTTTACAATTTTTTATTGTTTCCATAACACTATAATAAACGACTGAAAATTCACAGAAATTGTTATGAAACAATAGACATGATTCAGACATTTGTTTTTGTAATTAACAGTCGTAGATTTTCAGTTTTTATAGTTGTTATGGAAACAATAAAAAATCGGAGAACCGCGGTCGTGGTTTAGTTTTCGGTTCAGAAATCCACCCATTAGCTCAGGATAGGGATGTATGGAGAGCTTATGTCCGTGTGACTATGAACCTATGGGTACAGTAGTGCCAATGAGCTAGTTAATTAGTTAGTGTGTGTTAGGATACAAGTTAGAGTGAAAAATGGGCAACATTAGTGTTTGGGCAAGTTAGAGTGTTAAAATGGTCAAGTTAGTGTTAGTTTGGGCAAGTTAGGGTGAGATTGTGAAAAAATGGTTAAGTGTGGGTGAGAAATGGAGAAGTTAGGTTTGATTTGGGCAAGTTAGAGTGAGAAAATGGGAGAGTTGGTGTTAGTTTGGGCAAGTTAGGGTTAGAAAACAAACAAGTTATTATATTTAATTAATGTTGGGAAGTAAACATTGAGGTATAATCATTAAAATTCATCGGAGAACATATTGTTTAAACAACTCACCTCATAGGATTCATGCTTCCATGATATCGCGATTTCAAACATAGTCATGTTCATCATCAGTCATAACTCCGACAAGTTATTGTTAGTTTGGGCAAGTTAGGGTGAGAAAATGGGCGAGTTAGTGTTAGTTTGGGCAAGTTAGTCTTACTTTGATCAATTTAGGGTGAGAAAATGAGTAAGTTAATATTAGTTTGGGCAAGCTAGGGTTAGAAAATGGGCAATTTAGGGTGAAAAAAATGGGCAAGTTAAGGTGAGAAAATAGGCTACTTAATGTTATATATTGGAAAGAAAAATTACTTTTGAACCTGGAGTCGTACCCCGGATCTCTGATCCAATTCTGGAAAATGTTAATTTAAAATAATATATAACATCAAAAACAAAAAGTCAACGTCGTTCAAATTTGGTTGATGAAATGGACGAGTTGGTGTACACCAGATTAGTTTAACATTCACTTGTTTGTTAGCGGGTTTTTGGCTACACTATCTGGGCAATGTTAATATATATTTTGCATTGTAAATCTGGTGATTTTAGGTTACTTTGAGCTCAATTTCTCATTTCATTTTAAGGCATTTCTCACATTTTTTTTGGGAAAGAATCAACTTCTTTTTTTATATTTGAATTTATATAGGTGGTACTGTGGCATAGAATGCCCCTAATTAGTTTATAAAAACTCCAGTTAAATATGGTATGACTGTATGGAAAATTAGGAGACTCCGTATTACAGGTGCTGACATTTGTTGTCCACCTCTGGGCCACAGTCATTACATGTGGGGTTGTGATGGAAAAATCAAGACCAGAACAAGTTTTTTTCATACTTAATTCCACCACTTGTCCATACTCATAATCATCTATTTGTTTTCATTTTATCTGCCCCTGTGATGTGATCCTTGTATATCACACAAATCTTTGATAACAGGGGCTTCCTCTGTTCTAGGCAAACAACAGTCTACGAATCTTGGAATAGCAAACAAGTGACTAATATAAAACTTAGTTTTATTCGATTTTCATATTTATTAAGATATAATGACAGCTGTTTCGGTACACTGTATACCTTCTTCAGACATGTTAACAAATTATGAATTGTGTTATTATAGGACATATCAACTGATCTAAGCAACAATACAACAATATTTATTTAAATTTTTAAATTTAACAAAGGGGATTCATTCAAATCAAGTTGAGAATTTAACAGTTTATTACTATATTATTTAATTTATAAATATGGATTTTCATCAAGTAAACACCAACTCAATTGATTATATAGATACATCTCGAATAATATCTGTTACAATTTGTGTTAACAACATATTTGCCAACATATTTATTTGCATGTTTTCCACATATTCATGTGATTTTTTCCATGTGTAACAACATCTAACATTGGCCATGATGGACTAGTGGTTATGTTACTTGCCTCCAGTTCCAAGGATTGTCGGTTCAAATCCATCCAGAGTCAATTGATTTTTTTAGGATGAAAAATCTAAGGAGCAAGTCCCCGGGATGGATTTTAAGCCGTGGGTTCCAAGTCTGAAGAACCAGTGTTTGACCTTAGCCTCTCCTTTCTTAGGAATTACTAGACCAAGTTAATTTGGTTATAATTGTTTCCGTATAGATGTCATGAATGGTATATGGTCAACATATAACATATCGACTCAATGAGACACTAGTAGGCAACTAGGGTATTAATGGGATGAAGAAGGTCGCTAAAATTTTGCTTAGAAATCTCTTTATTCAGGTTTAAGGTTCTTTTATGGGCCTGAAAATCTTTGGATTCAGGACTCATGCCATAAAGATCCTCCCAGAGGACTTGCTCTAGGGTGTCAAGGAGTCAGGAAAATCTTGGAAACCAGGAATAAGTCTGGGAATTTGAAAGCAACTGGGAAAACCGGGAAATAGACATTTGTAAAGCAATGCGCATATATTTCGTACTCAAATTGATATATATATATAAGGAAGTAGAGTTAGATCGAAAAAATAAATTATCCGAAGAAGAAAAAGCCAAAGTTGAAAAAATAAAAGCTGAGATTTTTATAAAAAACTGGAAAAAAAAAGAAACAGTTTTACAAATTGAAGTAGGCAAAGAAAATCTGTCATTAACGAAAGAATCAAAAGATAAAAATAAGATATGAATAAAGTAATTTTATTGTGAGAATATTTGCTACGTTTTATCATAGCATAGTTTATGTTGAATAAAAGAAAATTTGCTATTCTTATTTTAGACCTTATTATAAAAATAAATTTATGTTTTATTACTTACACATATTAAAAAAAATACTTTTACAAAATTGGAATAAATTCAATTTAGCACTCAAAAAACTCGGGAATTATTCTTCGATGCCATGAAAAAAACTGAGAAATAGTCGAGAATTTCATATTTGTAATTTACTGGACACCTTGTGCTCCTTGAATTTTTCCATCCTAAAAATAATCCATCAAACCTGGCCAGGTTTGAATCTCCGACCCTCAGGACCAGAGTCAAGGAACATAACCTCTAGACCACCACTGTTGACATACTACACAAAAATGACAAATATAAGGTATGTGTAGTCATGTTGGTTAGATTTTTAATTTTAAGACTGAAAGTGATCTTTTAGTTCTGTGTATTCCTTGAATTAGCTATATTATTGTACCCATAATCATCTTGACTATCTTGCAATGTTACATACTGTTAATATGGCGTTTTTAGATTATTTCTATCTCAGCTTCTCATTCATTTTTCAGGTATTTTCAAACTTTATTCAGACATAAAAACTACATTTGGTAGAACATTGGCATGGAAAGCCAAAGGTCAAGGGTTCAAACCCCTATCTGAGCATATATTTTTGTCTTCAAATATAAAAAAAAACATAACTGTATAAGAGAAAAATTTGCTTTTAGATTGGAGTTTCTCAGATACCTCAGTTGGTAGAGCATTTGCCTAAAGTGCAAAAGGTCCTGGGTTCAAATCCCAGTCTGAACATATATTTTTCTCATAAAATATAAAATCTGTATAACTATAAGATAAAAATTTGCATTTGGATTGGAGTTACTCACATAGCTCAGTTGGTTAGAGCATTCACCTAGAGTGCGAAAGGTCCTGGGTTCAAACTCCAGTTTGAGCTTATAATGTTTCTCTTCAAATATAATTATCCATCATTAAGATGTATGGAACAAATAATAAAAACATCAAAAGAAATCATACTGGCTTCATAATGTAATGTAAAATTCTGAATTAAATGTCTTCTTAATAAAGAAGCCACCTTTTGCAAGATAGATGCAACGGCTTCATAGCATTTGGTGCACGGGAATTAACAGCATACATAAGAGAAAAATTGTTTAGATTGGAACTTGCTCAGATAGCTTTCTTGGTTAGAGTATTCGCCTAGAGTGCGAAAGCTGAGTGTATAATTTTCTCTTCGAATATAATGTATCCATCATTGAGATGTATGAAATGAATAATAAAAACATTGAACAAAGCCGTACTGGCTTTATAATGTAATATAAAATTCCTAATTAAAGGTCTTCTTAATAAAGAAGCCACCATTTGCAACATAGAAGCAAGAGCTTCGTAGCATTTGGTGCATGGGAATTAACAGCGGATACAATAGAAAAATTTGCATTTAGATTAGAGTATCTCAGATAGCACAGTTGGTAGAGCATTTGTCTAGAGTGTGAAAGGTCCTGGGTTCAAACCTCAGAGTAATTTTTCTCTTTGAATATGATTTATCCATCGAGATATATGAAATGAATAATAAAAAACATAAAAACTATATGTTTATATTCCTTCGGAACTTTATTCATATCCTGCTATATAATAATTTGAGCATTTTTTAATATTCTCCTTGTAATTTCTGTAGACTGTTATTTGCAATAGAATTCCTGAAGGCTTCATGTAATGCCAGCCTTAAAGAGGATGTTTATAAAAAAAATATATGTAATGAAAGCATGAGGTGTAACTATATTTTTCGGATGGGTGTGTAAAGAGAGATATCTCCATCCCAATTTTATCTTTTTATAAACGATTCCGATTGAGGGTCTTTCCACTTTTCAGCGGTTGCCCTTTTACCAGCCGGCTGCTGGCCCTTCACATCCACATGTGTCAATCACAGAGGTAGATGATCAACAGCCAGTGTAGGGGTGACATGTGGTTAGCATGTCGAGTCCCCCAGCCGTTATAGCTGGTTCCTCAACCTGGAGCCGCTACTTATTGTAGCTACCCAATTGCCTCACGATGCTGGGTGGGCACCGGTCCCATACTGGCCGAAATACCATGAGAAAATTTCTTCCCCCATGGAGACTCGAACCAGCGCAAGTCCCGTAGCTCTGCGCCAAGGCTTCCTACCTTAACCGCTCGGCTACGGGGCGCGGACTTTTTTTTATAACCAAGCATCTAAAATTATGAGTTACCATCAAATATACTAATCGATATTAGTCAGCGGTTCCCAACCTTTTTCGACTCACGAACCCATTTCCACAATGATCTGAGTTGTGTGACCACTGACTTTTAAAAATACATACAGTAGACATGCATAAAATTTAATTCCAAGCAGAAAGTTTAATAACCTTAAATTAACGTAACCCTTAACGCTTAAAACATAAAGCAACTCTAGTTACAGCATTAAAGTTACACAATGTGTAGGCTAGTTGCAATAATTAATACAAGTTTTCATTGTAATTACTCACCTCCTTGCTTGGAATTCAGAGAGAAACTTGCATCTGCTTTCCATTGCACAGAGTTTTGAAGTCAGGAACCACAGAAGTTAAATAAAGTCTCAAATCACTTTCAGCACAAAGTCTGTATCTATTTATTTTTTAAATAGGCATATGAATAAAACGACTTTTCGCACAAATATGTGGATGGAAAGGGTAATAAAGCCGTTATGGTATATTTAAATTAATATTGGGAAGTAAACATTATGAGGTTATATCATTAATAGTAAGTGGAGAACATATTTTTAACGACTCACGTCATATAATTTCAAATTTCTTTGATACCGGCGGTTTCAGACAATATCTTGTCCCACTTCAGTCATGGCTTCCACTGATGAAACCAGAGAATTTCATCAGTGGAAGCCATGACTGAAGTGGGACAAGATATTGTCTGAAACCGCCGGTATCAAAGAAATTTGAAATTATATGACGTGAGTCGTTAAAAATATGTTCTCCACTTACTATTAAAGCCGTTATGGCTTTATTTGCTAACACTTGGAACTCCTTTAAACTTAACCAAAAACCAATTCATGGCAAAGATTTATAACTTTTCTGTAATTAAAAACCAATGGAGATTTCGAGAAGCTGCTCTTTTTCATTTATGCCCTAATGTGGATTCTAAAATTATTGACTCTTCGAAGGGATTGTGAATCCAATTATTATTATTATTATTATTATGACAATGCTACAGAAATGAAGGAAACAATAATAGGCCTAACCTCGAAACCTGCCATTACGGAAAAGTTTCGACGAATCCCTTGAAATATTTTAGGGGGTTCGCGAACCATAGGCTGGGAAACAATGCTATAAGGTATTGCTCTGTCCTACAATATCAGTATTTTCTTCTTTATGATACAGCAAAAATCACCTTTCTAGCCAGATAACTCATTTTTCACAATTTTGGAGATATCCATCTTTGCCCATCAACCCAAAAATTAAACATGTTCAATAAGAGATTGTGGTCTATTAAATTAATAAACAGACTGTTCCTCACAATAAGCTTCCAAGCCTACTTAATTTAAGATTTTAAGGAATTTTATGGACTGTGACCTCAGTTGATTATAGAAATAAAGTCTGAATCGTGACTGCAGTTTTGCATTTCTTTATTGCTTTTGTAACATCTGAAAATCCATAGCTGTTAGTTTCCGAAACGGACCACAGTGAAAACCCAATGTGTTAAATTATAAGACCTAAAATCAGTGACTTGAACCTATAATTCCTTGATAATGGCATGTGGGTCATGCCGAAATGTCTGAATAAGTGGCCAGTGGTCGACCTTGAACCCATGATGCGGAAAACCCAAGAAAACTTTTTTAATCATACTTATATCCGCAAAAATCTACAATATATATATATAAAGTCCACTGCTATGGTCTCAAGGTAGCGTGTTACCTTGTCACACAGTGTGCCCTGGTTCGAATCCCGGTCTGGTCAAGTTTCCTGGGTGAGGTTTTTTCGGGGTTTTTCCTCGCCTGTAAGACAAATGTCAGGCTACTTTAAGGCTCAAACGGTCCCCGAACACCATCTGGCCATCATCATATTCATCTCATTAGATTAAGCTTATGTTTAAGGCCTCTCCTGGCACATCATTACCCATTGTCATCACCCATCATATCGAGGCAGCTTAACCCTGCCTTCCAGGCTCCCCAACCTCAGAAGTGGTTTACAGTACATCACTGTTAAATGGTGTGCAACAAATGAAATAAGTTCTCGTACACACAGTGATTCACAAACAGCCCTGAAAGCAATTAATGATATAACAATAACCCAATAGCTTTCGAGATTAGGGAACAAATGAAGCAAAGTTCAAAACATATTTGTCTATCCTGGGTACACGGGCATTGCGGGATATTAGGAAATAAACGTGAGGATGTATTAGCCAAGTCTGCAGCAGATTCCAGTTTACAGTATGCATATGATCTCTGCCATATTTCTTTCCTAAAGTCACAAATAAAGGAACATGTAATAGCACGATGGAACAATGTGTGGCTCAGTAGTACCACAGGTACATTAACAAGAGAACTGTTCTTTCCAAGTATTTATGACAGAATAAAATGCAAACACTTTGTTCCAAATTTCATATTAACACAATTCCTCACTGGGCACGGAAAATTTGGCCAATATATACAGATATTCAACATCATAGAAAATGCAAGCTGTAATAGTGGAATTGGCAATCAAAGCATAGAGCATATTATATTTGATTGCCCATTGTTCTGGAATGAAAGATTTGAAATTATATGTCTTCTAAATAACAATGCCAGTTTAAGTGAACCACCCATTACAGAAGTGATTATGACAGAAAGGAACTACAGACTTTTTAATGTTTTAATAAATACAATTCATAATAATACTTTAATTTTAGATAAAAGAAAAATTATATAACGACACAAATCTGACAAAATATAACCCTAATGTACCTTAGGTGAAATAGGGTTTATACGTTTTGGATAATATATAAAAAAATACACCAATGCCAGGAGAGAATAGCAGAAATGGTGGCATTGAACGAACAAAAAACATTCAGATTGATCAATAAACCATTTTTAAGAGAAGTTTTTATCTGAACAGTTTTGTGCACTGGTGCTTTAACCGTTGTTGTATCCATGCGTTTTTCTCTGTCTTATACAATCACTTCCCCATAGCAGCGAACATTCATTCATAATGCAATTGGATTACTTCTTATTCGAGGCTTTATTATTGGGATAATTGACACTACTTGTGGAATGCAGGCTTTCACAATCGGTAATCAAAATGCTAAAAGGTTCCGGACTACGTGGCCGTGGTCTATAACTGGTGTTTCTTCCAGACGTTTCTCCCTCAACTGCGGAGGGCATATTCAGTGGCGAGTGCTTCTAGGTGGTGTTCCATTGTAGACTCGACTGTGAATGTTTGGCAGAATGTTGGACGCTGGTATTTATACTCGTGCTGACCTCTGGATAGCTGGGCGGAGTCGTAGACATCATCAAACTAGCTTCTGATTGGTTCGGAACTGCCACCTTGTTATTGATTAGTTTTAACCGTCTATTGTTTAATGTGTCCTTCATCTTTCCTATTGAAATTGTTGTGTTTATAGATTTCTATGGTCTCTGTACAATTTGGGGAAATAATATGATGTTGTGGCTAAAACATTCACAGCTGAGTCTACGACAAGGGAACAACACCTAGAAAGCACTCGCCACTGAAGATGCCCTTCCGCAGTTGAAAGGGGGGGGGGGGGGGAGAAGAAAACGTCTGGAAGAAACACCAGTTATAGACCACGGCCACATAGACCAGAATATTTAAACATTATAATTAACTATCCATCCATCCAATGGCTGATTGGCTCAAATTCAAGCGTTGGCCTCCCTTAACTTCTGCCTCCAATCATTTATATTTTGTGCAGCAAGCCTCCAGTTGCGACACTTGAGTAGATGTGCAGAATTTTCCTTAATACCATCCATCGTTTTTTTTTTCGGTCTTCCAACCCGTCTATTCTCCATAAAACTTGCTGTCGTTCATTAATAATTGCTGTAGGAGAGATTTTAGGCTCCCAGTTTTATAAAAGGTTCTAACATTCCAAGTGCCAATTCATAAGGCAATTTTCCTTTGCTTTAATCGTCGTTCCGAGGGCATGTGTGGTGTCTGAAAGGGAGGGGGGGGTGGGGGGCAGGGGGAGGGAGTGGAGAGGGGAAGAGGGAGAGGGGGAGAGAGAGAAAAAGAAACTCATTAATGACATACAATACGGAGGGTTGTTCATGATTCCTGGGGACAAGTTAGCATCACTAACCTGCTTATGGAAACCCGTGTCTCCACCAGCGCTTGTGTTCGATTGGTTGGCCTTGAACCCTAGCTACCGATCTGCAACGGAGTTTCCACTGCAGAAGTGCTTTACGAAGAACAACGATGTCGATTATGGACCACTCCTTGCAAGCTTTCCATAGACCTTCAATATAGCGTGGTCTCCTACTTCCAAGTGCCCTTTTTAGGAGACCAAACGCACAAAAATCCATCGGTGCAGGCAGCATCGGGGGACTTGACAGGTATTTCACTGAAGGGCACTGCATGTATTCCAGTTGTCTGCTCCATTGTCTCCATGAACCGGCGTGTAGCAGCAGAGGTGTGGCTTGAAGCTTTGTCCTGATGGATCCAGACGTTCATTTCTCTACCATAGAGGGAAGGTATCTCAGAGGTATACATTGGTGACAGGACATTCCTTTGGTAGTAGGCAGAGTTAACTTTAGCTTTTTTTTTTTTGTACTCTGCGGATGATTAACTTGCCATTGTAGCAAAATCCTGCAATTATGAAGCCGCGTGAAAAACTATCGGTATACCACCTTTCAATTGTTTCACCTCTTGGACGGTAAAAATTGCTCGTGGCTTATTTGTATCATTAACCCATTCGCTTCAGTTTTAAATATTCAATACATTTTCCCAAAAAAACCGGAATTAAGTTACCGTAAATGTTATTGTCTATTTCAGACATTGAAAACAAACAAAAGATAACGGCACTTGCGATCAAAACAAGGGTGAAGGCCAAAATACATTCCTCTACTAATAATAGTTGTTAATAAAATGTTACCCTGTCAAGGGATGTACAAAATATAGCAAAATATGTAACAGCAGAGTTAAGCGAGTCTACCTCGTCTTTTGAGGCGAATGGGTTAAGGTATACATATGCCTCATCTAAAGTCACTATAAACATCCATTTATCACCCGCAAGATGGCGTTCATAGAGCTTTCTACTGTTGGTGCGCCTTTCTGCAATGTGTCTCGGTAGGAGCTTGTGAACCCAGCTTTATGTCGCTTTTCTAAGTTTACATTTTTGTTTATTATGTTGTTTACGGTTGCTAGAGAGATTCCAACTTCACTGCTATTGCTCGTTGGGTGGTTGGATTGTTTCCTGTCACAAGGACTATAATATTCCTGACCACCTCAGGGGTGCGGCATGTAGCAGGTTTAGGGTGTGCTTTTTTTCTCAGGAATCAATCCCATACGGGTTTTACCTTTTTTATTAAGAACTGAGTAAATCCCATTCCTGGATATGTTGAAACCATGCTTCTTGCACATTTCAATGATAGCACTATAGCTGTAATTAGCGTCGGAAAGGGCTGTTACGTATCCCTCCCAGAAAGGATCGATTTTCCTTGGCATACTAACGAGAAAACGAGATCCGAACACTGTGGCAGGTAGCACTCGACTAAATGAACATGTGCTGTTGTGGGCAGCATCTCTGCGTAAATAGTAGTGACGTCACCACCTTTCGAACTTGTCCCCAGGAATCGTGAACAACCCTCCGTAAATTTAGTTCTGGAGAAAAATAATTATTTAAGCGTGACTTAAAAATGTCAAGCGATAGTCCAGTGAGTTAGTTGTATATACGATTATAATATGTATGTTATGCTTTAGCAGCCACAAGATTTTTGTGAACAAAACTCTGCATATAACGAATTAAAAACAATAAGGTCGAGTTTGTTAACCAACCTAATGTACCGTTAGTGGGGGTTAATCCGACGTAAAAATTAAAACATCACTCTAGCAGGAGCAATTTTCATTTTTTCTAAATAGCTCGATATTTGCGTTGATATAAAACGAGAAAACTTCTCACCAAAAATTGGTCGTGTTCGCCACGTTTATTTTCTCGCAACTGGATACATACGATTTAGTTAACAAAAGAAATGTATATTCCGTAAATCAGCAAAATCGAATCATTAATTCGACTTGCTAAGGAATTCCCTTAGTTTACACAGTTCCTGCGTGACGGACTTTTATTTATACAGTAAAATTTGTTTAATACGGAACGTTAATAATGCAGAAATCCGTCCAATGTGAACAAATATATTGGTCCCGGCGAAATAATAGTAATTTTACGTGTATTTATTTTACATAAAACGGAATCTGTCCAACGCAGAAACGGAAATTATTTCTACACAATTCTTGAAAAAAATATAAAGCGGAAAGACAGAGAAATAAATTAGTTTCCACTTCATTGTATTTCCATTAGACCAAACAAATAATAAGGAATGATTCCTGCCGCCGGGTTAATCAGAGATTCTACCTGTACCTGAATATTTTTTTTTCGGCCTCACTGCACACCCGTTATGCAAAATACCGATACCTGTCTTACAAATAATCAGTGCACTGTAAAATATTATATTAGATTAAGTTCTAAGACCGATCTTTGACGGGTAGCGTTTTGAATTTACCGAATAAAGATGGCTAAAACATATGTATCATTGTCATTAAACAAAAAAGTGAAAGTGATTGAAGATAAATCTCCAAATTTTCGGACCGATGCTCCAAAGTCAAGCTCTAGCTGTTGCTAAATCCCTAGGGAATAACGATTTCAAGGCATCTTTAGGTTGGCTGTACAGTTTTAAAAGGCGACAGACACTACGTAGTGTGGAATGAAATTAGGGGGGGATCAAAGAATGTGGACGTAAATGTAGTTAGTGAGCGCATACTTTAATTTCAGGATACGCGCCTAAGATATATTTTTAACGCTGACGAAACGGGACTGTTTTTTTCGCGCATTACCGTCGAAGTCGCTCATACATACTATACAGTAAAATCTCCTTATTCGCGGGGGATACGTTCCGCAAATATGGAATGATAATTTGTATGGGTATATATGGGATAGTTCCAAGTTTACAGAATAAAATAAAAATCATCTGCCTTTCAAGCATTAGACCCAGTGGCCCGTTACGGTCTCCCGCCATCTCTGAAAAGGTCGACCCACAGATCTTCTGCCTCGAGGAATGTAGTGAAGAATTTGTTTTGGTATTTTGTGACGATCCATGCGCTGAATATGGGCTAGCCAATTGTTTCTATATTCTTGGAGGTATTCAAATATAGGTACGATATTTAACTCTCTGGCTATTGTTGAATTTCTTTGGCGGTCTAGAAGGCTATAACCTGCAGTTCGTCGCAGAAATTTCATCTCCGTGGCTGTAATATGACGGTCATCCTGAGTTCTGATGGTCCAAGTTTCACTGCCATAACAGATTGTGGGTCTAGCGAGAACTTTATAGATTTTCATTCTTGTGTGTCTCTGCACTTTTGATGGTTTAAAAACTTGGTTGATGATTCTTAAAGCTTTATTATAGTTTTGTATTTTAAAGGATATATCACTTTCCTCATTATAAGTTAGATTATATCCTAAGTATTTAAATTAATTTACTTGTTCTAATATTGAATTCTGAATACAAATTTTACTTCTTGCTGGGAATTTCCCTTGAAAGGCCATAACTTTAGATTTTGTTGATATTTCCATGTTAAATCGTTGGGCTATTATATTAAGATGATGAGTGGAATATTGTAATTCATCTTCATTATTGCCGAAAAGAGCCTGTTCATCTGCATATAAGAGTGTGTCTAAAATTGTGTGTCTTGAGAGAGGAATATTACCATGAACTGTCAATCTCCAGTGTCTGATGATAGCATTAATGTATACGTTAAATAGAAGTGGTGATAGAGGGCATCCTTGTCTGACTCCGCAATTTATATGTTTCCAATCTGACAATTCTGTTCCTATTTGTACTGCTATGATGTTATTTTTATACAGATTAAAAATTGTTTGGATCAGCTGATTTGGTGTTCCATTATCAGTTAAGATATCTAAAAGTTTTTGTCTGTCAACTCGATCAAATGCTTTAATAAAATCTATAAACGCTATATGTAGTTCTTATTGAATTCTTTGTGCTTTTCGATAAGAAGTTTTAAGGTGAAATAACCATCGGCACAGGATCTTCCCTTACGAAAACCATAAAATAAAAATTATCAGAATAAAATCAATTAATGAGAGATTTTTACAATTTCTATTAATTATTACTGTCAGGTTTAGGCAAGGACTTAAAGAACTTGGTAATTTTTTTTTCCTGTTTTGCCGCTTTTAAAGGTCTTTCAGTTAATATTGATATTCAGCTGTGAATTCTCGATAGAATTCCTTATTTTGATTTCAGATTTCTTGATTTATTAACATTAAAACAGCGTGATATGGACGCAAACGGCTCGCCAACGCGTATAAACGGTGAAGCATTTCTATTTTTACTTTAAGCGGCAACACAATTTTTTTTCTCTTCGGTACTAATTTTTCTTTCCTTTTACTCGACATTATAAACTGGGAACAAAGCACAAGAGACACGTATTATTCAATCACAATTATTGCAATGACAAGTTGAAACAATAATATACCGATCGTGGCGTTGGATGCATTTATCGAAGTACATAATATCGGCACGTGAAATACGTCAATAGCTTTTAACAATGAACTTTGGGGTTAGTATCAGTAAGATTTGGTTTGTTTTTACACTTATTTGTTCATTTGGTTTAAATCACTATTTGTAAAAGCTGCCTTGGCACATGCCTGCAGTTGATGGTTAATAAAGGATACTAATCCTTCTAATATACCGACTGGATCCGCGAATAAAGCAATTTTTAGCCGCGAATACAGGAACTGTGTCGCATTTTTTAACTCGCGATTAAGGAGCTTTTACTGTACTTTGCTTTTCAAAGACAGCGGAACTACAATTAATCCAAGATCCGTAAAAAGCATACATGGTACTCTATAATGTAAGATTATTAAGTTTTAATTCTTCATAATGCGGAATTTTGTCGAATGTGGTAAAAAAGATCCCATGCGATTCCGCTTTGAACAAGTTTTACTATATCATCAAATACGGAGAACGAAGTTCACCAAAACATCCACCGAGATTTATCCTTCCCAGTTGGTATACTTAGCTAGAGATGGCACTATGCTAGATATAATCAATTGTAGTCGATTTCTCAGTATCGACCTGGTCTTGACGTAATCATTTGTCTCGATATTTAACGATATTTAATGCATTTTGGGTGACGTACAAATAAGGAAAAAGTGATTTTCTTGCTGCGCTGATAACAAACATGCAATTATGGATTCTAGTATTTTGTAGCAACTGACATTAACAAAGGAAAGAGGTTTGTACTTCGACAGTTTACAATTAGCTAAAAAGGTGAACATTACAAGTGACATTTGTTGTGCCGACATATATAAATAATTGTAAACATACAGCATTGCAAGCTACAGTTTTTCTAATTCTAAATAACGTTAAACATCGGCGGTGAATGTTTAATTAATGCACGCCTACTATTGAAAAATGGCCTGTCTGTTATCACTGTATAGAAAACTAACTATTAACATATTTTAAATAGTTCATTGGGACCATGGGAATATTAAACGATATGGATAGGCGCCTTTTAAAAATATTTTAATATGTCAATATTAGGATAATTTGTTAGCATGCAGTACTGAACTGTTAATGCGTTCTTTATTGAACAATATATATGGCAAACCCCTTTGTTACCAAGATGGATGATGAATAAATTAATGTAATTATTGCCAAGGTGGATGCTTCAATTCACATTTATATATATATTGGACTTGAATTAAAAAATCGGATGTTACATTAAGCATTTGCGCGTCTGTAAAATTCGTTTCACAATATTCACGCAATTCTATAATTATTTTCAATATGTGAAAATCGCAAGAAATGTTTATAAAATCGTTTAAAAAGTGTATAGTGCAGCAGTTAGCGTAAGGATGTTGTATGGAAAATCGTGTGAGACAAACAGGTAACCTCAGCCAAAAATTCTAACGCAAAATAATTCACATTGACTTGATGACGTCTTTCTTGCATAGGTTATTAGTTGGTCACATTTCAGTTAGTTTTAAATATAGGTTAATTAGTCCTAAACTTAAAAAGTAATACAAATTGCGGCTATTCACCAGAATGACTTACCTTTGATTTTTTAGTTTATTGTTGTGAATTATAGCTTTTCTTCTGTATTTATTAATATTTTAAACTTTTTCAAACAATTTTTATAGCATTATTTGGCAATTTTTAAGTATTTATTTGAATATGCAAATCACAACATTATGCAAATATTTTTGTTTTAGGCCTACTATTATTTACAAGTTAGATGCTTCACTTTACATTCGTGCACACTGGTCTTAAATTAAAAAAAAAAAAGTTCATACAAACCATTTAGATCACAATTTCATTAGATTAGATAGCAGAGATGGTTTTGGTTTTTTTTTTTGAGACCCGAACACATCAACCTTATTTTTGGTTAATTTTATTAAAACATCTTTATGAAATGAATGAGATGAAATCTATCCTAAGATGATACATAGTCTGTCAGGTATTCATGGTGTGACACATCATGCATTCACACATTTATGTTTTTGTCATTTTTTGCGAACATTCTGATTTTTTAAAATGACTATATCTTCGGACATTTTTTAAAATAAAATTGGGGATTCTCCACTTTAATCTACCTGATATATTTTCAAAGTCCTATAGAACAGTGCACATGCGTCAGAGTTTATAGAGCCAGCGATAACTCACCATCGAACCACATATCAATTATCATTTTTTTTGTTTTATATATTTAGACACATTTAAAATGTAACAAACCTAAAAGCTAACTAACTAACTCACAAATAACCTAATTCAGTTACTCTAACCTAGAGTGGATCCCATGAAACACCCCTTTTTTTCACTCCTTAACAATTGCAACCATCGATAACCCACTGGTTCCAACTATATAATATACTCTCCGGAGAATATGTCACCATCACAATATATGTATTTGAATAAATACTTAAAAATTCTAAAATAAAGTTATACAAATTGTTTTAAATATTTTAAAATATTTAAAAATATTACTAAATACAGAAGAAGAATTATAATTCACGATAATAAACTGAAAAATCGAGGGTAAATCATTCTAAAGAATAGCCATACAATTTTTAAAATTGGCTAAATTACTTACCTTCTCATATGTGTCCTTCATATCAAATTTCATTAAAATCATAACTGATTTATTTATTTTTTATCAACCTGACATGGAATTGCTCATATGTAAAAAAAGAAAAAAGAGAACTGTTTGCTGAATTAATAGGTGTAAGTTGTGAAGAATGGCTACAGGTACAAGTGAGTCAGCGGTGCTGGATTTATTTGATGATGTTGACGATGCCAGTTCATCATCCAGTGACTATTTGAGCATTGCAAGTGATTCATGTGGCATTGGAAATGAGAATTCGTTTGGTTTCAACAAAGATGAAGTTCTGCAGCTGGTCGAGAAGTTAGACTACCCTGATGAAGTAAGTTTTGTGAAACTCAAGTTTCTCTCTCTCTTTCTTTTGCTCTTACCTTGAGGGTTCGTAAACAGTACCTGCTTTTTAATAACATCCTCAACATCTTCTATGCAAGATGCCAGTCTATGAATCTTAGAACAGACCATTAGTTAGTAACAATATTGAAAACTTACCGGATATCATTCATTCTAGCAACATGGTTGCCAACATGTTTATTTCTAACTTTATTATTAATTAATTTTTATTGACATTTCCGCTATAGTCAGTGGCTTATTCAACAATAACAATGGGAAAAACTGCACTTAAACTAGAGTGAAATATTTTCCAAGTCCTATAGAACAACAGTGTGCATGTGCCAGAGTTTATAGAGCCAGCGATAACCCACAATCAAACCACATATCGATTATCATCCTCGATTACTATTCGTCACTATGAAATTTAAGTGACCAATATTTGCAATAAATCCCCAAATCTATGTTAAAAAAATATATTAATATTAAAATTACCAAACGTTTATTAAAAATGGGTGTACACTTACTTATCACTCCCTAATGCTGATCAACCAGCAATAACCCAAAACCGATAGAAAAATCATAGACTAAGTAATATACTCTGTGGAGAAAATATCAGTTAGCATCACAATGTTGTCTAACAGTGTCATAATATTGTGATTTGCATATTTAAATAAATACTTCAAAATGGTCTAATAATGTTATAAAAATTGTTTGAAAAGTTTAAAATATTAAATAATAAAATTTGAAGAGAAAAATTTTCGCCTAGACCGGGACTCGAACCCGGGACCCTTGGCTTTCCGGGCCAAGTGCTCTACCAATGAGCTACCGGTAGCTCAGTTGGTAGAGCACTTGGCCCGGAAAGCCAAGGGTCCCGGGTTCGAGTCCCGGTCTAGGCGAAAATTTTTCTCTTCAAATTTAATTTATCTTTCATTGAGAAATGTTAAATTAATAATAAAAACAATATTAAATAATGTTTGAAAATACAGAAGAAGAGCTATAGTTTACAACAATATAACTGAAAAATCAAGCGCTAGTAGAAGTGCAGTTGAGCCATAACAATGATGTCACAGTCGTCCACCGCTGTGGTCTCGAGGTAGTGTGCTGCCTTGTCACACAGCAGGCCTGGGTTCGATGCCCAGTCGGGACAGTTTTTCAGGGTGAGGTTTTTATCAGGGTTTTTCCTCACCTGTAAGACAAATGTTAGGGAAACTTTAAGGCCCAAACGATCCCCAAAATTATATGCCATCGCAATCATCATTCATATTCATCTTAGATTAAGCTTAGGATTAGGGACTCTCCTGTCGCACCACTATCATCTTCACCCATCATATCTTCGGGGTAATGTAACCCTGCCTTCCAGGCGTCCCAACCTCAGAAGTGGGTTACAGTTATGCCATTGCCAGGAGAGAACACCAGAAATGTCTAAAAGGACAAATGGGGGCATTAAAAAAAATGTCACAGTCCAATGTTGAGTTTTAGCCTCTCCTTTATCAGGAGTTACGAGTACTAGACCGAGTTAATTTATTTATGCATATTTTCCTAGAGATGTCATGAATGATATGTGGTCAACATAACGACCCAATGAGACATAGATTAGGCAACTAAGCTTATTATTAGGATGAAGGTCGGTAAATTTTAATCAAAGGCCTTCTTATGATTTTATTATTCATTTCATACATCTCAATGATGGATAAATTATATTTGAAGAGAAAAATTATATGCTCAGATTGGGGCTTGAACCCAGGACATTTCAAACTGTATTCAAATGCTCTACCTAGTAAGCTCCCTGATCGAGCTCCAATCTAAATGCAAATTTCTTTCTTATATACGCTGTTAATTCCCATGCACCAAATGCTATGAAAGCTTTGCTTCTATCTTGCAAATTCCATTTCATAGTGTTCTGCCCTACAGCAGGTCCTTCACTGCAATCATAGCATTTTCATGCCATGCTTTGCAGTTTTACTAGGGAATTATACGAGGGCGGATCGGAAGGTAACGCACAATAATTTTTTTCTGCCTTGGTATTGCAGCTAGAATGTTGAAATTTCACAGAGATATAGTTTGAAGGTTTCACTACAGATGGTATTTTTTTCTCAGGTGCACCTCTTGCGAGAGAAGCTTGAACTATGCAACAAAGATGGCGCGCATGCTACAGTCGTCCAACTGTGAGGATCGGAAAGTAACGCACAATATTTTTTTTTAAAAAGTTTAATAGTAAAAAAAAGGAAAAAAATCACAAATGAACTTACATCTTTTACCTACTTTTCGACATAGTCACCAACTTTCTCAACACATTTTTCCCATCGTGTTGCGGGATTGCTGCTGTTGTCGGCCGGCCAGAGCGTGGCGAATCACTAAGGTTCACGCGTCCCTCTTGGAAGAATGTGCACCACCTGGAGACATTGCTACGGTCCATACAATCATCCCCATACACGCCACGCATGTCCCTGTGAATTTCACTGGGTTTATGCCCTTTGGCCCACAAAAATCGAACAACACTTCTCTGTTCCTCACAGGTGGACGACTGTAGCATGCGCGCCATCTTTGTTGCATAGTTCAAGCTTCTCTCGCAAGAGGTGCACCTGAGAAAAAAATACCATCTGTAGTGAAACCTTCAAACTATATCTCTGTGAAATTTCAACATTCTAGCTGCAATACCAAGGCAGAAAAAAATTATTGTGCGTTACTTTCCGATCCGCCCTCGTAGGTGTGGTAGCTTCCCGTTGCTTTCCACATCAGGGGCGATAAGGATGATGATGATGACCAGATGATGTTCTGGGATCTTTTTGGCCTCAGAGCTACCTACATTTGTCTTACGAGCGAAGAAAAACCCTGGAAAAAACCTCACCCAGGAAGCTGTCCTGACTGGGAATCGAACCCGGGCCCGATGCATGACAAGGCAGCATGCTACCTTGAGACTACAGCGGTGGACATCTTGCAAATGGTGGCTCCTTTATTAAGAAAAGAAGACCTTTAATTGGGAATTTTACATTACATTATAAAGCCAGTACGGCTTCTTTTGATGTTTTTATTATTCATTTCATACATCTCAATGATGGATGAATTATATTTAAAGAGAAAAATTATATACTCAGATAGCGAATATGAGAGAAAAATTTGTGTTTAGATTGGAGCTCGCTTAGGTAGCTCACTCGATAGAGCATTCAACTAGAATTCGAAAGGTCCTGGGTTTGAGCCCCAGTCTAAGCATATAATTTTTCTCTTCAAATATAAAGGCCTTTTTATATTCAGGCTTACACCTACTTCACAAGCCTGAAATCTTCAGACTCGGGACCCCCAGGGTGGATTTCTCAACTGAAGTCTAAACCATGACCCCGGTTTTCCAATTTTTTATTGTTTCCATAAAATTTATAAAAATGATTAAAAATTCACAGAAATTGTTATGAAACCATAGATATGATTCAGACATTTGTTTCTGTAATTAATAACCATAGATTTTCAGTTTTTATGGTTGTTATGGAAATATTAAAAAATTGGAAAACTAGGGTTGTGGTTTAGATTTCGGTTGAGAAATCCACCCACAGCTTAAAGTCCCTCCTGGAGGACTTGCTCCTTGGATTTTTCCATCCTAAATAAAATCAATTTACCCTAGCCATTTGAACCCTATAGCAGGATTTTATCATCATCATCATCATCATCATCATAGTACATTCACGAATTTAGGCCATTTGTTGACCTGTTTCGGCCTCAAGAGAAACACCATCCAAAAGTCTTTTGAATGGACGTCCTGGTCTTCTTCTTCCTGCAGGTTGATATCTTAACATTAGTGACGTGTGTAATACCTCTCCTACCCAATTCTCATCCTCACCTTCTCGTGGTACAACCTGTTTTCACAAACGAGGCTCTGAGGACCGAGTCACGGCGGTATAACCGTTCCATTGGGTACTGAGTAAATGCAGTATCCTAATGTCTGTTCAGAGACTAAAAGGTAGCAGCCCTACCACTGGACTACTTAGCGTCGGGCCAGTAACCTGTTCTAAGGAACTTCAAAACTACTTTCAAGTCTCAACACGAAAAAATCCAGAAGGAATTTTAATATCATAATGAATATAAAAGTTAAAAATTTTGTATTTTAAAATTCTTTTAATATTTATATATAACATATAAATAAAAACATCTAAATAATTCATTGTTGAATAAAAATGTCTCAGTAACAATTAAAGAAATTGCACTACTTAACGGTTTTTGTAAAGAATGCTTTTAAAAATTGTTTTAAGTCATTGTTGTCAAAATTATAAATCCTTCTATTATAACTGTAATAAGAACACCTGCATAACTTCATATTCCTAAATGAAAGTAAACTAAACTCTGATTGGATGTTAAAACAATTAACTTTCTTATTTAACAAATCAAATTAAACCTTATATATATAGAACTTTTAACCAATAGAATTTAAAATTACCATCATGTGATGTAATAATGGTCTTAAAATTATAAAAGAATTATACTATTCATTCTGCATACAACTTTCAACAAAGATAGTGGCAATAAGAGCTCTCAAGATAAAATGTAAAATGTAATATTTAATACAAGAAGAATAATTGATATAAGAAGAAAAAGAATTTATTTTTAATTGAGGGTGAAGAATAATACCACCTATATTTACTTAATCTGCTGGCAAATTAAGACGTGAATAAATTTGCAATTATTTCTACAAGAAACATTTTTTAGTAATTTTGAAGTGTTTTCCTATTCAGTATACCAACTTCCGACCTTAAGAAAAGAATTCGGCTCTACCAAAAATTAAACCTAACCTGAACCAGTAATTCTTTTCGGGACACCAATTCTTCTTCAAAATGTTACTACAACATCAGGCATGAAGAGAATTACTTCTTCAACCCATAACCCTCGGGGCCAGAGGCAATATATTATTGCCTTTGTTAGCACAATATCAAAATCTGGATCCTAGAATGAACCAGAAGTTATTAACTATATGACCTCAGCTTGTAAACTATCTTGAAAGCTGTTGATTAGATGGGATATATTTTTATGGTACCAATATGTTTTCTTTTTTTTAATGCTAGATTTTTCGGCTCATCAGCAGTTCAACTTACCCTTGATTTTTTAGTTTATTGTGGTAAACTATAGCTCTTCTTCTGTATTTAGTAACATTTTTTAATAATTTAAACTATTTCAAACAATTTTTAACATCTTCTTCTTCCTTCCAAGTATTAGCCAAGGCGGCTGGGTGGGAGAACAGTGCCTTTTTATTTACGCACTTTAACAGTACATAATTGGCATACATATTAATCAAATACTATATTTAACGTATTTCAATCTGGGAAAGTTATTATCATTTCTTTATTTTCTCGTAAATATGAAAATAAAGTGGGACTATTTCCTGTCAGTTCTTACTTCTAACCAGCGATAAACCACCGATTATCACAACGATGAACACCGATGACCACAGATACACCACCGATACAGCATATCAGTGGCTTCAACAAATTATGTCCGAATTTGTCTTTTACATATTTAACCACTTAAAATAATAAAAAGGACATTCCTTGGAATTCACCTACGTTAGAGTAATTGATTTAGTTTCCATTCAATGATTTAGGTTTGGTTAGCTTTTAGTTTCCTTGCATTTTAAATCTGATTTAATACGTAACATAAATGACCTCTTCATATCTGTTATTCTATGGAACATTCAACATGTCTGACAGTTACAACGTAAAATCATATTTCCACTACTTCATTTCATGATAGGTTTCAATATTTTGACGATGGTTAAATCCCAGAGGTAAATGGTATCATTAACACTTTGTAATACTTTAAATTACATCAAAAATGGCATAAGTCGCGTAAGTAAAAAGCTGGTCTTGTACAACCCCACCACCAAGGCCTGTTACGATCCTATAGAAAATTTTCCCTCCAGTGTTTCATAGGATGGCCTAGAGATCTTCGTCCTCTTGGTATATAATTATAAACAGCTTTGGGAATCCGATTTGAACTCATTCTTTCAAGATGGTGTTTGCAATTTAGTTGGTACTGTTTAATATATTCCAAAATTGGCGTAGTCTTCAATTATTTTAAGATATCGGTGTTCCTTTTCCGATCCTATCAGGTGTAACCAATTTTTAACATTATTTGACAATTTTTAAGTATTTATTTAAATACACAAAACATTAACATTATGACACTGTTAGACAATATTGTGATGCTGACTGCTATTTTCTCCACAGAATATATTACTTAGTCTATGATTTTTCTTTCTTCTTCCCAGCGATAACCTATTAACAACCCACTGGTGGGTTATTGCTGGTTGGAACGATGTTAGGAAGTGATAAGTTAGTGTATACCCATTTTTAATAAACGTTTGGTAATTTGAATATTATTGATATATTTCTTTAAAATAGATTTGGGGATTTATTGCAAAAATTGATCATTCAAATTTCAAAGCGACGTGCTGCCATCTAGCGTAAGCTGTATAAACTTTAGTACGATATCAATAATAATAATTATGTGGCGAGCAGCGATAACCCACTAGACAAGGATGATAATCAATATGTTGTTCGATGGTGGATTATTGCTGGCTCTATAAACTCTGGTACATGTGCACTGTTGCTCTATAGGAGTTAGAAAATGCAAGAAAATATTTTGGGTAAGTTAAACTGCTGTTTCTCTGATTTTTCAGTAGTACATATTACTGGTCAGGTTAAGAAAACCATCTATAATGGCTGGGGGAACCAACATACTGACCAAATGTCATCCTTAAACTGGCAGAATGATTGTCTACCTCTGTGTTTAATACATGTGAATGTGAGGCCAGAAGCCTCCTGGTAGGCTAGGGTCCTATCAAAGTTTCATCACTAATTTCATTACTGTTCTGTCGTCCAGGGGAAATGTTTCTTACTCCATCTGTTGGTGGATTGATGAATCTCCACATTAATTCAAATCTCTAAGGAATTTCAAAATTCATTAGTTTTTCTTTCTTGCTTTTCTTTTTTAATGTGGATTTTTTCATAAAATGTGAGCTCTTTTGGTTTTCTGCTTGTTTTATTAAATTGACCTTTATTTCAATTAGATGCTTTTCAAACCAAGCATGAGCAGCTAAAACATCTAATTGAAATAAAGGCTAGTTTAATCTATCTATCTATCTTCGGGGTTTTTTTTACAGCTGCTGCCGTCTTCCCGTACCAAACCTCCAAAGCCTACGATCTTGGGCATCTTCAATGCTTAGCCCTCTTGCTTGCATTAATGTCTTCATGTTTTCCTTCCATGTTAACTTCAGTCTCCCTCTCTTCCTCCTTCTAGTCGGATGCCATTGATATAGTTGCTTTGGCCATTGCACATCTTCCATTCTTAAAACATGTCCTAATCACTTTAATTCCTTCTCCTCAATTCTTTCAATTATGCTTTCTTCTGCTTCCATTATATTTCTAATTTCCTTATTTGTGACATTTTCTAATTTTGACTTTCTGGCACTTCTGCGTAAATAATCAATTTCTAGAGCTATTAGTCTATTCTTGTAGTACTTAATGATTGTCCATACCTCACTTCCATACATTGCAACAGATTCCACCAATGTTTTACCAATATATTTTTTTGTGTCTTTCCAAATATGCTTATCCCACCATATGGAATTTAACGATGATATTATTTTGCTACTCAATTCAATTCTATGTTTTATATTCTCTTTGCCTATACCTTCAATGTTATCCATAATTATTCCCAAATATTTAGTTTGTTTCACTTGCTTTATTTGGATTCCTTCCTCCAATATTAAATTTTCTCTTTCAGTTATTCTTTCTAGTTTAATCAAACAAGTAGAAAAACTAAAAGAGCTCACGGTTTGGAAAAAAATTCCACACTAAAAAAAAACTAATGAATTTTGAAATTCCCAGGAAATTTGATTTGATTTTGAGGTTCATTGGTCCACCAACAGATGGAGTAAGAAGCAGTTTTCCTGACGACAGAACATCAGTCATGAAATTACTGATGATGAAACCAGTTTAATTAGAAAACTGGACATGTAGTGAGGTGTAAAGAATTTTAATTTAAATCTAAAATTAAACCACATAGTGATTTTTCATATAATAGTTCAAAGTATATTTTCCTCTTCAAATTAAATTTGTCATTTGGTGTGAAGTGATAAATTTAATATTAAACATCGATTTTGATATAATTTTCTTCATGCAATTTCACACTCTAGTTATCAATGTTACCTGCAGGTATCTCTGATGTTCCTGTTGACAGACAACATTGCTGCCACATTTGATGAACTGATGAAGCCATTGGAACGTGGTAGTGTTTTTTCTGATTGGCTTAAGTCACAGACAGATGGCTTTTGGGAAGATAAACTTCTTGAATCTCTCTGCATTATTCAGAACTTTCAGGTGTGTTCATTTTTTTGTTTTGTTTAACGATTATGTGCTTTCAATGTTTTTATTTGAATTGACATCTTTTGATCTTGGATAGAATCTAATTTAAGAAAGAAAAATTATTGTTTGAATCGGGATTTGAAACCTGGACCTCTAGTTCTACATACTAGTGTGCTGTCCATTACACCATTCAAATGACGATACAAACATTAACATTTCTTAAGTTATGTAGATAGGAAATAACACTATGAGGTTTATTTTAATATTGTTTAGTTGTTTAAGGAACAAAAAATGATTAATGAAAGTACTCTTCAGACAGATAAAGATGTTGCTAAAAAAATTCAAGAAGTTCACATACCATCCTTTAGTATTTGACAAGTTTAAAAAATCTTCAACAAATTCAACATTAAATTAGCACCGAAAAATGATTACAGCTTAGGTAATTTATTAAAAACCAACAAAAATGAAAAGATTGAAGACTGCAAAAAATCGGGAATTTATCAAATTAATTGTAAAGATTGTGAAAATATATATATAGGAAAAACAAAAAGGAATCTAAATACAAGATTAAAGGAACGCCTCAGAAATGTTAAAAATGGAGAAACCGAAAAAATCTGCAATAGCTGCACATGCCTGGTCAGAAAAACATAGAATAGAAACCAAAACAAAATTACTTAAACAATTGGAAAAACCGAAGGAACTCACAATTTGGGAAAAAATTTACATATGCAAGAATAAAAACACAACTATGAATTTTGAAATACCCTGTTATAAGGAGAGGGGATTGATTTGGAAGTTTGTCGGTCAGCCATCAGATGGTGCCGAGGTCAGTCTGCAGGATAGAAGGCCGTTGGACATCAGTTGTGAACATAATACAGCATTGAGAATGTCACAAATGAAGTGAAGAAACTCAAGTCTGCTTGGGAGTTAAGAAGTATGAGGTGAGTGAAGAAACAACTAAACAATATTAACATTTCTTTTAACTTATACATACAATTCAGAATTGTATAACTTGAAAGAAATGTTAATGTTTGTATCGTCATCTGAATGGTGTAATGGACAGCACACTAGTATGTAGAACTAGAGGCCCAGCATTCAAATCCTGATTCAAATATTAATTTCTCTTTATTAAATTAGATTATATGCTTATTCGGTTTATGGTCGCCAAAGAAGTTGATGATTAGATTTGTGATGGGTTCTTATAGTATGTCTCATTCCATAGCTAAGAGGTTTAAGGCATGATGCCTTGGTGGGACATGGGCTGGTTTTACTCCACTTGGGGGAAGAAATTTTCTCATGGAATTTTGGCCAGTATGGGACCAATGCCCATTCAGCATCATGAGGAATTTGGATAGCTACTGTAAGTATCAGCTCCAGGTTGAGAAGAGAAAACTAGCTATAATGGCTGGTGAACCTGTCACGCTGACCATATGTCACTCCTATATGGACAGATGATCATCCATCTATGTGATTAACACATATGGGTGTGAGGCCAGCAGTTGCCTTCTAGGCCTGTCGTGCCATGGAGTTTTCTTATAGACTGATGGTGTAATATCTGTGTACTAACTAAACTAACTGGCACTGTCAAACCCATAGGTTCATGGCCGTGTGGACATAAGCTATCCACACATCTCTATCCTAAGCTAACGTTTTTCCAATCATCCCCTTACAATCTACTTCCCTCATATCATAATTGTTATTCTTTCACCTCAATTGATCTACCAACTGAGTGTTTTCCCTCTGGTTTTCTTAGAAGCAGCCTCCATGAAGCTGCCAAAAGGCTTACCCATGCCAGACAGGTTGAAGGCGATAAGCCAGACGGGAAAAGTACCTAGGTTGAAAGAGTGACAGTCTTTCACTAATAAAATACAACTGTTAAGAAATGTGGAAGTGGATTCAAAAGGAGTATAATTTCCTGGAGGAATAATAGTCCCCCCATTTGGTTTTCTGGATGGAGACTACTTCAGGGAATCCATGCCAAAGGTTCAAACACAGGGACATGTTTCTAGGAACATGAAATATCTGTGTACATGCATTTTTTTAACATAAAAATACAACTGTTAAGAAAAGCAGACATGGATTCACGAGGTAAAATTTCTTATGTCCACCGCCATGGTCTCGAGGTAGCATGCTGCCTTTTCATGCAGTGGGCCCAAGTACGAGTCTCGAATGGGACAACTTTACTGGGTGAGATTTTTCTTTTTAGGGTTTTTCCTTACCTATTAGACAAATGTCAGGAAACTTTAAGACTCAAATGATCCCCGAACATTATATGACCATCATAATCATCATTATTCATATTTGCCTTAAATGTTAACTATTATAACAATCAGTGATGCTTTAGTTTGTAGTTACTTGGCAACACAACCTGTACTTTACATTCTAACAAAACATAAAATAAGCTTCAACAAAACATAAAATAAACTTTAATGATCGTTGAGATATATATATATAACAACAATGTTTGTTGATTTATCATGCATTTTTTTCTCCAAGGCTATCTCTAAACATATTGTTTCGGCAATAAATAAATTTCATTAAATATACTAAAATGTACAACTTACACTAAAATACTGTCAACATAGTTAAAATATTGTCGACAACACTTTACAAAATTAGGTTTAGTAACTTGTTGCTCTTAGAACACTCTTTTCTGTCATGTTCTAATTTGAGCATCTCATTACTAAATCTCTGCTTTTGTAACTAGTTGTCTAAATAATTATTAGGATTAAGAACTCTCCTAATGCACCACTACCATCATCATCACCAATCTTACCTTTGGGCAGCGTAACCCAGCTTTCCAAGTGCCCCAACCTCAGAAGTGAGTTACAATTACACTAATGCCAGGAGAGAACACCAGAAATGTTGAAATAACAATCTGTGGCATTGAATAAAAAAGATGTCTCATTTGACTTTCTCGGTAAGGACAACAACTTCAGGGAATCCAAGAAACAGTCTCCCATTTGACTCTCTGGGTAAGGACTATTTCAGGGAATCCAAAAAAAAAAGCAGTCTCCTATTTGACTCTCTGGGTAAGGATTACTTCAGGAAATCCTAAAAACAGTCTCCCGTTTGACTTTCTGGTTAAGGACTACTTCAGGAAATCCAAGAAAACAGTCTCCCATTTGACTCTCTGTGTAAGGACTATTTCAAGGAATCCAAAAAAGTCTCCCATTTGACTCTATGGTTAAGGACTACTTCAGGGAAATAAAAAAAAACGGTCTTCATTTAACTCTTTGAGTAGGAAGAACTACTTCAGAGAATCAAAAAAACAGTCTCCCATTTGACTCTCGGGTTAAGGATTACTTCAGGGAATCCAAAAAAGAAAAACGGTCTCCCTTTTGACTCTCTGAGTAGGAAGGACTACTTCAGGGAATCCAAAAAAAACCTCCCATTTGATTCTCTGGGTAGGAAGGACTACTTCAGGTAATCCAAAAAAGAAAAACGGTCTCCCTTTTGACTCTCTGAGCAGGAAGGACTACTTCAGGGAATCCAAAAAAAGTCTCCCATTTGACTCTCTGGGTAGGAAGAACTACTTCAGGGAATCCAGAAAAGAAAAGGCAGTCTCCCATTTGACTCTCTGGTTAGGAAGGACTACTTCAGGGAATCCAAAAAAGAAAAATGGTTTCCCTTTTGACTCTCTGGGTAGGAAGGACTACTTCAGGGAATCCAGAAAAGAAAACAGTCTCCCATTTGACTCTCGGGTTAAGGATTACATCAGGGAATCCAAAAAAAGTCTCCCATTTGACACTCTGGGTAGGAAGGACTACTTCAGGGAATCCAGAAGAGAAAAACAGTCTCCCATTTGACTCTCTGGTTAAGGACTATTTCAGGGAATCCAAAAAAAGTCTCCCATTTGACTCTCTGGGTAGGAAGGACTACTTCAGGGAATCCAGAAAAGAGAAAAACAGTCTCCCATTTGACTCTCTGGTTAAGGACTATTTCAGGGAATAAAAAAGTCTCCCATTTGACTCTCTGGGTAGGAAGGACTACTTCAGGGAATCCAGAAGAGAAAAACAGTCTCCCATTTGACTCTCTGGTTAAGGACTATTTCAGGGAATAAAAAAGTCTCCCATTTGACTCTCTGGGTAGGAAGGACTACTTCAGGGAATCCAGAAAAGATAAACAGTCTCCCATTTGCCTTTCTGAGTAGGAAGGACTACTTCAGGGAATCAATGTCAATGTTAAGTTATGTAGATAGGAAATAACACTATGAGGTTTTTTAATATTCTTAATGCACAAGAAAATAAACAAATTTAAAGAACAAAAAATGATTAATGAAAGTACTCTTCAGACAGATAAAAATATTGGTAAAACATTCAAGAAGTTCACATACCATCCTTTAGTATTTGACAAGTTTAAAAAAAAATTCATAAATTCAACATTAAATTAGCACCGAAAAATGATTACAGCTTAGGTAATTTAATAAAAAGCAACAAAAATGAAAAGATTGAAGACTGCAAAAAATCGGGAATTTATCAAATTAATTGTAAAGATTGTGAAAATATATACATAGGAAAAACAAAAAGGAATCTAAATACAAGATTAAAGGAACACCTCAGAAATGTTAAAAATGGAGAAACCGAAAAATCTGCAATAGCTGCACATGCCTGTAGAAGAAAACATAGAATAGAAACCAAAACAAAATTACTTAAACAATTGGAAAAACCGAAGGAACTCATAATTTGGGAAAAAATTTACATATGCAAGAATGAAAATACAACTATGAATTTTGAAATACCTGGTTATAAGGAGAGAGGACTGATTTGGAAGTTCGTCAGTCAGCCATCAGATGGCGCAGAGGTCAGTTTGCAGGATAGAAGGCAGTCGGACATCAGTTGTGAACGTGACACAGCATTGACAATGTCACAAATGATGTGATGAAACCCTTGGTTTGCGAGGAGTTATGAAGTATGAGGTGAGTGAAATAAAAAATAAACAATGTCAATGTATTAAATATAGGCACAGGTTTCTATACCTCTTCCAAGCTAAGTTCCTGTTGTAATGCAAAAAAACCTAATATATGACTGCATTTTCAGTGGTTAAATAATGATTTTATCTTTAAGTGTGTAAGAAAATGTATTTTGCTCTCTAACACTTGAAATAAAGGAAATAAAAATATATAGTATCTAGCACATGTCTATGTAAGATATATGAAGAATCTTAGAATACATAATTACGATTTTAATAGATTAAATAAGTTTTGTTAATAAATTAATGAGTCATTTTAACATCTTACCTCATATTTCATGTTTTTCAAACACGGTAACTATAGTTTTCAAATGATCTTGTCATTCATTTTCAACCGCCATTATGACTACCGGATATTCGTTGGAATCTCCCTCTATAACGTTGCCATCTGGTGTTGATTTGACGAACTTCGAGATATCGTTGCCATCTGGTGTTGATTCGATGAACTTCGAGATGAGGTCACGTTCATCCGGAATGTCGAAATTCATAGATTTAAATTTGTTCTTCTGTATAAATATTTTCTCCCAAACTGTCAAATCCGAAGGTTTTTCCAAATGTTTTAGAAGTTTAGCTTTTTTTTCAATTCTATGAAAACTTCTAGCTAAACTTCTAAAACATTTGGAAAAACCTTTGGATTTGACAGTTTGGGAGAAAATATTTATACAGAAGAACAAATTTAAATCTATGAATTTCGACATTCCGGATGAACGTGACCTCATCTCGAAGTTCATCGAATCAACACCAGATGGCAACGATATCTCGAAGTTCGTCAAATCAACACCAGATGGCAACGTTATAGAGGGAGATTCCAACGAATATCCGGTAGTCATAATGGCGGTTGAAAATGAATGACAAGATCATTTGAAAACTATAGTTACCGTGTTTGAAAAACATGAAATATGAGGTAAGATGTTAAAATGACTCATTAATTTATTAATTAAGAACCTCATAATGTGTTTCCCAATTTTAACTTTGAATAAATAAGTTAGGGAATTACAACGTATATAAGAGAAAAATTTGCGTCTAGATCGTAACTCGCCTCGGTAGCTCAGTTGGTAGAGCACTTGGCCCGGAAAAGCCAAAGGTCCCGGGTTCGAGTCCCGGTCTAGGCGAAAATTTTTCTCTTCAAATTTAAATAAGTTTTGTATTTATTCTTGTGCATGCATAATGCAGAATATGTTGGAATTTCTTTTGTTTTAAATTGGCCACTTTCTATAGAATATTTTAGAACATTTGAAAAGAAACCATTTAAAAAAGAGGAGAGAAACAAATTATTTTGATTGTTTTCATACGGTTAGTGAAATATATCATACATTAGCCATTGAGGATGTGGTGAAAATAACAGCAGAATTTACAGGTGAATCAACATACAGCATATATTTTGCTCATAACGAAATTGCAAATAAAGGATAACTGTCAACGTAGGGTGGCCAATATATAATTTTTTGTCATAAATAAATAAGAAATTCCTAATTATTGGATTAGATTAGATTTATTTATTTAGCCTGGTGGAGTTAAGGCCATGTGGCCTTCTCTTCCACTCACCAGGGCAAACATATATTACACTATTAAGTTATGTAGATAGGAAATAACACTATGAGGTTCTTTAATATTGTTTATTTTTAATTATTTCACTCACCTCATACTTCATAATGCATAGCAGACCCTGGGTTTCTTCACGTAATTTGTGACATTGTCAATGCTGCGTCACGTTCACAACTGACGTCCAACGGCCTTCTATCCTGCAGACTGACCTCCGCGCCATCTGGTGGCCGACCGAAGAATTTCCAAATCAAGCCCTCTTTCTTTATAACCGGGTATTTCAAAATTCATAGTTGTATTTTCATTCTTGCATATGTAAATTTTTTCCCAAATTGTGAGCTCCTTCGGTTTTCCAATTGTTTAAGTAATTTTGTTTTGAATATTTAATTTTAGGAAGTTATATTTTGAGGTTATTTTAATTATATTATTTTTGGTCTGGACATCTTACCTCAATATTAATGTTGATTTGTTCTTGGACATGTTTCAAAACAATTCTCTGTTTTATCTTCAGCTTTCCCAGACTGGTTTTATTTATGTTGCATTATGTTGCACCACCTGGATGTCGATGTCAGCTCCATCCTGTGGTTGGCCAAAGAACCTCCAAACAAGGTCACCCTCCATCGGAATATCAAAATTCATAACTCTGTTTCTGTTCTTCTGAATATAAATTTTTTCCCAAATAGTCAGCTCGTTTGTATTTTCTAACTGTTTTAATAATTTAGTGTCTGAATTTATATTATGTTTTTCAGACCAAACATGAGCAGCAACTGCAGATTTTTCAATTTCTCCATTTTTAATATTTCTTATGTGTTCTTTGGTTCTAATTTTTAGGTTTCTTTTTGTTTTCCCTATATATATCTTTTCACAACCCATGCATTCAATTTGATATATTCCTGACTTTTTATTTTTATCAGTTTTTTTCATTTTTGTTGGTTTTTATTAGTTTATTTAAACTGTAGTTATTTTTTGGTGCTAATTTAATATTAAACTTCTCAAATATATTTTGAAATTTATTATGTACCCAGGGGTGATATGTGAATTTCCTATATTTTTTCATAGGTGGTTCTTCTTTTTCAAGATTACTTCTGTTTATCATTTTTTGTTTTTTATACTTTTCTATCCTTTTATGTACCATTTTTTCATCAAACCCATTTTCTCTTGCTACTTTGATTATGTGTTTTTTCTCATGTTTGAAATCTTCTTCGTTTAAGGGTAAGTTTACCAATCTATGAGTTAAACTATTAAATGCTGCTAATTTATGTCCAATTGGATTGAACCCTGTTGATTTTATAAAATTTTCCGTATGAGTTTCTTTCCTATGAATCCTGAATTCAATTTTTTCTTTTTCTTTTTCTTCGTTTCTGACCAATTTAAGATCCAAAAAAGGTATTTGTTTATTGTCTTCTATTTCTTTGGTGAATTTAATGTTTGTACTCTGTAAATTTAATAGTTTTAGGGAATCTTCTACATGTTTTTTGAAACATGTCCAAGAACAAATCAACATTAATATTGAGGTAAGATGTCCAGACCAAAAATAATATAATTTTGTTTTGGTTTCTATTCTATGTTTTTCTGACCAGGCATGTGCAGCTATTGCAGATTTTTCGGTTTCTCCATTTTTAACATTTCTGAGGTGTTCTTTTAATCTTGTATTTAGATTCCTTTTTGTTTTTCCTATGTATATCTTTTCACAATCTTTACAATTAATTTGATAAATTCCCGATTTTTTGCAGTCTTCAATTTTTTCATTTTTGTTGGTTTTTATTAAATTACCTAAGCTGTAATCATTTTTCGGTGCTAATTTAATGTTGAATTTGTTGAAAATTTTTTGAAACTTGTCAAATACGAAAGGAAATAGAAAATAATCATGAAATACCATTTTTAGACCTTAAATTGATTAGGAATGAAGAAAAAAAGAAAATAGAATTTGGAATCTACAGAAAAGAAACTCACATCGACAATTATATAAAAGCTACTGGATTTAACCATTTTTCACACAAACAGGCAGTATTTAATAGTTTAACACACAGACTTGTGAATGTCCCCATGAGCAAAGAAAATTACAAAAAAGAGAAAGAACACATCATACAAATTGCTAAGGATAATGGTTTTTCACAAGAAAATGATACACAAGAAAATAAATAAATTCAAAGAACAAAAAGTCATCAATGAAAGTACTCTTCAGACAGATAAAAATATAGGCAAAAAATTCAAGAAGTTCACATACCATCCTTTCGTATTTGACAAATTTCAAAAAATTTTCAACAAATTCAACATTAAATTAGCACCGAAAAATGATTACAAGCTTAGGTAATTTAATAAAAACCAACAAAAATGAAAAAATTGAAGACTGCAAAAAATCGGGAATTTATCAAATTAATTGTAAAGATTGTGAAAAGATATACATAGGAAAAACAAAAAGGAATCTAAATACAAGATTAAAAGAACACCTCAGAAATGTTAAAAATGGAGAAACCGAAAAATCTGCAATAGCTGCACATGCCTGGTCAGAAAAACATAGAATAGAAACCAAAAACAAAATACTTAAACAATTGGAAAAAACCGAAGGAGCTCACAATTTGGGAAAAAATTTACATATGCAAGAATGAAAATACAACTATGAATTTTGAAATACCCGGTTATAAAGAAAGAGGGCTGATTTGGAAATTCTTCGGTCGGCCACCAGATGGCGCGGAGGTCAGTCTGCAGGATAGAAGGCCGTTGGACGTCAGTTGTGAACGTGTCGCAGCATTGACAATGTCACAAATTACGTGAAGAAACCCAGGGTCTGCTATGCATTATGAAGTATGAGGTGAGTGAAATAATTAAAAATAAACAATATATTACACTGCTCAAAAAAATTAGGGGATATTGTAGATTAACCTATTAAGACTATGTTTTTTGGAATAGTATTAGATGCAATCACTTCTATTACTCTAAGATAATGTAAACAAGAGTTTGAAGTTGTTATGTAACCTCGGTATCACACCAGAGGGCAGTGTCTGTACTGTTGATGTGAAAGGGTGGTGTGGGGGTGAATGTTTTGTTGCTGTTTTTAAATCCAGTCCAGTTTTCAGTTAGTGAATGACTTGCCTTAGGGACAGTAATGCCTCGACAGCGTGATTTACCTGAACCAATGGCTTGGAGGGCTATAGGAAGGATGGAAGCTGGACAGACACAACAAGAGGTGGCACAAGCCTTTGGGGTGTCTAAAAGCGTGATTTCCAGACTTTGGAATCGTTTTCAAAGAACAGATACTGTTCACAGAAGAGCCAGACAAGGTCGACCATGGGCAACAACTGCAAGGGATGACCATTACCTCTTGTTAACAGCCCGGTGGAATAGACAGCAGAATGCAACTCAACTGCGAAATACACTTCAAACAGCAACAGGACGCAGGGTGTCAAGTCAAACTGTCCATAATCGACTGCATGGAAGAGGTTCTCTATGCCCGTAGGCCCATGGTGTATACCAGGTTAACTCCCACAACACCGTAGAGGTCGCAGAAAACTGGGCGGAGGAACATCGTGGGTGGAGGCATGCCGAATGGTGATCAGTTCTTTTTTCTGATGAGTCACGATTCAACATGGAATGTGATAGTCGGCGTGTATTCATCTGGAGGGAAAAAGGGACACGAAACAATCCAGCTTTTGTACATGAAAGATCCCCATATGGTGGCGGTGGATTGATGGTGTGGGCAGGAGTCAGTAATGGTTGATGTACGGACCTCTATGTCATCCAAGGTGATACTTTGATTGCAGTAATGTATAGAGATGAGATTCTCCGACCTTTTGTTGTGCCTTATGCTGGTGCCATAGGTGATTCTTTTCTTTTTATGGACGATAATGCACGACCTCACAGACGACATGCTGGAAGTGGAGGGTATCGAGCGTATGCAATGGCCAGCTTCCTCCCCGGACTTAAATATGATTGAGCATGTGTGGGAGGCATTAGGCAGGCGCATTGCAGGCAGACCAGCACCTCCCACAACTGTTCCAGAGCTGCACATTGCTCTTATGGAAGAGTGGCCATGTATCCCCCAAGAACTCATTGCTAACCTCATTGCATCAATGCCACACAGGTGTGAGGCAGTGCTGGCCGTTCGAGGAGACCATACACCATACCTAAGAAACATTTTTACCCATGTTAATGGTGCTTTGTTTGTTTGCCATATTCCTAATCAGGATCTCTTTGACATCTGGTGTGGTACAGAGATTACGTACTGACTTCAAACTCTTGTTTACATTCTTTTGGAGTAATAGAAAGTGATTGCATCTAATACTGTTCCTAAAAACATAGTCTTAATAGGTTAAATTATATTTGAAAAGAAAAATATACGCCTAGACTTGGGTTTGAACCCAGGACCTTTGACTTTCTATGTCAATGCTCTTCCATCTGAGCCACCTAGGCCTCCAATCTAAACGCGTATTTTTCTCTTACACATAGTTAATTCCCTAACCCCAAATGCTACGAGCCGTTGCTACGATTTTTGCAAATGGCGGCTTCTTTATTAAGAAGACTTTTTATTGGGAATTTAAACATTACTTATAAAGCCAGTAGTGCTTCTTTCAATGTTAATATTATTCGTTTTTAAACACCTTAATGATGGACAAATTATATTTGAAAAGAAAAATATATGCCTAGACTCGGGTTTGAACCCAGGACCTTTGACTTTCTATGTCAATGCTCTTCCATCTGAGCCACCTAGGCCTCCAATCTAAACGCGTATTTTTCCCTTACACATAGTTAATTCCCTAACCCCAAATGCTATGAGCCGTTGCTACGATTTTTGCAAATGGCGGCTTCTTTATTAAGAAGACTATTTATTGGGAATTTAAACATTACTTATAAAGCCAGTAGTGCTTCTTTCAATGTCAATATTATTCGTTTTTAAACACCTTAATGATGGACAAATTATATTTGACAAGAAAAATATACGCCTAGACTGGGGTTTGAACCCAGGACCTTTGACTTTCTATGTCATAGGTTATTCTACAATATCCCCTAATTTTTTTGAGCAGTGTATCTTAACTTGTATTCAGTCTTATTTACCGTAAAATATGATGTTGCCTAAGAACAATGTTTCTATCAATGACAGTTCCGTACACAATTCAGTCATATGGGGATAAAAGTAGCACCACGGTTCCCCAATAGACAGAGTTGGCAGAGTAATTCCTTATGCAAATTTTGTTTACAGTACAACTGGAACTTAGCTCAGAATTAGTATAGGAAAATGGATTGCTAGGACATTATATGTTAATGGGTAACTTTCAAAATTTTTTATTGGGAAACATTTGGGGGGGGGGGGAAATTAGGAAGATAGATGGGAAGATAATATACAGAAGGATCTTAGGTAACTGGATATCGAAGATATGAACTAGATTCAATTGCTTACTAAATATAGGCACAATGGAGGATATTAGTGAATTTTATTGTTTCTGTGAGTTCTGTAAGCCATAGTGTAATGACAAATTATGAGAAAATTCATCGGAGAACATTTTGTTTAAACAACTCACCTCATAGGATTCATACTTCCATGATACTGCGGTTCAAACACAGTCGTGTTCATCCTCAGCCATAACTCCGACTGACTAAATTCTTCGCCGTCAACTGTTCTATTATCGCCATCTTCAGTGCTGCCATCTGCGGTTGAATTTATAAACTTCGAAATCAAAGTAATTTCGTTAAGGATATCAAAATTCATTGATCTATCTTTATTTTGATATCACATTCAGATATACATTCAGAAAAATAAGGATAGATCAATGAATTTTGATATCCTTAACAAAATTACTTTGATTTCGAAGTTCATAAATTCAACCACAGATGGCAGCACTGAAGATGGCGACAATAGAACAGTTGACGGCCGAAGAATTTTGTCAGTCAGAGTTATGGCTGAGGATGAACACGACTGTGTTTGAAACTGCGATATCATGGAAGCATGAATCCTATGAGGTGAGTTTTTTAACCAAAATGTTCTCCGAAGAATTTTAATGATTATACCTCATAATTATATTTGAAGAGAAAAATTTTCGCCTAGACCGAGACTCGAACCCGGGACCTTTGGCTTGCCAGGCTAAATGCTCTACCAACCGAGCTACCGAGGCGAGTTACGATCTAGATGCAAATTTTTCTCTTATATACGTTGTAATTCCCTATCGCCAAATGCTTTTGAAACCATTGTTCTATCTTTGCAAATGGCAGCTTCTTAGTTAAGAAGACATTTATTGGGAATTTAACATTACTTTATAAAGCTAGTAAGGCTTCTAATGATGTTTTTTTTATTATTGATTTAATATTTCTCAATGAAAGATAAATTATATTTGAAGAGAAAAATTTTCGCCTAGACCAGGTATATAAGAGAAAAATTTGCATCTAGATCGTAACTCGCCTCGGTAGCTCAGTTGGTAGAGCACTTGGCCCGGAAAGCCAAGGGTCCCGGGTTCGAGTCCCGGTCTAGGCGAAAATTTTTCTCTTCAAATATAATTTATCTTTCATTGAGAAATGTTAAATCAATAATAAAAATAAAAAACATCATACCTCATAATGTTTACTTCCCAACATTAATTTAATAAAATTATGAGAAATTTTGTTTTGTTCGTTTGGCAGTTTGTGGGACATCTGGTAGAGAATTTTTTAAAAGAGAAGATTAGATTTTCCTCGCACTTACCAAATGTGTCTTGGAATGTGAACTGCATGAGGAAGGATCTGTATCTGATGTGTGAAGGATTGTGTACAGATGAACTCGTCTATATGGTGAAGCAAGTGAGGCAGAAGTGTTGTGGGTTGACCAGGTCATTCTCCTGTGAGTTCATGGAGTTGAATCTCATGTATTGGTGTAGCTGTGAGTGCATCAGGTGAGACTATCAGCAGCAGCAGCTCAATAGCCCTATTTGATTCTCAACTTTCCTAAGAACTCTTTTCCAGGCTTCTCTATCCCTGCCACCATCCTATAATTCCCAACATCCATCCATCGCAATCTTGGTTGTTTGTAATGGCAAACAGGTGGGTTAATATTTAATTTTAGGAAGTGATATTTTGAGGTGTCCCGCGCCGTAGCTGAGCGGTTAAGGTAGGAAGCCTTGGCGCAGAGCTACGGGACTTGCGCTGGTTCGAGTCTCCATGGGGGAAGAAATTTTCTCATGGTATTTCGGCCAGTATGGGACCGGTGCCCACCCAGCATCGTGAGGCAATTGGGTAGCTACCAATAAGTAGCGGCTCCAGGTTGAGGAACCAGCTATAACGGCTGGGGGACTCGACATGCTAACCACATGTCACCCCTACACTGGCTGTTGATCATCTACCTCTGTGATTGACACATGTGGATGTGAAGGGCCAGCAGCCGGCTGGTAAAAGGGCAACCGCTGAAAAGTGGAAAGACCCTCAATCGGAATATTTTGAGGTTATTTTAATTATATTATTTTTTTAGTCTGATCATCTTACCTCAATATTAATGTTGATTTGTTCTTGAACATGTTTCAAAACAATTCTGTTTTATCGTCAGCTTGTCCAGACGACTCAATATTAATGTTGATTTGTTCTGGAACATTAATATTGAGGTAAGATGATCAGACTAAAAAAATAATATAATTAAACAGGTGGGCAGGTGGGTTCTTCTACAAGACAATGTATCTACCTAAGCAACTTCTTTCTATTCCCCAAGGTCAGATAATCAAGTCTAAAACTCCTTTTTAGGCTAAAATAAAGAGTTTGTACAAAAGAAGTAAACAAATTTGATGTTGAACTTTATAGGAAATATCACTAAGGTATTTTTTTAAAATATAATATAAATTCTTAATCATTTCACCTCATATCCTGTCTTCTAACTAGAAACCTTACTGGTTTCATCTTCAATAATTTCACAACCACTTTTCTGTCATTTAGAAGCACTGCTTACTAGTTAATACCCAGCATGTGCTGCTACGCCTAAATAAATTAAATATTGAGGGTTAACTAATTATATGGTATACACTGCGATGAACCCAACATGGCGGTTGCTAGAGTAAATTTTAAATTTCAAATTTCAGATAAACCCCTACTTCTAACAGTAGGATTTTGCTGATTTTTGGGTAATACATACCTTGGTTTAATTTAATAGAGTATTCCGAGTTTTGTCGTGAAACATCGAAAATTGCAATTGCTAGAGTGATTTTTAAATTTTAGTTTCAGATGAACTCGTATACCTAATGATTTTGGAATATAATAGATAACAGCTAAACACTCGCCGCATCTAAAAATCTGTATATACAAATTTTCACGAAGATCGGTGAACGGTTTAGAAGTCTCTAAAGGATATACATACATACATTCATTTTTATATATATAGACTAGTTAATACCCAGCCTGTGCTGCTGTGCCTAAATAAATGAAAATTAATGTGCTTTTGTTTAGTTTAATAAGTAAAAGAAAAAATAATAAATTTATATTTTTTAGATACCCCATGCTGATTACCCGGCGTTGCCCGGGTAAGTGTATTGAAATATCCATAAAATCATTTGCAAGTGCACCAGTGATGAGTTAAAACATATAGACACACAATGTATTAACAATACTGCCCAATTAGTAAATTTTCTGAAACATTAAAATCTTTATATCTCAGAAAGAACAAAATGTGGCGTATCATGTTATTGCCCTAAGCCCTTCAATTGTTCCTGTACTGCATCCAAGCTAAGTTATAGTTATACTGTAAGCAAACTTGCATAAGGTATTACTCCGCAGACTCTGTCTATTGGGGGAACCGTGGTGCTATTTTTCTTAGGCTGTATCATATTTATGGGAAATAAGGCTGAATACAGGCTTACTAATAATTAAATGAATCGTGATTTTTTCTTACCTCATATCTGGGATTTATCAAATTGATTGCAAAGATTGCAACAAGATATATATAGGAAAAACAAAAAGGAACTTGGAAACTCGTAAAAAAGAACACTTCAGAAACATAAAGAATGGAGAAATTGAAAAATCAGCTATAGCGGCACATAGTTATTAGAGCATCATAGGATTGAAAAAGAAGCAAAACTTTTAAAACATCTATCTAAACCTTTGGATTTAACAGTTTGGGAAAAAATATATATTCAAAAAAAACCATACTAGAACTATGAACTTTGAGATTCCGGAAGAACCGAGCTTGATTACAAAGTTCTTCAAAGTACAACAAATAGCAGTTTAGGAAATGATTCATTCAAAATAACACCAGATGGCAGTTTGAAGAGGAATTCCTTCAAAAGAACACCAGATGGCAGTCTGGATAATTACCGGCAAAAAGGAGAAAAAATTGACAGTTGTGAAAACAGCTGACGATGACGACAAAGTGTCGCCGATACTGCAGTGCTGTGTTTAAAGAAATATAGATGTATGAGGTAAGAAAAAATCACGATTCATTTAATTATTATTAATTCTTCTTCTTCTTCTTCCAAGTATTAGGCCAAGGCCTGTTACGATCCTATAGAAAATTCCTGGGAAATTCTCGTATAAGACTTGAAAGCATAATAATAGTCCCTTCGATTGGTTGCTGGCCAAAGGAAGGCAAGACCAGTGATGGGGCTGCCATCTTATAGCCTCTGGTCAGGCTTTTCTGGAGAAGAAAAGAAAATAAAGGAAACATGAAATGGAAGAAAGGAAAGACACCCCTAGCCCTTGGATGCCCTAATAGCGTCGGGGTTGAAATAACAAGAGTTAACCAAGTGAGGTTAGATAGTAAAGTTAAAAGAGTGCAAAACACAAGTAAGTGGAAGAAATGTTTTGCACAGCTTGGGCACCTTGTGGTTGCCATCCACATATCCCCTAGATGAGGACCCCTGAACCTCATAATGTTAAAAATTCCCAAATTTAATATATAAACAGGCTTACTAACTACTATTGTTTATTTCCTATCTACATAACTTAGTAACTAGTAACTTATTAGTAACTTCCATTATGTATTTATTATGACAAAAAATTATATATAGCCCTACCTAATCAGATGTTTACACTTTTTCCATGATGTCAATAGATATCCTTTATTTGTAATATTAATTAGATCTACGAGCAGAATATATGTGCCGTGCTGACTTACCTGTAAATTATGCTGTTATTTTCATCACACCCTTAATTTGTAATGTAGGATATTTTTACTAAGCTGTTTGAAAACATTCAAAATTATTTGCTTCTCTCCGCTTTTCAAAGGTTTTCCTTTCTGATGCTTCAAAACTTGTATAGGAGAAGTAGCCATTTGAAACAATTGAAATTCATAACAATTAAACAATGAAATGCTTTATATTTGAAGAGAAAAATTTTTGCCTAGACCGGGACTCGAACCCGGGACCCTTGGCTTTCCGGGCCAAGTGCTCTACCAACTGAGCTACCGAGGCGAGTTACGATCTAGACGCAAATTTTTCTCTTATGTACGTTGTAATTCCCTCAATTCTCTTCAAATATAATTTATCCTTCAATGAGAAGTGTTAAATTAATAATAAAATCGTCAATGAAATGCTTTAATGAATGAGTTGGAGAAAATGCTTTAACATCTCCCCTCATAAAGTTGCATGTCTTCATGATACTGGTTTCAAAAGTAACATTTCATCTCATAAAGTTGCATGTCTTCACAATACCGGTTCAAAAGTATATTTTCGAAACCGGTATCGTGAAGACATGCAACTTTTTAAGGTGAGATGTTAAAGCATTTTCTCATACTTTTGAAACCGGTATCGAAAAGGCACACAACTTTATGAAGTGAGATGTTAAAGCATTTTCTCATACTTTTGAAACTGTTATCGTGATGAGATACTTTATGAGATGAGATGTTAAAACATTTTCTCCAACTCATTCATTAATGGAAATACCTCATAGTGTTACCTCCCACTCTAATCTAGATTAAATGAAATGCTTATTTATTTAATCTCTTAAAATTGTAATTATATATTTCAAAATTCTCGCATGTAATTTATATAGACATATGCTTAGATAATACATATTTTTATTATTTTATTTGTTTTGAGTGTTAAAAAGCGAACTACATTTTCTTACACGCTTAAAGATAAACGGTTATTCGACCAATGAAAATGCAGTCCATACATCTGGTTTGTGTACAGTACAACTAACGGGCTTCCAATATAAACCCGGACCGGCCTCACGGGGTTTCACCCGTCAGGCAGCACTCTCTCCTCCGCATTTCACTCTGCCAGCCGCTCGTCCTTGAACTAGTCAGTTTACTATCATTCGACAAGATGAGACGTCAGCTGACATTAGAGCAGCGCATTTATGTGTGTAAATGTTGTTATAAATATGAATCAGCTCGTCTCGTTCGCGAGGAATTTATTCGGAACTTCCCTGGACAATTACCTCCTTCCAGATCGACAATCCACGATCTTGTGACTAAATTTGAGACCACTGGTTCAGTACAAAATAAGAAACACACGCGAAGGCGTACAGTTCTCACCGAAGAAAAATTAGACGAAATTGGTGAAAATTTGTGGGGTAGCCTGAAAGACAAAGTGTACAAAACAAATCCGCACACATTGGAAGAACTGAAGAACAACATAAGAAATGAAATCAGAAACTTGACAGTGCCCGAACTACAGCGTGTCAATCTAAATGTGTTTACTCGGTATAATGCCTGTTTAACTGCGGGAGGACAACATTTCCAGCATTTTCTATAAGGTAAGAAACAGTTCAAGGACGGGTGGCAGGTAGGGTGAATTGCGGGAGGAAGAGACATCACTGCATGCCGGGTGAAGCTCCGTGAGGCCGGTCCGGTTTTATATTGGAAGCCCTGTAGAACTTAGCTCAGAAGAGGTATAGGTATTTGAATTGTGCCATTCTTAAACATTTTCCTCATTTGATGTTAAAATAACTCGTGATATTACAATTAAAAAATGATGTTACTGTAGACCTTTTAAAAATGTTAATTTTTACTGGAAGTTTTTGTTGTAAACTTGTGATGAATTCCATTAACAATAAAATGTGTTCTTATAGTCTTGGAGATGGTAGTAATCGAACAGTAGATGTGGATGTTTTGAAGGAAGTGCTGGGGAGGATGAACAAGCCAGAACTGGTGAAGATTTTAAACTCTTCATTGCAAGTGCAAGCTGTTTCCAGAGATGCACCACATCTTCCGGATACCTCCATGACTTATGGCAGCACCCAAATGTGAGTTAGTACTACATCTGTTCAATTGATCATTCATTCATCAATCCATCCTATCAATCACTGCATCAAATCAGACCATTACTTTATTCATTGATTCATCCAATTGATTAATCAGACCATATATTCATATCATGTTGAGACTTGAAAGTAGTTTTGAAGTTCCTTAGGACGGGTTACTGGCCTGATGCTAAGTAGACCAGTGGTAGGGCTGCTACCTTTTAGTCTCTGGATAGACATTAGGATACCACATTTATTCAGTACCCATGGAACGGTTATACTGCCGTGACTCGGTCCTCAGAGCCTCGTTTGTGAAAACGGGTAGTACCACGAGAAGGTGAGGATGAGAATTGGGTTAGGAGAGGTTATATACACTTCACTACCCCTTACAACCCTTGAAACAGAAGGATATACAGAGACTTAGATCTCCTGAAATGAGATACCTTCGGAGGACTGCAGGATACACACTTTTAGATCACAAAAAAAATGAAGACATCTTAGAGGAATTACACATGGAACCTTTAGAAAACAAAATTTCTGATTATAAGTCAAGATGGATGCAACATGTTCATCGAATGGAAGATCATAGAATACCAAAACAAATGTTAAGATATCAACCTGCAGGAAGAAGAAGACCAGGACGTCCACTCAAAAGACTTTTGGATGGTGTTTCTCTTGAGGCCGAAACAGGTCAACAAATGGGCTACATTCGTGAATGTACTATGAATATATTCATATCACATTAATTTATCATTTCATTCTTTCTCTATCTTAGTATAGTAAAATCTGTGAAGTTGGACACATTTCTGAGGAACTGGCAAATCCCTATTGTATTTTATGCATGGCCAACTCTGTATCTTGAATTAATGTTGAGTTGCTTTTGACTCACCTCAAACTTCTTAACTCCCTTGCATACCCGGGTTTCATCACTGCATTTGTGACATTCTCAATGCTGTATCACATTCACAACTGACGTCCAACGGCCTCATCTCCTGCATACTGACCTCTGCGCCATCTGATGGCTGGCCGACGAACTTCCAAATCAATCCACTCTCCTTATCACTGGGTATTTCAAAATTCATAGTTATATTTTTATTCTTGCATATGTAAATTTTTCCCAAATTGTGAGTTCCTTTGGTTTTTCCAATTGTTTAAGTAATTTTGTTCTGGTTCTATTCTGTGTTTTTCTGACCAGGCATGTGCAGCTATTGCAGATTTTTCTGTTTGTCCATATTTAACATTTCTGAAGTGTTCCTTTAATCTTGTATTTAAATTCCTTTTGTTTTTCCTATGTATACCCTTTCACAATCTTTACAATTAATTTGATAAACTCCCGATTTTTGGCGGTCTTCAATCTTTTCATTTTGTTTGTTTTTTATTAAATTACCTAAACTGTACGTTTTTCGGTGCTAATTTAATGTTGATTTGTTGAAGATTTTTTTAAACTTGTTAAATACTAAGGGGTGGTATGTGAACTTCCTGAATTTTTCTTCTGTATCTTGAAGTTGGGCAAGCTTTCAAATTTAGTGCTATATTTTCTTGACTATTTATCTCATAGATCGTTAATTTTGCCTCTTAGGGTTGCATGCAAATACATTAGTCTCTACTCAAAATTACTTCCAATCACTGGTGAGCTGACTTTCTGTGAGCAAGTGCAAAGATCAAATTAGCTACCCACTAACTGGTCATGCATGAAAGTCATAGTTTTTGCAATATTGGCAAGAAATTACCCAGAATTCCCAGCAATAAAACCACTTGTTATTTTCGTCTGCTAGAGGCACGCATTTACGCTTGCATCCCGCAAATAATACCGTATACAACGACGTCTGGGTTGTGCAATATTACGCCGATTCTCCTGTTCTTCCAGTTGAATTCTTTGGTAGACTGTATCAAATTCCTCTTCTCCGCGTATACCGAAAACAAGATCGAAGTATTCAAGGTCCGACATCTTGGATAAAGCAGCAAGGTACGCGGCAAGGTTTCAAACTACATCGGTTACCGTCGGTTCCCTTTGGGATTCTCACGATTCGTTTCTCTCTTAAGTCACCTCGTCAGGTAGCTTACGAATTTCAACAATTATTATCGCATGAACAGATTTCTGAGTAAGCAAAATCGTATTAGGATACAACTTTCTCAGCAGAGAACACCTTTTACGGTCTAATGCGTTCATAGATTCGAGCCTTAGTGATGATAAAATTGCCACTTCCTGTTAGTAATGAGAGATATCTTCGTAAATTAACTTTGTTGGCAAGGATATCGATTCAACAATGTACGATCGATATAGTACAGCAAGAAATGCCAAAAGAAAACAACTTCAAAAATTACAAAAAAAAGTTCTGTTGCTCCAAAAATTTTATTAAATGTTGTTTAATGAATCTGTCTTATTGTTAATAGTTATTTCTCATACAATCATTTGTTATTGTTTTTTCCTGAGCCCAAAGAGATTTAACAGTAAAGATATGCTATTTATAACTATACAACTGGCTTAGAAATCACCCGGAAGTAAGATTGGAATACATAACCTCACATTTGGTAAATATTAAACATTATTAAAATTCATCGGAGAACATATTGTTTAAACAACTCACCTCATAGGATTCATGCTTCCATGATATCGCGATTTCAACATAGTCATGTTCATCTTCAGCCATAACTCCGACTCATATTTTTAATGATTATACCTCATAATGTTTACTTCCCAACATTAATTCAATATATTAAACATTATAATTATTTTAGCTTCTGATGTATTATTTGCAAAATAGTCACTCCAAATCCAACACGAGGTTGGGTTTTTCATTAGACAAAATCACTCGTGACTTTGTCACTTATAAAACCAACTGGAACCTTGATAAAGTTTATAATCTTATTACCTATATTATGGGAATATGAAGGGTGATTTTTTCAGAAAAACACAACCTCTTGTTAGATTATTTGATAATTTTAACTTGTCTATGTTGGCAATACTGAACTACCTGCGTATTTAATATTATATACAACTTTCCTCATTAGAGGATTGCCTCAAGGACAAAGTGATACAGGTAATTAATTTTTGAATTTATGAGATATATTTTGTAAATACATTAAAAAAATCAAATTGTAGGCCTAATTGAAGTATACATACTACAAAGTAGAAATTTTGTAAAAATGGTTTCTTAAAATTGAAATTGATCCTCTGATGGCAACGATGGCAATTTTAGAAAGATACACCCTGTCCAAATCGAAGGAATTCCAAAATTTGGCTAGGAATCCTAGTATAGTACCTCTTGCCCTGATCATCAATCCTGTGACAGTTATACTATCTAGTTGGTATTTATCATAAGTAATGCCACGAGTGATTTCCAAATTATCGATAAATTCACGACTCACGAAGTGAGGAGTGAATTTATCTAGAGAATTTGGAAATCAAGAGTGGCATTTGTTAGGACTATTTAACGAATAAAATTAAGCTGTTTACTCACAAATCATTATTTAACTATAGTTATTTTAAAATATTTATATATTTAATGTAAACGGCGATGTTTGAAAACAAATGAGAAACGATAGGTACGCTTCTACTGCTTCTTTTGTTTATCACTGCAACCAGATCATACTATTTAATGCCAAAGGAACGCAATATTGTAAGAATGCTCTCTAGTGGAGAAAAAATGAAACACATCAATCTGTATATTAATTCATTTTTGATGTCGTATGATGTTAAATATGACAATTATATTTTCTCTCGATTATTACTACCTGGGAAAAAATACATTTAAGAAAGTGCAAACAGTGGTTTCTTTTTTTGGTGGTATAATCAATTGCTACAAATGTTGACATGTAAGCACTATTATATACAATCTGGTAGCCGTATTTGTTATAGGCTCAGTCACTGCAAAATAACGGTCAGACCTGTTCAGAATATTAAAAAGGAGGAGCTTTGTTTAATATATGATAATCCTAACACTGATAAATATTTCGTGAAACACGACTCTGATTGGTTGTAAAACAGAAATCATTGAAACGTGATTGGTCATTGACTCCCATTTGGGGCATGAGTTAAATAGTCTTTGTAATATTCAATTGTTGGCTCATATATGGCTTTCTCTTTCAGAGTCAACTTCCTCAGGTTGGCCACTATGAGTCTCAAAACGAATTGTGGGATCTAATACCTTACCAATTTTAGAAGATGGTCTAAATGCAATAATATCTAATATTTAATTTTAGGAAGTTATATTTTGAGGTTATTTTAATTATATTATTTTTGGTCTGGACATCTTACCTCAATATTAATGTTGATTTGTTCTTGGACATGTTTCAAAACAATTCTCTGTTTTATCTTCAGCTTTCCCTTCAGCTGGGAAAGCTGAAGATAAAACAGAGAATTGTTTTGAAACATGTCCAAGAACAATCAACATTAATATTGAGGTAAGATGTCCAGAGCAATAATATCTATTCGTCTGTTACTCCCATTAATGGCCACACCATGTACTTCCTCATAAACTGTGTATCTAAATTCTTGTAGCTGTCTGCTTGTGTTTTGTTAGAAAGCTGAACAATAGATAAGAATTCCCTAACATAATTACAGTATCAAATATACTTTTAAAATTATATTTTTATTTGAAAATACAATAGGAAGTAACATGAGGTTATACTTAATAATTAATCACTAAGTTTGGTCTGTATATTCTTGCCTCATATGGTTGTTTCTGTTGGAAATATGTTTCAAGGCATGTTAGCCCCATCCTCAGCTATTACAGACTTATTTTTCTCAAGTTGTCGGCCCTGGATCTTGACTTCTGCTCCCTTTTCCTGTGGTCTAATAAACTTGCTAATTAGATTCCTTTCCCCTGGAATTTCAAAATTCATAATTCTGTAATTGTTCTTCTGTATGTACGTTTTTTTCCCATTTGGTGAATTTATTTCTGTTTTCTAACTGTTTTTAATAATTCTGTGTTTAAATCTATTTTGTGTTTTTCTGACCAGACATGAGCAGCTACTGCAGATTTTTCTACTTGCCCTTCTTTTTTTTACATTCCCTATGGAATAGGGAATCCACTGCGTGGGTCTCGAGGTAGCGTGCTGCCTTCTCACACACCAGGCCCGGGTTCGATTTCCGATCGGGACAGGCTCCTGGGTGAGGTTTTTTCGAGGTTTTTCCTCACCTGTAAGACAAATGTCAGGACACTTAGGGTCCAATGGTTCCTGAAAGTCATCTTGCTATCACCATCATCATCATTCTTCACCGGTGTAGAAAGCAACAGGAAGCTACCACACCTATAATTCCCTAGTAAAACTGCAAAGCATAGCATGAAAATGCTATGATTGCAGTGAAAGACCTGCCCTCGGGCAGAATTACTATGGAATGGAATAGGGAAAACAAAGAGAAATTTAACTATTAGAACTAAAGAATGCATAAGAAATATTCTTTTTGTTTTCCCTATATATAGAGAAAACAAAGAGAAATTTAACCATTATAACTAAAGAACACATCCTCCATAGTAATTCTGCCCGAGGACAGGTCTTTCACTGCAATCATAGCATTTTCATGCTATGCTTTGCAGCTTTTACTAGGGGATTATAGGTGCGGTAGCTTCCCGTTGCTTTCCACACCGGTGAAGGACGATGATGATAATGATGAGGATGATGGCCATATGATTTTGGGGACCGTTTCGGCCTTAAAGTTTTCCGGACATTTGTCTTACAGGTGGGAAAAACGCGATAAAAACCTCACCCAGAAAAACTGCCCTGACCGGGGATCGAACCCGGGCCCGCTATGTGACAAGGCAGCATGCTACCTCGAGACCACAGCAGTGGACTAAAAAACACATAAGAAACGTAAGAAAAAAAGGGGCGGGGGAAATCTGCAGAAGCTGCTCACTTTTGGTCAGGAAAACACAAAATAGATTTAAATATGAAAGTATTAAAACAGTTAGAAAACACAAATATGGGAAAAAATCTGTATACAGAAGAACAATGAGAGAATTAAGAATTTTGAAATTCCTGGGGAAAGGAACCTAATTAGCAAGTTAATTGGACAAGCTGAACAAGCTGAAGATGGTGCAATAGCTTTGAAACGATCATCCAACAAAATAAACTTACAAGGTAAGAATGTTAAAAAATATAAAGTCAAATATTAAATTAAACCTCATAATGTTACTTCCTAATTATTTTAAAATAAATCAGATTATCCATTCATTCATAAATCCATCCAATCCAATCAATCAATCAATCAATCAATCAGTCAGACCATCCATCTATCAATTCATCATTCCATCCAGTTAATAAATCAATCACTCAATAAGGCCATCCATCTATCTATTCATTCATCATTCCATCCAATCACTCTCTCATTCAATCGGATCATACATTCATCCATCTACCTGTTGATTTATCAATCCATTCATTGAACTCAATCAATCATTCAATCAGACCATATGTTCGTCTATCTATCCATTGATATATCAATCTATTCAATGAACACAATCAATAATTCAATTAAGTCATACATTCGTCCATCTATCCATTGATATATGAATCCATTCAATGAATCCAATTGGCTGATTGAATGCAGCCATGTGTTAAATGTTTCAGGTTGTCAAGAGGCAGTAAGAGTGGAGATGTGTCAAGATATTACATAGACCCAGACAATGTGGGTGTTTGTCTTATAATTAACCAGAAGCTTTTCCACAAAGAAGAGGACCCAAAATACCGAGTGAGTATTCACCAATCTACAATCTGCATATAAAGTGAATGCAAGTGCAGGATGAAGTACGAGGAGGGAAGTCCAACCAAACACGCCCATAATTACAGGAACAGTCATGTCATGCATCAGTGTAATTTATTTCAGCTGTATTCTACTGAGGGTTATCCATCAGACTTGAAACTAGCATGACTGCTGAAAGACTGTAAGTTTAATTAATACAATCCCTCATGACATAGCATGTTGCGTAAGACATTCCTGGTGTTTACTTTATTCTAAGCTGTAGACTAATAACCACTAGTTTTAGCAAATTCTGAAGCTATGTACCTATTTAGTTTGTCCTCATCGAAAGATTTTTGGAACATTTTTTAAATCTTCATCAATTCTACTTCATATACATGGTGATTCTAAATGACTGTTTTGGTTTAGTGAATTTTTACAGACAATGTAGTGGATTTAGACAAACTTTATATAATATTTGAAGAGAAAAATTTTCATCTAGTCCGAGACTCGAACCCGGGACCTTTGGCTTGCTGGGCCAAATACTCTACCACTGAGCTACCGAGGCGAGTTGTGATCTAGACGCAAATTTTTATATTACAACGTATATAAGAGAAAAATTTGTGTCTAAATCGCAACTCGCCTCGGTAGCTCAGTTGGTAGAGCATTTGGCCTGGCAAGCCAAAGGTCCCGGGTTCGAGTCTCAGTCTAGGCAAAAAATTTTCTCTTCAAATATAATTTATCCTTCAGTGAGAAGTGTTAAATCAATAATAGAAACATCAATAGAAGCCCTACTGTCTTTATAAAATAATGTTAAATTCCCAATAAATGTCTTCTTAAATAAGAAGCCGCCATTTGCAAAGATAGAAGCAAAGGTTTCAAAGCATTTGGCGCGAGGGAATTACAACGTATATAAGAGAAAAATTTGCGTCTAGATCGCAACTCGCCTTGGTAGCTCAGTTGGTAGAGCATTTGGCCCGGCAAGCCAAAGGTCCTGGGTTCGAGTCTCGGTCTAGGCAAACATTTTTTTCTTCAAATATAATTTATTCTTCAGTGAGAAGTGTTAAATCAATAATAAAAACATCAAACTTTATATAAGATTTAAAATAAAATTCTTAACACCTCACCTCATATTATCATCTTAAGGCACGACAATTTCAAAAGTGAAAGTTTTGGCCTTCTCAACAATCCTCCTCCATGCCAATCTGTCTCTTTGCGATATTCAAATTAGTCACTTTCATTTTCCATAGATCGTTCATTGTGTCATCCTCACATCTGATCTTCGGTCTTCCTACAGCTCTGCCTCCTATTGGTTTCCATTTGTAGAGTTTTTTGACCAGTCTCTGATCATCCATTCTTATCAAATGTCCAAGCCAACCAATTCTGAGAGATCTTTACATGGTTTACTATGTTCTGATTTTTTATTAATTTGTTTGGTTTGTTATTTGTTTTGATTCTCCAACAGTTACCAGTTCCTCTATTTGGTTCATATACGAGGGCGGATCGGAAAGTAACGCACAATAATTTTTTTTTAAAAAGTTTAATAGTAAAAAAAAGGAAAAAAATCACAAATGAACTTACATCTTTTACCTACTTTTCGACATAGTCACCAACTTTCTCAACACATTTTTCCCATCGTGTTACCAGTTTCAATATGCCCTGTTCGTAGAAGTCCGTTTGGTTGGAGTGTAGCCATCTGCCGGAGCGTGGCGAATCACTAAGGTTCACGCGTCCCTCTTGGAAGAATGTGCACCACCTGGAGACATTGCTACGGTCCATACAATCATCCCCCATACACGCCACGCATGTCCCTGTGAATTTCACTGGGTTTATGCCCTTTGGCCCACAAAAATCGAACAACACTTCTCTGTTCCTCACAGGTGGACGACTGTAGCATGCGCACCATCTTTGTTGCATAGTTCAAGCTTCTCTCGAAAGAGTGCACCTGAGAAAAAAATACCATCTGTAGTGAAAACTTCAAACTATATCTCTGTGAAATTTCAACATTCTAGCTGCAATACCAAGGCAGAAAAAAATTATTGTGCGTTACTTTCCGATCCGCCCTCATATTATTCTTAAAATTTTTCTTTCAAAAATTAGTAATTCCTGTTTTATTGTTTCTTTTAGGACCCAAGTTTCACAAGTAACTACTGGTCTAATGAGTGTTTTGTATAACCTTATTTTTGCTTTTAAATAAGGTTCTATTTACAAAATAAGCATCAGCTCATATCTAGTTATATAATTAATCATGTTTCAAAACCTAGGCAGTTTCATCAATAATATTTAACGACCGATGTTCTGTCGTCCAGGAGAACTGCTTCTTCCTCCATCTGTTGATTGATTGATGAACCTCCGAATCAAATAAAATTCCCCAGGAATTTCAAAATTAATTTTTTTTTTAAATGTTGATTTTTCCCAAACTGTGAGCTCTTTTGGTTTTTCTGTTTGTTTTATTAAACCAGCCTGTCTTTCTATTACTTGTTTTCAGGCCAAGCATGAGCAGCTACTGCTGATTTTTCCATTTCACCATTTTTGACGTTTCTAAACTGTTCTTTCACCTTGGTTTTCATATTTCTTTTTGTTTTCCCTGTATAAATTTTTCACCATCTCCACATTTAATTAGGTAAATTCCTGATTTTTCTTTTTCAATTTTGTCATTCTATGGTGCCAATCTCACATTAAACTTTTTGAATTTTCTTTATAAACTTGTGGTGCTTCAATGGATGATAACTGAATTTCTTGAATTTTATATTTTCTTATATTTCTTTTATAAGCGTACTTTCATTAATTCATTTTTGTCTTTTAAACTTATTTATTTTCTTGTGTACCATAATACAGGGCAAGTCAAGTCCCTCCAGGGTTTCATGGGTCTGTAGATATGGCAAAAACACTTGTATCAAAGAAAATAATATACTTCCAAGTTTTTATACGTACCTTACAGGTGTTCCATATGCCCATTGGTGACTCGGCAGACATCGATCCTATAATCCTGCTCATGCCATACATGTACCAACATCTCATGATCAACACCAGTGACAGCATGCTCATCTTCTTTTGTCGCTGCACTGCTAAATTGATGGGCATAGGGGGGATGAACACTTGATCTTTATTCCAGAAATTCCACGTAAAACTACAGTAGCAAAATTTAGACTGCTTACAGAACATGACTATTTGGCCAAACATTTATATAAAATAGGAATCTACACGAATCCAAATTGTCCTCTATGCAATAAAGACGAAGAAATGAATGAAGAACACCTACAAACCTGTGAAGTATTACCTGTTGGATCCACCATAGAGAAATATTGGAGAGCAAGAACGCTAATGGCTTCGGTGCCAAGGCCCAGCATTTGAAAACAACAACAACAACATCTTTAACATAACCCCATAAGAAAAAAATCACATGGACTTAGGTCAGGTGACCTTGGAGGCCATATAAGAAGAGGAGAGTCATCTTGAGAAGCACGTCCAATCCAACAATGGGGAAGTGTATCGTTGGGTACCCACAGATATGATGATGAAAATGAAGTGGAGTCCCGTCTTGTTGATAAATAAAGTTTTGGCTGTCTTCCTGTAATTGTGGCATTAGCCACTGCTGTAGCATATCAAGGTCACTGGACCAGTAACAGTGTGTTCCACAAAAAAAAATGGATCATAAACTTTCATTGACGATACAGCTTAAAACACACTGACTCTAGGGGAATCACGGACATATATCACTGCAACATGTGGATTCTCTGTGCCCCAAATTCTCACATTATGATGGTTCACCTAGCCTGATACATGAAACATGGCCTCGTCACTGAAAGTTAATTTCTCAGAGTACCCCTCTAGCCCCTTTTGAAAATGCATGCAGATCTGTTGAAGATTGTGATTCATCATCATCATCCATGCAAGTATTAGGCCGTGTGGCCTGTTACGGTCTCAAAGAGGAATTTTCCATCCAGCGCTTTCTTGGACATCCCAACGATCTTTTGCCTTGGGGGCAGTAGCGAAGTATGGCTTTTGGAATTCTATGAGATGGCATTCATTGAAGATGGGCTTTCCAGTTGTTCTGGTAGTTTTGTATATAGTGAAGAATGGGTTCTACATCCAACTCTTCCATAATTTCCTCATTTCTTTTATGGTCCCACTTTGTGTAGCCTGCTGTACGGCGCATAAATCGCATCTCATTTGCTGTTATTCGACTTTCATCTCTTCTTCGTATTGTTCATGCTTCACTACCATATCTTAATACTGGTCTTGCGAGAACCTTATAAAGCCATAATCTTGTGTTCTTCTGCACTAAAGATGGTTTCATTATACTGTTAATTATCCTCGTTGTTTTTGTAAAATTTGTGGTTCTCTTTGATATATCAGCTTCACCTTGAAATGTTAAATTATAACCCAAATAATTAAATTCGTTTACTCATTCTAAAATTTCATCATCCAAAACAATTTTGCTAGGTATAGGGTATTTCCCACAAAAGGCCATCACTTTAGTTTTCTTTGTTTTGATTTCCATATTGTACCTTTTTGCAATTATATTAAAATTGTGTATAGAATACTGTAAATCTGTTTTCTGTTGGAGCTATTAATACCAAATCATCTGCAAAAAGAATAGAGTCTATTTTATGGTTTCTATTAATTTGGAAAGCACCATGTCTCATCTGTCACCAATCTTGGAGTATTCTATCCATGTATATGATAAGAGAGCAAGGGCGAGAGGCCACATCCTTGTCTTTATGCCCCTATTATTTTCGGTCCATTCTGTTTTGTGTGTTATTGATTCAAATTGAAATCAAATTTGTTTTATAGATATTGTATAAATTTAAAATATGCTGTTGTGGTAGATTGTTGTCAGCTAAAATTTCCAACAGTTTATTCCTATTGATTTTGTCGAAGGCTTTTTTGAAGTCCACAAAAGCTAAATGTGATTCGTGATTCTGGGGACTAAATGCCAGTACAAATTTTCATGTCTTATGTTTGGCATGAAGTCGGCACAGGTTGTCATGATCCAATCCATTGTTATTTGAGTTATTATGGTCAAACAGAAAAAAAAAATAGAGGGTATGCATTGTTTATTTTTTATTTCACTCACCTCATACTTCATAACTCCTAGCAAACCCAAGGTTTCGTCACATCCTTTGTGACATTCTCAATGCTGTGTCACGTTCACAACTGACGTCCGACTGCCTTCTATCCTGCAGACTGACCTCCGCGCCATCTGATGGCTGACCGAAGAACTTCCAAATCAGTCCTGTCTCCTTATAACCGGGTATTTCAAAATTCATAGTTGTATTTTTATTCTTGCATATGTAAATTTTTCCCCAAATTGTGAGTTCCTTCGGTTTTTCCAATTGTTTTGGTTTCTATTCTATGTTTTTCTGACCAGGCATGTGCAGCTATTGCAATAGCATAGAATAGAAACCAAAACAAAATTACTTAAACAATTGGAAAAACCGAAGGAACTCACAATTTGGGAAAAAATTTACATATGCAAGAATGAAAATACAACTATGAATTTTGAAATACCCGGTTATAAGGAGAGAGGACTGATTTGGAATTATATTTGAAGAGAAAAATTTTCGCCTAAACCGAGACTCGAACCCAGGACCCTTGGCTTTCCGGGCCAAGTGCTCTACCAACTGAGCTACCGAGGTGAGTTGCGATCTAGACGAAAATTTTTCTCTTATATACGTTGTAATTCCCTCGCGCCAAATGCTTGAAACCTTTGTTTCTATCTTTGCAAATGGCGGCTTCTTAGTTAAGAAGACATTTATTGGGAATTTAACACTACTTTATAAAGCCATTAGGGCTTCTATTGACGTTTTTATTATTAATTTAACACTTCTCAATGAAGGATAAATTATATTTGAAGAGAAAAATTTTCGCCTAGGCCGAGACTCAAACCCGGGACCCTTGGCTTTCCGGGCCAAGTGTTCTACCAACTGAGCTACCGAGGCGAGTTGCGATCTAGACGCAAATTTTTCTCTTATATACATTGTAATTCCCTCGTGCCAAATGCTAAGATAGAAACAAAGGTTTCAAGCATTTGGCGCGAGGGAATTACAATGTATATAAGAGAAAAATTTGCGTCTAGATCGCAACTTGCCTCGGTAGCTCAGTTGGTAGAGCACTTGGCCCAGAAAGCCAAGGGTCCCGGGTTCGAGTCTTGGTCTAGGCGAAAATTTTTCTCTTCAAATATAATTTATCCTTCATTGAGAAGTGTTAAATTAATAATAAAAACGTCAACTGATTTGGAAGTTCGTCGGTCAGCCATCAGATGGCGCGGAGGTCAGTCTGCAGGATAGAAGACAGTCGGACGTCAGTTGTGAACGTGACACAGCATTGAGAATGTCACAAAGGATGTGACGAAACCCTGGGTTTGCTAGGAGTTATGAAGTATGAGGTGAGTGAAATAAAAAATAAACAATATTAAAAAACCTCATAGAGTTATTTCCTATGTACATAACTTGATAAGAGGGTATGCATATATGATTTTGTGAAAAAAAAACCTCCTTTATGTCTTGGGACACCCTAGTGTATATGATCAAAATAAGTAAATTAATATACCCAGTTAAGGTTCCAGACTAGAGAGTAAAATATGAGAGAGGTATATATTGCCAATTCAATTTCTTAATTAAAATAGTGTAAACATGATAGTGCACCTGCACATTATTGTTTCAGCACCATCTGATGGTGGAGTCGAGAACGCTGGAGCATCGAGTGGGAACAGACATCGACCGTGACAGACTGTTGGAGGTGTTTTACAGTAGGGGATTTACTGTATTTGTTGAAGAAAACCTGACACATATCAACATTCTGAACTCTGTCAAATCAGTTATCAACTTAGATATCACCAAAAACGGTTCATGTTTTGCTCTCTGTATTCTTTCACATGGAACAGAAGGTAAGTAAAATTTCTGTCACCCAGGAACTGTGTCAATTAACAAATTCCCCAGCAAGTCAAATTTGTCCTGATTTTGCTATTTATATGAAAAGTCTTTCTTTTTCGATGTCTTTAATTTTAAACAAGCTAATACCCAGTGTGCACAGCTACACCTAAATACATTAAATATGTTTTTATGTTTAATAATTTAATAGTGTATTGACAACTCTGCTTTTTGCAGACGATCAAGTAATAATGACAGCATCAGAAAATACTTACAACAATTCCTTTATACTTTAAATAATATCTCTCTAAAATACAATTTAAGAATATCTACATCTAAACAAAAATATTAGCTCTGAAAGAAAGATGTGCAAAAAGAACAAAAATAATGATAAACAATGTAATTATAGACCAAGTTGAGAATTTTAATTATTTGGGATGTCATTTAGGCAATGACAGAAATTTAGATAAACACACTAAAATACGATTCAATTATGTGGCACAATTAAATGCACTTTATTGAATAAGACTAGAAAAGAAACTATTTTGAAGTTTTACAAAGTATTGGCAGTTCCATCTCTTATCTATGGATGTGAAACCTGGACATTAAACAAAGGCAGATAGTAAACAAATAGAGGCTGCTGAAATGAAGATGTTCAGAGCAATAGCAGGATACCAAAGGACCGATAAAAAGAAAAACAAAGATATAAGAACAGAACTTAATGTATTTAATCTCTGTGAAAGAATAAAATATTATCAAAATGCTTATCTTCAGCACACGTATACGAATGAATGAACAGCACATACCAAGAAGAATGTATAATGATGTTTTTATTATTCATTTAACATTTCTCAATGAAAGATAAATTATATTTTCTCTTCAAATATAATTTATCTTTCATTGAGAAATGTTAAATGAATAATAAAAACATCATTAGAAGCCTTACTAGCTTTATAAAGTAATGTTAAATTCCCAATAAATGTCTTCTTAACTAAGAAGCCGCCATTTGCAAAGATAGAAGCAATGGTTTCAAAAGCATTTGGCGATAGGGAATTACAACCTATATAAGAGAAAAATTTGCGTCTAGATCGTAACTTGCCTCGGTAGCTCAGTTGGTAGAGCACTTGGCCCGGAAAGCCAAGGGTCCCGGGTTTGAGTCCCGTCTAGGCGAAAAATTTTTTCTTCAAATATAAGAATGTATAATTATAAACCAAAAGGGAGATGATTGTTGGGAAGACCATTGAAGAGATGGAAGGACCAATTCGACCTATAATGAGATCGGAACAGTCCATTGGGCTTAATCCTTGTTCATGATGATGATGATGTTCAATTGAATAAGTAAAAGGAAAAATAAATTTATATCATAATTATTTTTAGATACCCCATGCTGATTACCGGGCATGCCTGGGATTCTACTTATCCCAATCTTCTTAACATAAATGAGCTGAAAGACAAGATGGTTATTGTGAGTTATGCATAAAAGAATACCCACCGTACCCTGGTTCATTTGCCTGGGAATCTACTCATTCCGATATTCTTGGCATCAATGAGCTGAGAGACAGTAATGATTATTGTGAGTATCCATAAAAGAATACCTACTGTGCGCTGCCACACTTGCCTGGAAATCTATTCATCATGATCTTGACATCAATGAGCTGAAAGACAAAATTGGTTATTGAGATTTTTTATTTTAGGAAGTGATATTTTGAGGTTATTTTAACCCAATGGTCTCTTATTCAAATTCCTGCTAACTTACCCCTCCACTCAGATTTAAATGGCCACACAAGACAGGAGATGTCATGCTCTTTACATGCAAACACAAAAATGCTCATAGAATGGAATTTAATAAATATTTTTCTTTAGAAATTTTAGTGAAGGCTTCTGAATAAATCTTCTTACCTAAAACGATGTTTTGGTGTGGTAAATCTCGAAACATTCCGGGACATGAAGTGGAACTTCACACTTTTTGCACGGAAGTATAGTTTCACTTCTTTGTTCTGTTTTGAACACACATTTGTAGAGATTATTTTTATTGTCTGTGTTGGGGATATACAATGGAAAGTGAGCTCAGTTCCTTGCCTGTAAACTGACAGGGGTTGTACTTGATGATGGGGGGCCTCTCACATTGTAGGATGGCAGCTGAATTGTCTCCAATAACTGTTTGGCGACAGCTATTCTGAAGGTCGAATATGCTGTCTTTGCGATCTACGAAATTATTGTATACCACAAAAGAGTTAAACATACATATGTCCAGCAAATAGAAAATTAATTTTCTGTATCCTTTTACAGTGCGACGCATTATAGGGAAAAGGCAGTGATCTGGTCTTGCAAGTCAATGCCTTTCATTGCATCCTGGCAGAGTCTTCGTTTTTTTATTTCTTCCCTAGGTCTTTGCCCTTTTACCCTCCTCAGTTTTCCTGTCGGTGTTATGTCTCCTGTCTGATGTTTCGAGGACAAAACTCTCTAATAAACTCAGAATCCCATCATGATTGTACCACACACCTCCTTAGACACCATTTCAAAGACTGAGCACTACAAATTTTTTCTATATATTTCCAACAAACAGACAGCTTCTAATTTCACGATTTCTTACAAAAAAAGGCAGGTTGTCCAACACACTTTCTCTCAGGAACCTAGAAAAGCTAACACATTAGACATCTATGGGGTAGTTAGGAAGTTATTGCAAAATATATGAGCTCGTGCGCTTGACGTGAATGTCACGTCATTCGAAGACTGGGCCTCACTAGAGCACGCGTGAACGTCACGTCATACGAGTTGAATGGGTTAATTAAATTATTTTTAGTCTGTTCATCTTACCTCAATATTAATGTTGATTTGTTCTTGAACATGTTTTGATTATATCATCATCATCAGCATCTTGCCCAGTCCAGACAACCAAGCTTGATTACAAATTTCTTCAAAAGTACACTAGATGGCAGTTTGGATGATAATAATAACTTCTTGAAAAGTACACCAGATGGCAGTTTGGATAATTACGGCAAGGGAAAAAATTGACAGTTGTGAAAACAGCTGAGGATGGGAATGATGGTTCTCTGATACTGCGGTGCTGTGTTTAAAGAAGCATAGATATATGAGGTAAGAAGAGTTCATGATTCATTTGATTCTTAGAAATGAGATTTTTGAGATCAATTGCAGGTGTATCTTTAAGAGATCAAAAGAGAAGTCTAGATATCAGAGATGAATTACAAATATAGTATATAAACGAGAGAATATACAGAAATAAACGTAAATGGTTTGACAATGTACAAAGAATGCCAAATAATCATTTATCAAAACAGGAACTTGGAATCTTGCAAAAAAGAACACATTAGAAACATAAAGAATGGAGAAATTGAAAAATCAGCTATAGCAGCACATAGTTTATTAGAGAATCATAGAATTGAAAAAGAAGCAAAACTTTGAAACATCTATCTAAACCTTTGGATTTAACAGTTTGGGAAAATATATATATTCAAAAAAACCATACTAGAACCATGAACTTCAAGATTCCGGACGAACTAAGCTTGATTACAAAGTTCTTCAAAAATGTACCAGATGGCAGTTTAGAAAATAACTCCTTCAAAAGAACACCAAATGGCAGTTTGGATTATTACCGGCAAAAGAAAAAATTGACAGTCATGAAAACAGCTGAAGATGTTCACCGATACTGCGGTGCTGTGTTTAAAAAAAACATGGAAGTATGAGGTAAGAAGAATTCATGATTCATTTGATTCTTTTTTCAAAACAGATGCTTTATTATAAACCTCAAGGCCGAAGAAATGTAGGAAGACTGAAACGATGTTGGAAGGACGACCTGTAGCATATTGTGCAGTGGGGAGCAGAACAGACCAACAGGCCCATACCTTGAAGATGATGATGATGGCTCCCACTCCAAACCGTGAGTTCCTTTTGTTGTCTATTTGTTTAATTAGACTGGCTTTTGATTCAATTAAATGTTTTTTGGACCAAGCATGAGCAGCTACTGCTGACTTTTCCACTTCTCCATTTTTGATGTTTCTAAGATGTTCTTTCACCCTTGTTTTCAAGTTTCTTTTCGTTTTCCAATATAAATTTTGTCACAATCCCTGCATTTGATCTGATAAATTCCTGATTTGTTTTCATTTTCAATTCTTTCATTTTTATTGGTTTTAATTATCCTATTAAGGCTGTATTCATTTTTTTGTGCTAATCTTATATTAAACTTTTTGAAAAATTTTTTGAAATTTATAGTGTTTCAATGGATGGTAAGTGAATTTCTTGAATTTTATTTTTTCTGTTTCTTTTATAAGTGTGCTTTCATTTATTAATTTTTTTCAGATCAAATGCAGGGATTGTGACAAAATTTATATTGGAAAAACGAAAAGATATTTGAAAACAAGGGTGAAAGAACATCTTAGAAACGTCAAAAATGGAGAAGTGGAAAGTCAGCAGTAGCTGCTCATACTTTGTCTGAAAAACATTTAATTGAATCAAAAGCCAGTCTAATTAAACAAATAAATAAACAAACAAAAGGAACTCATAGTTTGGGAAAGGATCCACATTCAGAAAAACAGAGGGAAACTTAGGAACTTCGAAATTCCCGCAAATGTTGACCTGATCCGGAGGTTCATCGGTCCACCAACAGAGGGAAGAAGAAGAGTTTCTTCCGATCGAAAGAACATCGGTTGCCAAGAAAGTACTGAAGATGAGACAGTTATGGTCTCGAAATCGCGATCTACTTAGATGATTTATATGAGAGAGGTAAGAAACATTTATTTCACCATAAATTAAACCTCATAGTGATTATCGATGTTTTTATTATTAATTTATACATCTCAATGATGGATAAATCATATTTGAAGAGAAAAATTATACGCTCAGACTGGGACTTGAATCCGGGACCCTTGGTTCTCTAGACCAAGTGCTCTACCATCTGAGCTACCTGAGCAAGTACCGATCTAAATGCAAATTTTTCTCTATATACTTTGTAATTCCCGCCCACCAAATGCTATGAAGCCTTTGCTTCTATCTTTTGCAAATGGCGGCTCCTTTATTAAGGAGACATATTTGGGAATTTTACATTACATTATAAATGCCAGTACGGCTTTTTTCAATGTTTTTATTATTAATTTCATACATCTCAATGATGGATAAATCATATTTGAAGAGAAAACTTATACACTCAGACCGGGACCTTTGATTCTCTAGACCAAGTGCTCTACCATCTGAGCTACCTGAGCAAGTACCGATCTAAACGCAAATTTTTCTCTATATACTTTGTAATTCCCGCCCACCAAATGCTATGAAGCCTTTGCTTCTATCTTTTGCAAATGGCGGCTCCTTTATAAGGAGACATATTTGGGAATTTTACATTACATTATAAATGCCAGTACAGCTTTTTTCGATGTTTTTATTATTAATTTCATACATCTCAATGATGGATAAATCATATTTGAAGAGAAAAATTATACACTCTTGGTCTAGAGAACCAAGGGTCCCGGGTTCAAGTCCCGGTCTGAGAGTATAATTTTTCTCTTCAAATATGATTTACTCATAGTGATTAATTCCTATAAAAGTTAAATTTAATTTACAAGTTCTTTGGTCTGCCAAAAGATGCTGTAGGAGTAGATGTCCAGGGCCAACAACATAAAATTCAATAGTCCCGAAAAGCTGATGATGGTGTGCATGGCATATAGAAACATGTTCAAATAGAAAACAATTTATGAGGTAAGATGACTCCAGATTGTCCTTATTTATTAAGTGTAGTTATCATTTAATTTTAGGAAGTTATATTTTGAGGTTATTTTAATTATATTATTTTTGGTCTGGACATCTTACCTCAATATTAATGTTGATTTGTTCTTGGACATGTTTCAAAACAATTCTGTTTTATCGTCAGCTTTCCCAGAGACCAGTCTCTGGGAAAGCTGACGATAAAACAGAATTGTTTTGAAACATGTCCAAGAACAAATCAACATTATTATTGAGGTAAGATGTCCAGACCAAAAATAATATAATTAAATGTAGTTATCACGTGTTATTGGGTCCTACTTTGAATGACAGTGAGATACAAGTGGTAGGTTGGTTGGTATCTAATGTCGAGCACTTGATAATGAAATCATTCTTTCTCTTGCACTCCAATATTTAGCAGAAAGGCTGGTCTCTTCTACAAAAGCTGGACAACGGAGGAGATGATTTCTTTCCATATCTTCATTTAAATTGCAAAAAGGGCATTTAGGTGAATCTGTTATGCCAATTCTGTGTAGGTGTTTATTCAAGCAGTCATGTCCCGTTAACAGTCTGAATGTTGCTACTGCAGATTTTCTTTGTAATGTAGTAATGTCATAAGCTTGTAGATTTTCCCATTCCTTTCCAGATGTTTTGGTGGTGTATTCTTCTCTAAGTTTATTGATGTATTTATTTGAGATAATTCTTTTGATAGAGTGAAAGGAAACTGGAGTAGAAGTTGGGTTTGAAACAATTTTGCTACCCTTCTTGGCCAGAAAATCGGCTATTTCATTGCCTGTCACTCCACAATGGGCCGGAATCCATTGAAGTACAACTTTTTTATGTAGACGGGATAACTGTTTTATCATTTTGTGACATTCGAGGTAGCGTGCTGCCTTGTCACGCAGCAGGCCCGGGTTCGATCCCCGGTCGGGGCAGTTTTTCTGGGTGGGGTTTTTATCGGGGTTTTTCCTCACCTGTAAGACAAATGTCAGGAAAACTTTAAGGCCCAAACGGTCCCCGAAATCATATGGCCATCATCATCATCATCATCATCACCCTTTTCATTATCATCACCACCACCATCATCCTTCACCGGTGTGGAAAGCAACGGGAAGCTACCACACCTACACAGTTCCCTAGTAAAGCTGCAAGCATAGCATGAAAATGCTATAATTGCAGTGAAGGACCTGCCTTCGGGCAGAATTACTATGGATGGGTGTTGTGTCTCGTGTTATAGCGAGAATGGCTGCTTTGGAGTCACATAGAATTACAACTTTTGTAAGTGAGATACAAGTATATGCTCTCAACCACTACTGTGTGATGACGGATGAATACACTGTTTTCATTGACTTGATACCTACAGTAAATGTTTGTATTCATTTTTCTATGAATATAACTTATACCTGTATGGTTTTCACCTATTCAATTAACATTTGATGAGAAAATTTATTGAACTTTTATAGGAATAAATCACTATGAGGTTTAATTTAAGATAAATTAAAATGTTTCATACCTCTCCTTATAATTAATCTTCTAAGTAGATCGCGATTTCAGGGTCTTGGCAACCGAACCTCAGTACACTTATGCAGACTGATATTATGTCGAAAATTAATTAATGAAAGCACACTTATAAAACAAACAGAAGAAAAAATAAAATTTGAGAAATTCACTTACCATCCATTGAAACACATGTTTAAAAAATTTTCAAAAAGTTTAATACAAGATTGGTATCAAAGAACGAATACAACCTGAATATAATAATTAAAACCAATAAAAATGAAAAAAAATTGAAGAATAAAACAAATCAGTAATTTATCAGATCAAATACAGGGATTGTGACAAAATTTATATAGGAAAAACAAAAAGAAATTTGAAAACAAGGGTGAAAGAACATCTTAGAAATGTCAAAAATGGAGAAGTGGAAAAGTCAGCAGTAGCTCTTCATGCTTGGTCCGAAAAACATATAATTGAATCAAAAGCTAGTCTAATTAAACAAATTGATAAACAACAGGAATTCATGGTTTGGTAAAAAAATCCACATTCAGAAAAACAAGAAAACTTATGAACTTTGAAATTCCTGCAGATTCTGACCTGATCTGCAGGTTCATTGGTCCACCAACAGAAAGGAGGAGGAGAAGTGGTTCTTCCGATCGACATAACATCATTCGGCATAAGTGTACTGAGGATGGGGTTGCCAAGACCCTGAAATCATGATCTACTTAAAAGATTAATTATGAGGAGACGTATGAAATGTTTTAATTTATGTTGAGAAAATTTATACCTAAACTGGGATTTGAACCCAAGGTCGCTGGTATGAAAAACTAGAGACCTTAGGTTCAAATCCCAGTTTATTTAAATTGAGATACCTAAATAGCTCAGAGGTTTAGATTGTTGGTTCGTAGAACCATAGACCATGGATTCCAATCCCTGTTTATGCGTAAATTTATCTCTTCAAATATTAATTTGTCCTTCAATATGAGTAACAAATTTAAAATAAAAAATATGTGCTTTACTAGTTATAAAAGTAATGCTAAAATAATAAACATCGAAAATATATTTATTTTGTTAATTAAATTGCTTTTTTTTAACATATGTTTCAAGGCTTCGGAACTCCATCGTCAGCAATCACAGACTATGATAATCACAAGAATTTGTAAGAATACACAGACCAAATACCTTAATTATTAAATAAAACCTCTTAATGTTACTTCCTATTGTATTTTTAAAATAAATTTAGTATATTCAGCTACATTGTAAGAAAACAAACAGTTCAAGTTGACTGAAGATGAAGGTAAATCACCTTTGAAACCGGTATCATGAAAACACGCAATTTAATGAGATGAGATGTAAAAACATTTTATGCAACTCATCTATAAATTGAAAATTACTTCATAGTGTTACTTCCCACTGTAATTTTTAAGTTCCATTTTTAAATGAATTTTCACGATTAAAGAAATTCATAATATAAACAATAAAATGTATTTGTTTACCTGTACTGTCTGCAGATATTGATGGAATGTTGACTACGTTATGAGGCATTTCTTAATTCTCATTTTCTGTATCACAAGTTTGATTTAGATTTTATAAATTGAGTGAGATAAATGTTTTTACATCTCACCTCAGGAATGAGGAGGAAGAATAACCATGATTTGAGGGAGATAAATTATACAGTTTTCCACAGTTTAACATGCAGATGAATAAACATTCCGCTAAATGAAAAGGATTTTAAGAAAGAATACAATAACATTTTAAACATAGTTAGTTTAAATGACTTTGGAAAAGAGATAAATAAATTTAGGAAATTCAAACAACAAAACAGTTTATATAAATGCACCACCCTACAATCTGATCCCAAGAAAGAAAAAAAAATTAAAAAAATGACTTACCATCCTCAAACACTGATGACCACACTAGTAACCACCAATTACCACACTAGTAACCACCGATGACCACACAAGTAACCACCGATGACAACACTAGTAACCATTGATAAACCCATTGCCACAGCATATCTGTGGTTTCAATCTGTAACATGTAACAACAAGATTTCAGTGACTCACACAACAGAAATTTCCAAAATTGTATTGTATTCTCAGAATGTTGGTTGATACCATTTAACGCGTCAGGGGAGGGGGTTGTGAGTGAAAGTTACTCTATTGTGCTAATTTCTAAGCGCAGTTCACAGTAGCACATTTAAAATTAAAGATTTTTTTTGTAACAATACAAAATACAGTACAGTATGTATCTTCATTTTTAAAACATACAGTAAAAAGAGTCATGCCCAGATAATCTGCAAGCCGGATAATACGCGCACAAATACTTGGGAGTTTTGCTGTACAATTAAAAGAAAATATACCTAAAATGTGTGTGAAAAATACACAGAGCAAAAATAAAGATCAAAATAATCCCTTAAAAATTATGGTGTGCAAAATATGCAGGGTGCAAATTAACACGGGCAAATATGGTATTCTTACTTACTTACTCACTGGCACTATCGAACCCATAGGTTCATGGCTGCGCGGACATAAGCTCTCCATACATCCCTATCCTGTGCTAATGCTTTCCAATCATTTCCTGTATAATCTACTTCCCTCAAATCATAGTTAATGTTATTCTCCCACCTCATTCTTGGTCTACCAACTGGGCATTTTCCCTCTGGCTTTCCTACAAAGAAGCTTCCATGCAAGTCTTTCATTCCTCATACGTGCAACATGTCCTGCCCATCGCAGTCTACGAGACTTAACTGTTCTCATTATATCTAAGTAAAGTAAAGTGATCCCACAACAGGCCTCAGGAGGCCCTTGGGGTAGTGGGAGGTTAAGGCTCCCACTTTTTCTAGACAATCGGCACTTGATGTCAGCCCTGCGTGACGGCCGCCTTTACCCCCAGAACAGGCGTCTGGTACTCATTTCCGCTGAGTCGACCCCAGGGCCATAGTGCCGCCAGAGGGTTTGGGTCAGTTTAAAAATCCTGACCCCAACGGGACTTGAACCCTCGACCCTCCGGCTTGTAGCTCAGTGCCTTAACCACTACACTACGGCGTATCTCATTATATCTGGCTTCCTATAAAGACCATGTAGTTATTGTTATGTAGTCTTCTCCATTCACTGTTTGTTCATCTCTTTTTGGTCCAAAAATTTTCCTAAGTACTTTATTCTCAAATACTTGTAATCTCCTTTCCTCCCTTAAAGTAAGAGTCCATGTTTCGCACCCATATAATATAACTGGTAGAATAATAGTTTTATATATTTTCAGTTTAACGTTTTTTGAAAGGCGTTGGGACATCAAGAGTCTATCTAAAGCAGCAAAATTGCACTTTAAATTTGACTTACTGAGGAAATGGCTTAGTTTATACAGTTCCCGCATGGCTAACTTCTTTTCATATTAGAAATTGTTGTAAAGCAGGTTGCAGGTTTGTGATGTGCCCTTCATGCGACATGTTGCAGGCATTGTGTGGGGCAGCAACAGCATAGAGGTTTATAAGCACCAGCTTGACGATTGTCTGAAAGTTGAACATCTTGTTGGCAAACCTAAGCTTATGTTGCTGTTTGCGTGTCAAGGCGACAATCTTCAGAATGGTAAGTCAGTTTTTTGAAATTCCTGCCACAGAAGATGAGCCGGTGCATATGTTAAACTGTCTGTAAGTAAATGATAAATATAAACTTATAAATTATAATTATCATCCTGCCAGGTATTAGTCCTAGAAGAACTGTTACGGCCTGAGAAAGCAGTTTTCGTGCCATCTTTTCATAGGTCGACCAAGTGACCGTTTCCCATTTGGACAGTAGTTCATTATTGCCTTGGGGATCCTGGATCTAGCCATTCTTGAGACATGTTCCTTCCAGTTTAGCTGATATCTGGAGATGTAGTCCAGTATTGGTGACACATTAAGTTCTTGAAGAATTTCTACATTTTTCTTTCGATCCCATTTGGTGTAGCCAGCTGTTCGGCGTATAAATTTCATCTCACAAGCTGTTAGTCTGCTTTCATGTCTCGTCCTTATAGACCTCGCTTCACTCCCATAACATAGGACTGGTCGAGCCATTATTTGATAAAGACGAGTACGAGTTGATTTTTGCACTAATGAAGGTTTTAAAACTCTATTAATGATTCCCATCGATTTGTTGAATTTCACAATTTTCTCTGATAGATCCAAATTTTCAACAAAAGAGAGTTTATATCCCAAATAAGTAAACTCATTAACTCTCTCTAAAATTTTGTTATTTAAACAAATTTTGCTTGGTATTGGGGATTTTCCACAAAAGGTCATTATTTTAGTTTTATTGGTAGATATATGAATCATTTTACATCTTACCTCATAGTTTATAATTTCTTAAACACGGGAACTGCAGTTTTCAATAGGTCAATGCCTTTCATTTTCATGACTCATAATGGGGGTTGAAAATGAAAGGAATTGACTTTTTAAAAACTGCAGTTCCAGTGTTTAAGATAACATATGCTATGAGGTAAGATGTTGGTTGGTTGGTATCTAATGTCGAGCACTTGATAATGAAATCATTCACTCTCTTGCACTCCAATATTTAGCAGAAAGGCTGGTCTCTTCTATAAAAGCTGGACAACGGAGGAGATGGTTTCTTTCCATATCCATCCATAGTAATTCTGCCCGAAGGCAGGTCCTTCACTGCAATCATAGCATTTTCATGCTATGCTTGCAGCTTTACTAGGGAATTGTGTAGGTGTGGTAGCTTCCCATTGCTTTCCACACCGGTGAAGGATGATGATGATACTGGTAATGGTAAGGATGATAATGATAAGGATGATGGCCATATGATTTCGGGGACCGTTTGGGCCTTAAAGTTTTCCTGACATTTGTGTTACAGGTGAGGAAAAATCCCGATAAAAACCTCACCCAGAAAAACTGCCCTGACCGGGGATAGAACCCGGGCCCGCTGCGTTACAAGGCAGCATGCTACCTCGAGACCACAGCAGTGGACTCTTTCCATATCTTCATTTAAATTGCAAAAAGGACATTTAGGCTGCGGAAAGGCTACTGTCTTTAACAGGGAGGAGACCCTTTAATTCCTTCCATCGAAGGCTTAAAGGAACCGACCTGGATAGTAACCTGGTGTCCAATCCCTCACCTTCTCGTGGTGCAGCTGTTAGTAATCATGCTTATGCATGATGAACGAAAGGGAAGGGCTACTCACCATTAAGCACTGGTCAGCTTGGCGAGTTTTTCTTTTTTTGACCGAATTGGTATTACTTTTTCTTCCCACACCAATTCCCTCTTTCAACTTTTCTATCCAGTCTCCCTTGATTGACCTCTTGTTTCTTTCGATCCTGATGGTATTAAGAGTATTTGAGGCCTAGGGGTTCATTTCTCCTTCCTTCCTATACCTACTTTCTCTCTATGGGTGATGTAACTACCACATGTGGTGCCTGCTACTAAATGGGTACAACTAGTTTATTCTAGTAATCAAATGGTAAAGAGAAAAATTTATGCCTGAACCGGGAATCGAACCCCGAACCTTCAGCTTTCCGTGCTGATGCTCTATCCATTGAGCAATTCAGTCTTCCTTCCCATCCAAGCATAAATCCTTCCTTTACCTTACTCTCTTGGTCCCACATTCAAATGCAATGAATCATCATTCACAAATACACAATGAATGGCTTCTACCTGAAGAAGACATGAAGTGACTCCACATAGCTAAAGCATTATTTATTAAATTAATATTAAGAAGCTAAAGCTATTACTATGATTGAAATAAGTAAATTAATGTACATAACTAAATTATTGTAATCAAATGGTAAAGAGAAAAATTTGTGTATTTGTGAATGATGATTCATTGCATTTGAATGTGGGACCAAGAGAGTAAGGTAAAGGAAGGATTTATGCTTGGATGGGAAGGAAGCCTGGATTAGTTCAATGGATAGAGCATCACGTAGACTTTCACGGCCGGAGTTGCTATGATGATCTTGAAGAAGATTTTCGGGCTGTAGGCCGTGGTCGTGAGGCTTGTAGTTCCCCGATGTTTCGCCAGAGACTGCATCTGGCATCCTCAAGGGTTGTCTTGAGACTGGCAATTCTGTCCGGTGTCTGTCCTATTTATACGTTCACCGCAATGTGTTCGTAAGTTGTATCTGCCTTCTGATTGGTCAGCGTTAGGGACTTCCATTGCTCCAATGAGATTGCTGTTTGATGGTTTATTTTGCTGTTTGATGGTTTAGTCGACTGTACATTATATCTGCCTTCTGATTGGTCAGCGGTAGGGACTTCCATAGTTCCACTGAGATTGCTGTTTGATAGTCTAGTCGACTGTGCTTGTAGAGATTTACATTTTGCGTTTTTTAGAACCGGTATCCATACTTTATTGACTTTTAATGATTCTTCTTTTCTGTTGAAACTGTTTTTATGTTTGAATATTTCGATGGCTTCTCGTTGTAGATGGGTAAAATAGTGTGTGCAGTTAGATAATATGTCTGTATTCTGGTATTGTACCCTGTGGCCATCAAGTAAAGAGTGTTCTGCTACTGCCGACTTATCCATTTGTTTAAGACGACTGTATCTTTCATGCTCCTTAAGTCTGGTTGCGATGGTGCGTTTAGTGGTGCCTATATACACTTTTCCACAACTACATGGAATCCTGTATATGCCTGCTGTCTGATGAGGATGGAGTTGATCCTTTATAGGTCTGAGAAGGTTCTTGATTTTCTTGGTAGGCCTGTATACTGTGTTTATGTCTTCTTTCTTTAGTAGCCTCACGACCACGGCCTACAGCCCGAAAATCTTCTTCAAGATCAATAATAATATTAATAGTACGAATATCTGTAAGTAGCATTGAAATAATAATAATAATATTCTTAAGAATTGAATTAATGTTTTTATTACCTCACCTCATATCCTTTTTCTTCTATACTGCAATTTCGGAGCTTATCTCCATCGTCAGTAGCCTCTGGTCAACCGGTGTTATGTTGTTTCTTGGTGGTTTTCTTCTTCTATTGGTGGACCGATGAACCTCTGGATCAGGTCAAAATTTGCAGGAGTTTCAAAATTCATGAGTTTATCTTTCTTGTTTTTTTGGATGTGGATTTTTTCCCAGACTGTGAGTTCTTTTTGTTTATCTGTGTGTTTGAGTAGGCTAGCTTGTGTATCAATTAAATGTTTTTCAGACCAAGCATGGGCTGCTACAGCTGACTTGGAAAACCAGTTGGTAGACCAAGAATGATGTGGGAGAATAACTTAACCATTATTTGAGGGAAGTAGATTATAGAGGGGATGATTGGAAAACATTAGCTCAAGATAGGGATTTATGGAGAGCTTATTCTGAGCCGCTATGAACTATGGGTTCAATAGTGACAGTTAGTTAGTATTTATACTTCGTCTGATTCTCTTTTTTTTTTTTTGTTATCCTGCTTCTAAAAACTGACTGAAATTCGAGGATTATATAAATAAAAATATAATATTATGTTTTATTATTGATTTAACATTTCTCACTGAAAGATAAATTATATTTGAAGAGAAAAATTTTCGCTTAGACTGAGACTCGAACCCGGACCTTTGGCTTGCCGGGCCAAATGCAAAGATAGAAGCAATGGTTTCAAAAGCATTTGGCGAGAGGGAATTACAACGTATATAAGAAAAATTTGCATCTAGATCAGTAACTCGCCTCGGTAGCTCAGTTGGTAGAGCGTTTGGCCCAGCAAGCCAAAGGTCCCGGGTTCGAGTCTCGGTCTAGGCAAACATTTTTCTCTTCAAATATAATTTATCTTTCAGTGAGAAATGTTAAATCAATAATAAAAACATCATTAGAAGCCTTACTAGCTTTTATAAAGTAATGTTAAATTCCTAATAAATGTCTTCTTAACTAAGAAGCCGCCATTTGCAAAGATAGAAGCAATGGTTTCAAAAGCATTTGGTGAGAGGGAATTACAACGTATATAAGAGAAAAATTTGCGTCTAGATCGTGACTCGCCTCGGTAGCTCAGTTGGTAGAGCATTTGGCCCGGCAAGCCAAAGGTTCGAGTCTCGGTCTAGGCAAAAATTTTTCTCTTCAAATATAATATAATATTATGTTGATTGTTTTTATTATAAATTTAACATTTATCATTGAGAGGATAGGGATATATGGGTTTGAGCTTATGTCCGTGCGGCCATGAACCTATGGGTTCGATAGTGCCAGTGAGTTAGTTAGTTATTGAGGGTCAAATTATTTTTGAAGAGAAAAAATATACACATAGACTGGGTTTGAACCCAGGACCTTTAGCTTTATACGCTAATGCTCTGCCATAGAGCTAAATTTATAATTAGTCAAATTAAAATTTATAATAAAAACATCGAAAGAAGCTGTGCTGGCTTTATAAAGTTAATGTTAAAGTACCATTAAAGGTCTTCTTAAGTAAGAAACTGCCATTCGCACATTGAGCAACGGTTTGCAAGGCTTTGGCACTTTTGGGAATTGAAATGTATAAGAGAAAAATTTGCATTTAGATTGCCTTAGGATAGTTCAGTGGCAGGACATTAGCGTATAAAGCTAAAGGTCCCGTATTCAAACCCTGATCTAGGCATATATTTTTCTTCAGTGAATGAATGGAATGAATGAATGAGTCATATCTTACACTTACCGCATATTTTATATTTTTTTGTAAACAGATGGACTGCCATTTTTCAGGAGGTGTCCCTCTATCTTCTCAGCCGACATTATGACCTTGTTATTTTTTGTTGAATCTTCATCCTATAATGTTACCATCTGGTGTTGATTTGATGAACTTCAAGATCAAGTCCTGTTCATCGCGAATTTCAAAATTCATGGATCTAAATTTGTTCTTCTGAATATATATCTTATATCTTAAATATATATATTATATCTTAAGTATATATTTATATCTTATCTTCTTCCTTCCAAGTATTAGGCCAAGGCCTTTTACGATCCTATAGAAAATTTTCCTTCCAGCGTTTCATAGGACGGCCCAGTGATATTTATATCTATATATATTTATATCTATATATACATCTTATATATCCCCCACTGTGGTCTCGAGGTAGTGTCATGCAGCGGGCCTGGGTTCGATCTCTGGTCAGGGCAGTTTTTCTGGATGAGATTTTTATCGGGGTTTTTTTCCTCACCTGTAAGACAAATGTCAGCAAAAGTTTAAGGCCCCAAACGTCCCCCGTCCCCAAAATCATATGGCCATCATAATCATCCCTATCATCATCATCATCATCCTTTCACCGGTGTGTAAAGCAACGGGAAGCTACCCACACCTACAATTCCTTAGTAAAGCTGCAAACATAGCATGAAAGTTCTATGATTGCAGTGAAGGACCTTACCTCGGGTCAGAAATTACTATGGATGGATGATATCTTAAAGATATATATATATATATATATTCAGAAGAACAAATTTAGATCCATGAATTTTGAATGATCCTGATTGAACATGACTTGATCTCATAGAATCAAATCATCAGCACCAGATGGCAATGTTATAAATGAAGATTCCAACGAAATATGTGGTAGTCATAATGTCGGCTGAAGATTAAAAGAGACTCCTCTTGAAAACTGCAGTTCCGTGTTTAAAAAGAACATAAAATATGAGGTAGGTATAAGATATGACTCATTCATTAAATTAAGAACCTCATAATGTTATTTTCCCATATTTAACAATGAATACATATTTCTTTTTCAAATATAATGTGTACCGGGTCTCGGTGTAAGCAAGGATCTCAGGGTTATTAACTTTTTATAAGCAAAGGAATAACGTACAAATTTACACTCGATTTTAACGAATCCAAAACTATTAATTTACGGAGAATTTACACATTTGTCACTACAACTAATAAAATCTTATGAATGAGTGGAGTCGATGAGGTTATTAGAGGTCCACCATGCTTGAATCAAATATTTTCAAAGTCCAAATGTTTTAACGGACTAAATCTTTATAAAACTTAGATTGCTTTAAATTTAACAAGTTCTCGGACGAATCTAAATTTTAACTGGAATCGGAGGAGAATGACGGGGTCTGTAGATCTATGATGTTTTTAACACTGAACACAGAATGACTGAGAGTGGCGTGATCTTGATATATGTTCTCGCTTAAAAATACGATAGCTCCTCCCACTTCTTTCGATTCCACTCGATACAATTTGAATATACATATGTTACAATAATCTCATTTGCTAGTATGTGTTTCCTTAGAGGGGGTGGGGGCTTATGCCCTTGGAGTTCCTGAAATGTAAATTGTCAACACCGCTATGTATACCTTGATAATTTACACATGTGGTTCTTTTATGTGTAAATGTTATCCTTTTTCTTGGAATTTTCTGGTTTATAGCGTTAATTACAGTTTCTAAGAACTGGATTAATTGCTTTTTGATATTGTTATAGATAAATGTTTTCAGTTCTTCAATTTTTTGTAAACTGTCATATCAAGAGACTTGTCTTTTCTAAAGGGGGGAGGAATATCTTTTGTTACCTGCATTTAGTCAGGTAGCATTTTAACAGTACTTCTTAAACTGTCATATCAAGAGACTTATTTTTTCTAAAGGGGGGAGGAATATCTTTTGTTACCTGCATTTAGTCAGGTAGCATTTTAACAGTACTTCTTAAACTGTCATATCAAGAGACTTATTTTTTCTAAAGGGGGGAGGAATGTCTATTGTTACCTGCATTAGTCAGGTAGCATTTTAACAGTACTTCTTAAACTGTCATATCAAGAGACTTATTTTTTCTAAAGGGGGGAGGAATGTCTATTGTTACCTGCATTTAGTCAGGTAGCATTTTAACAGTACTTCTTAAACTGTCATATCAAGAGACTTATTTTTTCTAAAGGGGGGAGGAATGTCTTTTGTTACCTGCATTAGTCAGGTAGCATTTTAACAGTACTTCTTAAACTGTCATATCAAGAGACTTATTTTTTCTAAAGGGGGGAGGAATGTCTATTGTTATCTGCATTAGTAAGCTAGCATTTTAACAGTACTTCTTAAACTGTCATATCAAGAGATCTTATTTTTTCTAAATGGGAGGAATTATCTTTTGTTACCTGCATTTAGTCAGGTAGCATTTTAACAGTACTTCTTAAACTGTCATCATCAAGATACCTTATTTTTTCTAAAGGGGAGGAATATCTTTTGTTACCTGCATTTAGTCAGGTATCATTTTTAACATTATTTCTTTATTCTAGACAGTTAGATTGAATTTTATGTGGATTATATTTCTACTTTTTCACATATGGTATTTTATAGCGATATTAGTAATATATTATATTTTTGGTTATTTATTGATTTATTTAATTTTAATAAAAATTTTGACAAGATTTCCCTACTCCTTGTAATTTTCTGATTCTAATGTTCTACTATAAGACATGTTTATCTTATGGTATATACTTTTATTATATTTTTGGAACATTTTAGTTTAGGTTTATGTAATATTAGTTTTATTTTTACTTTATATATATCCTATTCATATTATTCACCACAATGTAATATGTTGGGTTTGCAGTTAAGAGTACTTTGAACGATGTTGTGTTGCGACGGACCAACAAAGAAAAACTGTGAGGAGTAAGTAATGTTGGAGAGATGGCAAGATATTATGACATTCTGGGCCAGTGTACCTGGATACTCATCATAAGAGATCATGTCCGCGGTGAGTCACACCTACTACTCTCTCAGAGTTCTAAAGTTTGTTGTCTTGTCCTCGTGTTTCTTTTCTGGTTCTCAATATTTGAACAAAATCCTCCTCGTTATCTCGCAAGCTAACTGTTCAAATATTGCATTGCCGGAACTTGCCTTGAAATTTCTTTTCAATGAAGCGTTGTGATGTACCAAGGTCGTGGTCAAAGATTATCTGCTGTTTTTAACTGCATTCACATGAAATCAATGCCAGAAATTCAGCAATTGCAAACCCATTATGCAATGCAGATGGACGTCCTGCTTGAATAGGGTGGTGTGAACTGAGACATGGGTAGGTTGCGGACAACAGATTGCGAGGGTTTATCTAATCCACGAAGTCAGGAGTTCTATTACTTCCCTCTAGTTTAAACGAGATATTTATGAGTCTGTTTTATCTTACCTCAATATTAATGTTGATTGTGTTCTTGAACATGTTTCGATTGGATCCAATCATCATCAGCATCTTGTCCAGACTGGTGTGATTTATGTTGTAAACCCTGGATGTCGATGTCGGCTCCCTCATGTGGTTAGCCAAAGAACCTCCAAACGAGGTCACTGTTCTGTCAGTAGTTTTCAAAATTCATAACTCTGTTTTTGTTCTTCTGAATAAAGATTTTTTTTCCAATAGTCAGCTCTTTTGTATTTTCTAACTGTTTTAATAATTTAGTGTCCGAATTTATATTATTGTTTTTTCAGACCAAACATGAGTAGCAACTGCAGATTTTTCTATTTCTTCCTCATTTTTAATATTTCGTATGTGTTCTTTGGTTCTATTTTGTAGGTTTCTTTTTTTTTTTCTTATATATATATATCTTTTCACAACCCATACTTCAATTGGATATATTCCTGATTTTTTTATTTTGATCAGATATTTTAGCACTGGATTTTTATTGCCTTTGCAGTTAAAAATGGGAGATATTTTTTTTGGACACAGACTTGGTACATCATAATGCTTCCTCTGGTAGAAATTTCAAGTAGTGTGTCAGCATGCAATGGTAGACTATTTCCCTTGTCAGATTCTTTGTCTCCTCTTCCATCCATTCACTTCCTCTTTTCTCTTTTATTTGTTTGGTGCAGTATAAAATGTGATCGGCCGCGGTGGACTAGTGGTTATGCTCCTTGCTTCTGGTCCCGAGGGTCGCGGTTCAAACCTGGCCGGGGTCGATGGATTTTTTAGGATGTGAAACATCCAGGGCAAGTCCTCCAGAGGGACTTTTAAGCCTTAAGCCGTGGGTCCCGAGTCTGAGTATTTTTCAGGCTCGTAAAAGTTCCTTAAGCCTAATGAAAGGCCTCTAAGCAAATTTACCTAATTTTCCCGTCCTAGTACTATCTTGGTTTCCTAGATGTCAGTATGAGGCGAAACGCTGACCACGGACTACTCAAATGACATCTATATGAAAACAAGTGTAACTAAATTAGTGTGGTTCAAATTCATCCCTGTAGGGGGAGAGCGCCTAAATCTCTGTTAAGGGAAACATGGGCTTACAAGAATACAAGAAAAGTGTAAAATGTCATTATATAATGAAAATGGACAGCTAATGACAAATGAGGGGAATTTGAAGGAAGTGCCTGAATTCAAATATCTTCTTCTTCTTCTCTTCACGGGCTAGGCAAAAATTGCCTGTTCTGCCTCACAGTTGTTCTATCTTTTCACTGACTTTCCTACATTCCTTGAACCTCTTGTGTTCATTCTTTCTTCATGTCTAAACCATTTCTCTCTATATTTTTTGATTTTATCATTCAATGGATATATATTCAACTCTGTTCTTATTTCTTCATACTTCATTATCCGATCCAATCTTTTGCTGCCTTTTGTTCTTCTAAGGAAGTTCATTTCTATGCTTTGTATTCTACTTTGTAATTTTTTGGTCATTACCCAAATTTCACTCCCATAAAGTAATGCAGGAACTGCCAATATTTTATAAAACTTCAATCTAGTATCTCTTCTTGTTCTGTTCTTTAATGTTTTATGTATATTTCCGCTTATCATTTGAAATTTCGACAATTTCATATTTATGTCTCTCTCAGTTTTTGTATTTTATAGCAGAATTAGAACCCAAATAATTAAAATTTGTTACTTGTTCCAGAGGTTTGTAGGCAGAAAATGTTCAATATTAAATTAAAAAATAAATATTTAAAGAGAAAAATTTTTGCCTGGATCGAGACTTGAACCCGGGACCCTTAGCTTTCCGGGCCAAGTGCTCTACCAACTGAGCTACCGAGGTGAGTTACGATATAGACGCAAATTTTACTCTTATATACGTTGTAATTCCCTATCGCCAAATGCTTTTGAAACCATTGCTTCTATCTTTGCAAATGGCGGCTTCTTAGTTAAGAAGATATTTATTGTGAATTTAACATTACCTTATAAAGCTAGTAAGGCTTCTAATGATGTTTTTATTATTGATTTAACATTTCTCACTGAAAGATAAATTATATTTGAAGAGAAACATTTTTGCCTAGACCGAGACTCGAACCCGGGACCCTTGGCTTTCCGGGCCAAGTGCTCTACCAACTGAGCTAGCGAGGCGAGTTATGATATAGATGCAAATTTTTCTCTTATATACATTGTAATTCCCTATCGCCAAATGCTTTTGAAACCATTGCTTCTATCTTTGCAAATGGCGGCTTCTTAGTTAAGAAGACATTTATTGGGAATTTAACATTACTTTATAAAGCTAGTAACTAAGAAGCCGCCATTTGCAAAGATAGAAGCAATGGTTTCAAAAGCATTTGGCGATAGGGAATTACAACGTATATAAGAGAAAAATTTGCGTCTATATTGTAACTTGCCTTGGTAGCTCAGTTGGTAGAGCATTTGGCCCAGAAAGCCAAGGATCCCGGGTTCGAGTCTCGGTCTAGGCGAAAATTTTTCTCTTCAAATATAATTTATCTTTCAGTGAGAAATGTTAAATCAATAATAAAAACATCATAAAAAAAAATTTTGTGTTTAGTTATGTTAACTTATACACTTTCAGGAACATGGGTGGTAGAAGATCTCTGGAAAGTGTTTATGAGTCAGAATACTGATGAAGACTTGAACAAGCTCCTGACAAGGGTCAAAGATTTGGTATCAAGACGGTGCCTGTACACAGAGGATGGAATTAAAACCGTGGTACCATTGACATCTAGCTGTCTTACCAAGATACTGGAACTGCCTCACCATCCTGCACGTCGTCTTGAAGTAGCTGAGGTGATTTCTGCACGTTTCCTGTGCGAAGCTCTCTTCACGGAGTACCAGAAGAAAAAACAGCAGACATGTCTTGCATCCTAAACTGGGCTCTCGTAACCTATGCCTCTTCTGAGCTAACTTCCAGATGTATTTATATATTAAATTTGGGAATTTTTAACATTATGAGGTTCAATTAATAATAATTAAATGAATCGTGATGTTTTCTTACTTCATACATCTATGTTTCTTTTAACACAGCACTGCAGTATCGGCGACACTTTGTCGTCATCGTCAGCTGTTTTCACGACTGTCAATTTTTTTCTCCTTTTTGCCGGTAATTATCTAGACTGCCATCTGGTGTTCTTTTGAAGGAATTCCTCTTCAAACTGCCATCTGGTGTTATTTTGAATGAATCATTTCCTAAACTGCTATCTGGTAAAGTTCTTCAAAAATACAACAGATAGCAGTTTAGGAAATGATTCATTCAAAATAACACCAGATGGCAGTTTGAAGAGGAATTCCTTCAAAAGAACACCAGATGGCAGTCTAGATAATTACCGGCAAAAAGGAGAAGAAATTGACAGTCGTGAAAACAGCTGACGATGACGACAAAGTGTTGCCGATACTGCAGTGCTGTGTTAAAAGAAACATAGATGTATGAGGTAAGAAAACATCACGATTCATTTAATTATTATTCCAGATGTATGACTGCATTTTCATTGGTCAAGTAATGGTTTTACCATTAAGCATGTAAGAAAATGTAGTTTGCTCTCTAACACTTGCTGTAAAACTTGGAAGGCTACAAAACAAATTGGAAATAAATTACAAATCTTTGTAAATCTTTGCCTGAGAAATATCTTGGGTATATGGTGGCCAGAGATTAAAACAAATAAAGAACATTGGAGAAGAACAAATCAAAATGTAATTAGTAAAGAATATTTAATTTTAGGAAATGATATTTTAAGGTTATTTTAATTAAATTATGTCCCGCGCCATAGCCGAGTGGTTAAGGCAGGAAGCCTTGGTGCAGAGCTACGGGACTTGCGCTGGTTCGAGTCTACATGGGGGAAGAAATTTTCTCATGGTATTTCGGCCAGTATGGGACCGGTGCCCACCCAGCATCGTGATGCATTTGGGTAGCTACAATCAGTAGTGGCTCCAGGTTGAGAAAACCAGCTATAACGGCTGGGGGACTCGACATGCTGACCACATGTCACCCCTACACTGGCTGATTATCATCTACCTCTGTGATTGACACATATGGATGTGAGGCCAGCAGCCGGCTGGTAGGCTAAGGGCCTTGTAGGTCTGTTGTGCCAGGAGTTTTTTAAATTAAATTATTTTCAGTCTGATCATCTTACCACAATATTATGTTGATTTGTTCTTGGACATGTTTCAAAACAATTCTGTTTTATCGTCAGCCTTGTCCAGACTGGTTAGATTTATGTTGCACACCCTGGATATCGATGTCAACTCCATTCTGTGACCTTGTTTGGAGGTTCTTTGGCCAACCACAGGATGGAGCTGACATCGACATCCAGGGTGTGCAACGTAAATCTAACCAGTCTGGACAAGCTGACGATAAAACAGAATTGTTTTGAAACATGTCCAAGAACAAATCAACATTAATATTGAGGTAAGATAATCAGACTGAAAATAATTTAATTAGTAGAGAATTATTCTTCTTCTTCTTTCTTTCATGTGATAGACCTAGTGGTCTGTTACGGTCTCATTCCAACGTTTGAAGGGTCTGCCCAAAGATCTCTAGCCTGGTGGCTGGTAATTTAAGATCTGACGTGGTATTCTTGTTCTGCTCATTCTTCTTACGTGAGATTTCCAGTTGTTTCTGTATTTTTGTACATATTCCATGACTGATTCTGTTTGTAATTCTTTGAGGATCTCAGAATTCCTTTTATGGTCTGTTCTTGAGTAGCCTGCAGTACGTCTCATAAATTTCATTTATCGTCTTTATGAGTAATACTGTGGACATTCCAAGTGGCAAAATTCATTATATTTCTCTTTTTCCAATTCGTCTCCTTTAACAAGCTTGGGTCAACATCATTTAGAGCAGTCCTTTTACATCTTCTTTGAGACTTTTTAGTAAGGTTAGTCCTCGCAACAGGTTACTGGTATGAAATGAGCAAGTCCAATGGTGGGGTGCCACCTTAGGCCTCTGGACAGGCGTGATTATGATACAGCATTTACTCTGTATCTTGATGGAACGGTTATACTGCCATGACTCGGTCCTCAGAGCCCTGCTTGTTTTAGGCAGGTTGCACCACGAGCAGGTGGGGTTGGGATTTAGATAGAAGAGGTTATATAGAATGCACTTCACTATCTTTTTGTAAAGAATTCTAATTTGTTGGTCATATTTTAAGGAGAGAGAATGATAACATCACAAAAATGGCATTTGATTGGAACCCCCAAGGATTGAGAAGGTGACGAGGAAGACCTGGGGCAACATGGAGTAATACTATCAGGGATGTAGCATAACAGGTAGGGATGAGTTGGAATGAAATTAAGGCATTGGTAAACAACAAAGTTCGTTGGCGAGCTTCCATCAAGGCCCTATGCTTCCCAGTGGAGTGACCTACTACTACTATAACACTCAAAATAAAGGAAATAAAAGTATATATTATCTATTACATGTCTATATAAATTATATGGGAGAATATTAATGTTTAATTACAATTTTAATACATTAAATAAGCATTGTTTTATTCTTACTCGTATGCAATGCAAAATACGTTGGGATTTCAATTGTTTCATAATGCTAAAATTTCTGTATAATTTCTTGAACACTGGAAAGCAAAACGTTTGAAAAGTAGAGAGAAAAAATTATTGAATATTTTCAAACAGTTTAGTGAAAAATATCCCACATCCAATGAGGATATGGTGAAAATAACAGCAGAATTTACAGGTGAGTCAGCATGGAACATAAATTCTGCTCATAATGAAATTGTATCAATATATAAAGGTTATCTGTTGATATCATGGAAAAAGCATAAATGTCTGATTAGGTAGGCCCATATATAATGGATTGTCATTTATAAACAAGAAATGGAGGAAGTTCCTAATTATTGGTGTCATCTTATGTTGTATTCAGTCTTATTTCCCATAAAATACTAAAAAGACAACATGAAAGCAGAATAACGGCTTGTGAAATGAGATTCATGCGCAGAACAGTGGGTTATACCAGATGGGATCGGAAAAGGAACACCGATATCTTAAAAGAATTGAAGACTATGCCAATTTTGGAATATATTAAACAGTACCAACCAATTACTTATTTTAGGAATTCTCACTATGAGGTATATTCATTAAGGTATAATTTTTATCACTCACCTCATATTGTTCTTCTTATTTGACTATAAACGAATTTCGGAACAGCTCTTCAAGATGACAGAACAATGGTCGTGACGATACTGAGGATGGAACAAAAACTATGTTCCGAAACTAGTTTATAGTCAAATAAGAAGAACAATATGAGGTGAGTGATAAAAATTTTACCTTAATAAGTACCAACTAAATTGGAAACACCATCTTGAAAGAATGAGTTCAAATCGGATCCCCAAAGCTGTTTATAATTATATACCAAGAGGACGAAGATCACTGGGCCATCCTATGAAATGCTGGAGGGAAAATTTTCTATAGGATCGTAACGGGCCTTGGCCTAATACTTGGAAGGAAGAAGAAAATACTATGTTGCCTAAGAACTATGTTTCTATCGTAAACAATTCAATCATATAGCAGGTAAAAGTAGTACCACAGTTATCTCAATAGATGGAGTCAGCTGATTAATACCTTATACAAGTTTACTTGCAGTACAACTAGAACTTAGCTCAGATTTGGTGTAGTAGATGGCACAATGAAAATTTGAATTTGCCAACTAAAACATTTTTAGTTAACCAGTTATTTGGTTAATAATGGTGCTGTACTGTAATTTGATTTTGGAGAAATGGCTCTCTTGCACTGAATAAGAATTGCATTTGAATGTATTATCTAGTCTTTATAAAAAAACGATGACTATTTTTCCAAAGTATGCAGTGATATACGAAACTTTGATGTTAGTGTTTTTATTATTAATTCAATACTTCTCACTGAAGGACAAATTATATTTGAAGGGAAAAATACATCTCACATATATTAAATTAATAATAAAATGAGAAGTGTTAAGTTAATAATAAAAACATAAAAATGAGCCCTACTGGCTTTATTAAGTAATGTTTAAATTCCCAATAAAAGTCTTCTTAAAAAGAAGCTGCCATTTGCATGATGGAGCAAAGGCTCGTAGCATTTGGCACTTGGGAATTAACAATGTATAAGAGAAAAATGTGCGTTTAGATTGCAGTGCTCAGGTAGCTCAGTTGATGGAGCATTGGTATGGAAAATCAGAGGTCCTGGGTTCAAACTCCAGTCTGAGCGTATATTTATCTCTTCAAATATAACTTGATGTCAGTATTTTTATGTTAGAATCTGATCATGTGTTTAATTGTGGATAATGGAAATTCATAATCACTTTTCTATCCTGAACGTTGAATGGCTGTTAAAATGCCAGATGTTAAAGACAAAAACTACCAAACAACTCAATAATGAATGAAAATGTAATTTATGTCAAATGTTATGGATTACGATCAACATTTGTTGACATTGCGTTGCGTTACCTTCCATGTATCATATTATAATGAACGTTAGCAGGGTACGGTGCATGATGGTGTTTTTTGTACATTGGCAAGATCATGCTTCAACAAATGCAAACATAACATTGTAACAAATCTCATAACATCGACGGTTCCTGCATTCCATTTGTTTCTAGTTGTTTGTTGACCTTATTGGAGCCAATAAATTACTATATTTTGATATTTTAATTATATCAAAATGAGAGGCAATGTGCTTATCAATTTGTACGATCGAATAAATTTATATACAACAAAAATAAAGGAAAAAAAGAAGCTAGCTATTTGGAAAGAAATAGGAAACAACGTAAGTTCATAGTTAAAAATGGGAAATAACATTGAGGTTCTTACCCATGAAGAATGAGTAATTTTTTATATCTTACCTCATAGTTTGTTTTCTTAAAACATGGGAATTGCAGTTTTCAAAAGGACAATGTCGGTTGAAAATGGAAGATTGAAAACTACAGTTTCCATGTTTAAGAAAACATAAACTATGAGGTAAGATATGAAAAATGACTTATTCTTCATGAACAATGTAAGTACTGCTGTAATGTCTATTTACCATATTTTGCCTTAACATAAACGCCAGTGAACGTTCATCATGATACACTTACTCAAATTGTGTGTTGGTAGCTTGCCGTCTCCCTGCTGGAGTTCAAAATTCCCAAATAGTTGGACTTATATGAATGTTCATATATGGGAAATAACATTATGAGGTTCTTAATTCGTAAATTAATGAGTTGATGAACTTGACAAATCAACACCAGATAGCAACGTTATTGATGGAGATTCCAGCGAAAATCTGGTAGTCATACTGTCGGTTAAAAATGAGAGAATCCTTCTCATGAAAACTAGTTCCCGTGTTTAAAGAAACATAAAATATGCGGTAAGATGTTTAAAAAAAAAAGACTCATTAATTAATATAAATGTGTCTAAATGGCACAAAGAGTAAGGTGTGTGTAGGCAAACAGTTTTCCGATACTTTTGAAATCCATAATGGGTTCAAGCAAGGAGATGCATTTTCTCCTCTACTATTTAATTTTGTACTAGAGCATGCCATCAAATCTTTATAGAGGATGAAGAAGGCCTACAACTCAATGGTATTAATAAGCTGTTAGTTTATGCTGATGATGTAGTATTATTGGGTGACAGCGAAGAGATATCAAAGGCCAACACGCACACACTATTGAGTAACATTAAGAAATTGGGACTGGAAGTAAATATCAATAAAACTAAATATATGGTCACATTATATAATGGAAATGGACAGCTAATGAATGACAGTGAGGGAAATTTTGAGGAAGTGGCTGAATTCAAATACCTAGGAACAATAATCACAAATAGGAATGAGATATACAAAGGAATTAAACACAGGCTCAATTCTGGAAATGCGTGCTATTATGCATTGCAGAGACTCTTGATGTCCCAACTCCTTTCAAAAAACGTTAAACTGAAAATATGTAAAACTATTATTCTATCAGTTATATTGTATGGATGCGAAAATGGACTCTTACTTTAAGGGAGGAAAGGAGATTATGAGTATTTGAGAATAAAGTTCTTAGGAACATTTTTGGACCAAAGAGAGATAAACAGATAGATGAGTGGAGAAGACTACATAATAGTAAACTACATGGTCTTATGGGAAGCCAGATATAATAAGAAGAATTAAGTCTCGTACTCCTGTTACGGTCTCAAAGAGGAATTTTCCATCCAGCACTTTTTTGGACGTCCCAGCAATCTTTTGCCTTGGGTGCAGTAACGAAGCATGCCTTTTGGAATTCTATGAGATGGCATTCGTTGAAGATGGGCTTTCTAGTTCTGGTAGTTTTGTATATGAGACCGTAACAGGCCATGCAGCCTAATACTTGCATGGATGATGATGACGAAGTCTCATAGGCTGCGATGGGCAGGACATGTGGCACAAATGGGGAATGAAAGACGTGCATGGAAGCTTCTTGTAGGTAAACCAGAGGGAAAATGCCCAGTTGGTAGATCAAGAATGAGGTGGGAGAATAACATTAACTATGATTTGAGGGAAGTAGATTATACAGGGAATGATTAGAAAACATTAGCTCAGGATAGGGATGTATGGAGAGCTTATGTTGGCGTGGCCATGAACCTATGGGTTCGATAGTGCCAGTGAGTTAGTTAGCTTGCCTTCTCAATGCAACGTCAACGAATGTTAATCATAATCCCGCCATTAGACAAACTTATTGAGTGGATAGCACTACCAAAGTCCGAACCACGACCCCAGTTTTCCAAAACAACCATCTGCATCTATCTAGAATGACTTAACAGCCCAATGTTGGACCTTAGCCTCTCCTTTATTAGGAGTTACCAGATCAAGTTAATTTAATTACACTTATTTCCGTAAAGATGTCACGAATAGTATATGGTCAACATACTGACCAAATGAGATATCTAAGGTGTTACTAGTATTAATAGTGAGTGGAGAACATATTTTTAACAACTCACCTCATATATGTATTCACATAGACTTTCACGGCCGGAGTTGCTATGATGATCTTGAAGAAGATTTTCAGGCTGTAGGCCGTGGTCGTGAGGCTTGTAGTTCCCCGACGTTTTGCCAGAGACTGCGTCTGGCATCCTCTGGCGAAACATCGGGGAATTACAAGCCTCACGACCATGGCCTACAGCCCGAAAATCTTCTTCAAGATCATCACCTCATATAATTTCAAATTTCTTTGATACTGGCGGTTTCAGACAATATCTTGTCCCATTTCAGTCATGGCTTTCACTGATGAAATTCTTTGGTTGTTGATTTCTCTAAGGACATCACCTCTTGTGCTGAAACTGGCGGTATCAAAGAAATTTGAAATTATATGAGGTGAGTCGTTAAAAATTTGTTCTTCACTCACTATTAATGATATAACCTCATAATAATCAATTGAGTTGGTGTTTACTTGATGAAAATCTATATTTATTAATTAAATAAAAATGAAACGTAGTTTTATTTGATTTTCATATTTATTATATAATTCAGTGACAGCTGTTTCGGTACACTGTACCTTCTTCAGACATGTTAACAAATTAATATATGAATATACATGAATTATATAATAAATATGAAAATCAAATAAAACTACGTTTTATTTTTATTTAATTAATAACCTCATAATGTTTACTTCCCAATATTAATTTAAATGTTACTAGTATGATGAAGGTGTTGGTAAATTTTGCTTAGAGGCCTCTTTATTTAGGCTTAAGGATCTTTTATGAGTTTGAAAATCTTGAGACTTGGGATCCGTGGTTTAAAGTCCCTCCCAGAAGACTTGCTCCTTGGATTTTTCCATCCTAAAAATATCCATTGACCCCAGTTGGGTTTGAACACACAACTGTCGTAACCAGAGGCAAGAAACATAATGACTAATTCACCATGGCCGATTCCGTAACAATCTTTTTTTTTTGTGTGAGGCAACCAGGTTTTAAGACATTTCTGGCTTTCTCCACTAGCATTGGCAGAATTGTAATCCTGGATGGTGGAGTTACATTACCCCGATGGTATGATGGTTGATAAATGATGATGAAGCACCAGAAGAGTTCTTAACCTAAATTCCAGAGCATGGACGACCACAGGAATATTTCCCTTTAAAGAAACATTTGTATAGTTGTAAAATAAAATAAGTTAAAATATACCTTCTTAGGTAAAATCCATCATCCTCAACTTATAAAATATGTAATCTTTATGCCTGTAGGCCTTTCAGAACATCCGCTCCATCTTCAGCAGGTCCCTCTTTGCTACAACATCAAGTATGATGGTTGATGTTGCTGGTCCTAATGTGGTGTTGTCGCGACATATTTTATAAGTTGAGGACGACGGATTTTACCTAAGAAGGTATATTTTAACTTATTTTATTTTATGACTCCACCTCAACGGTTTTAACAATGAATTATATTAGTATTGATTTGTATCGTTTGACCGGGAATTGAATCCAGGACCTCATGAACAGTAGTCAGGAACTGATCACTTGCCCATAAGACTGGTCCCGTAACAACTATAAAAACTGAAAATCTATGGCTGTTAATTACAAAAACAAATGTCTTAATTATGTCCATGGTTCCATACCAATTTCGTGGATTTTCAGTTATTTTTATTATTGTTATAGAAACAATAAATTGGAAAACCGGGATTGTGGTTTAGAACTTTGGTTGTGCAATCCATTCATTACTTAGCATCATGTGAAAATGACAATCAAAAACCAAATTTCAAGTAATTCTAATTGGAATATCCATCCATCCATAGTAATTCTGCCCGAGGGCAGGTCTTTCACTGCAATCATAGCATTTTCATTCTATGCTTTGCAGCTTTACTAGGGAATTGTAGGTGTGGTAGCTTCCTGTTGCTTTCTACCCCAGTGAAGGATTATAATGATGATAATGATAAGGGTGATGATGATGATGGCCATATGATTTCAGGGACCGTTTGGGCCTTAAAGTTTTCCTGACATTTGTCTTACAGGTGAGGAAAAACCCCGATAAAAACCTTACCCAGAAAAACTGTTCTGAGTGGGGATCGAACCTGGGCCTGCTGCGTGACAAGCCAGCACGCTACCTCGAGACCACAGCTGTGGACAATTAGAATATAATGTATACAAATTATATTACCTCTAACTGGAGGACGAGGACATGCCGTATCATAGTTGATTAGGGCAATACGTTTGAAGCCAGAAGGTCGAGGGTTTCAGTCCCAGTGGATCAGGATTTTTTTAACTAACCCAAATCTTCTGACGCACCATGGCCTTGGTGTCAACTCAGCCTCTAATGTAAATGAGTTCCAGGTGTTCGTTGTGGGGAAGGGTAGGGGTAATAGCTGCTGTCATGCAGGGGTGACAACCCGGCTGACATCAGTGCCAGTTGTATATAAAAGCGGTAGCCTAACTTTCCTACTACACCATAGACTGGTAGTTTTTGTCCAAAACATCTGATATGTTAAGTTATGTAGGTAGGAAATAACACTATGAGGTTTATTTCAATATTGTTTAGTTGTTTCTTGACTTACCTCATACTTCTTAACTCCCACGCAGACTCGAGTTTCTTCACTTCATTTGTGACATTCTCAGTGCCGTATTACGTTCACAACTGATGTCCAACGGCCTCCTCTCATGTAGACTGACCTCTGTGCCATCTGATGGTTGACCTACGAACTTCCAAATCACCGGGTGATAAGGAGAGAGGATTGATTTGGAAGTTCGTCAGCCAGCCATCAGATGGTGCGGAGGTCAGTCTGCAGGAGAGGAGGCTGTTGGACATCAGTTGTGAACGTAATACAGCATTGAGAATGTCACAAATGAAGTGAAGAAACTCGAGTCTGCTTGGGAGTTAAGAAGCATGAGGTGAGTCAAGAAACAACTGAACAATATTGTAATGTTGTTTTTGTGTAGTTAAAATTGTTCGGAGTATAGAATAGGTGCCTTTAAATTAGTTTAATATGGTGTTTGTATTGTAGATTTTATTGAAAAACAATTATGTATTTGAGGAGCTGTTTTTCAAAATGTCTCATGTCCACCTTGTTCCAAAACTCGCTTGTTGTACCTCTGCATTCTTTTGTGTGTACAAATGTAACCATTTGGTATCAGAACATCCTTTAAAACTTGTATTAAAAGTGGTTGTTTTAATCAAAGTGACTCTTAAATTGAATTTTTAGGAAAAATCACTGCGTTTTTAAGATTTAAATTAAAATTCTTTTCACCTTACCTCATATCCAGTCCTTTAATTAAACCGGTTTCAAAACCTAGGTGGTTTCATCTTCAGTAATATCTTGACCGATGATATGTTCAGGAGAACCGCTTCTTACTCCATCTGTTGGTAGTCCAACAACAGATGGAGTGAAGAAGCAGTTCTCCTGAACAATGTAACATCGGTCAAGATATTGCTGAAGATGAAACCACATAGGTTTTGAAACCGGTATAATTAGATGACTGAGGTGAGGTATAAAGAATTTTAATTAAAATTATAAACCGAATCTTATTTACACCAAAATTACAACTTTACATTACTTACCACAAATTTATGAAATTGGATAAGACATGTTTTGAAAATTGGCTCTTTATTTTATTATTTCATAAATAATAATAGATATATATTATATGAAGGATACAGAGAAAGAACCAGATTAGTCACTTTTTTAATGCTTTTATTATTCATTTCATACATCTCAATGATGGATAAATTATGGTAAAATCAAATGTTTCTTACCTCTCCTCATACAAATCTTCTAAGTAGATAGTGATTTCGAAACTCAAGTTTCTTCTGATCAACATAACATCAGTCACCAAAATAGTAGTGAAGATGAGACTGCTATGGTCTCAAAATCGCGATCTACTTAGAAGATTTGTATGAGGAGAGGTAAGAAATATTTGATTTTACCATAAATTAAACCTCATAGTGATTAATTCCTGTAAAAGTTAAATAAAAGATGGATAAATTATTCACTTTTTTATTGAAATGGAGCTTGAGGTGTCATTAAATTCTCCATGGAAAACACTATCATTTAGAAGTGTGGAACAGTAAATTATACATTGATTTAGACTTTCATGGCCGGAGTTTGTATTATGATTTTGTAGATATTTTCTGGGCTGTTGTAGGTTTAAAATTCCCCAATGTTTCGCCAAAGACTGTGTCCGACATCTTCAAGGTCTGAAGCCAATTCTTGAGGATGCCGGATGCAGGCTCTGGTTAAATGCCAGGAAATTTTAAGCCTACAAGCAGACCAATAGCCCGAAAATGTCTACAAGATCATAATAGTAAAATATACAGTTTAGTTGAGTGTTTATTTACCTCCAAAGTTTGGTCTACGTGTAAGGAAGTATGGATGTTTTGACGTTATATTTTAAATTAACATGTTCCAGACTTGGACATAGTTTTATTTTAGACAGACAAATTAACGCTTGGACCGGGATTCGAACCCTGAATCTCTGACTCTGTGCATCAGTATGATACTGATTACACCATCCGAACTCTGAAATTTTTTCCATTTACATAATTCTCTTTCATAAGGAGGCCGGTAGCCATCATTATCAACATCTGACGATTTCAATTTGAAGTATTTTTTATTGAGAATTTATACATTACTTTTAAGCAGCAAAGCTTCATATTTTGATGTATTTTAAATGAACATGTTCCAGACTTGGGCATAGTTTTATTTTAGAAAAAAAAAACATATCTCTATCTCTCTCTGGGTTTTTACAGCTGCTGCTGTCTTCCTGTGCCAAACCTCCAAAGCCTACGATCTTGGACATCTTCAATGTTTAGCCCTCTTGCTTGCATTATTATCTTCATGCTTTCCTTCCATGTTAACTTTCGTCTCCCTCTTTTCTTCTTTCTGTCATTGATATAGTAGGTTCGGCCATCACTCATCTTCCATTCTTAAAACATGTCCTAACCATTTTAATCCCTACTCCTCAATTCTTTCAATTATGCTTTCTTCTGCTTCCATTATGTTTCTAATTTCCTTATTTGTGACATATACTAATTTTGACTTTCTGGCACTTCTGCATAAATAATCCATTTCTAAAGAAACATATCCATTTCTAAAAAGAAAACATGTTAAATTAAAATATAATGTCAAAATATGAAGGTTTACTGCTTAAAAGTACTGTTTAAATTCTGAATAAAATACTTCAAATAGAAATTGTCAGATGGTGTTGTTGGAAGCGATGGCTACTGGCTTTCTGATGACAGAGAATTGTGTAAGTAAGTGGAAAGAATTGTTGATGTTCGTATTGGAGTTTGGATGATGTAATCGGTATCATATTGATGTGCAGAGTTACAGGTCTGGGGGTTCGAATCCTGGTCCAAGCATTAATTTTTCTTTCTAAAATAAATTTATGTATGTTGTTTAACTAAAAGTACATTTTCTTGGTTTCAAAGAAATTCCTTGTATCCTTCATATTAAATTATATTAAATTATATTAAATATTCTGTTCTATAGTGCTCTGCCCAAGGGCAGAGCATTTTCAAACGATGCTTTGCAGCTTTACTAGGAAATTATAGATGTGGTAGCTTCTTGTTGCTTTCCACACCGGTGAAATGATGATGATGATGATGATGGCTGGATGATTTTTGGGGACCGTTGGGCCCTAGGCTTTCTGACATTTGTCTTACAGGTGAAGAAAAATCCAAAAAAAAAAGAAGCCTGTTCCGACCAGGAATCAAACCTGGGCCCACTGTGTGACAAGGGAGCATGCTAACTCGAGACCACGACGGTGGATATATTAAATATATAAATAAATATTTTACTTGAAGAGAAAAATATACACCTGAATTGGGATTTCATCTCGATGTCTCTAGTTCTGTACACCAGTGCTCTGACTACTTAGCTACCAGGCTCCCGATTCGAACAAATTTGAATCAGGAGCCTGTAGCTCAGTGGTCAGAACACTAGTGTACAGAACCAGAGGCATCAAGTTCAAATCCCATTTCAGGCATACATTTCTTCTCTTCAAATAAAATTAATCTTTCAGTGAGAAGTGATAAATTTAATATCTAATATTGAAAATAAATATTTATTTAATAAAATATAAAATAAAACATAAATTGTAATTCAAACATAGCTAATATAAATATTTCAACTCAACCATAAAATCTATCTTTTGAACATTGTAACACAAATAACTACTAATTTAGTGTTTGTAGATAGGAAGCTTCATTTCTTCTTCTTTGTTTTCCCGGAGTTGGAACTGGCACATTCCACTTCCTCCACTCTTCAAACCAATTTCCTGTTTCTTCTTGTCGTATCCTTCATTCCATTTTCTTGACCTTCCACTTCAGTCATCACTTCTATTGTGTTCTGAGGTTCCCTCTTCCCTTCCGTCTGTCTCCTTTTTAATCTTAGTGAATTCTCAAGCAATGAAGCTATTGAAGTTCTCATGAAAGGATTTTTTAAAAAATATCTACAAGTCTTCATTGAATCCCACTTACAAAGACACCAAAAATGACCATACTAAAAATTGATATATATATTTTGAAGTATTTGGGTTTTTTTATCACTCACCTCATATTGTTGTTCTTATTTGACTATAAACTAGTTTTGGAATATAGTTTCTGTTCCATCCTCAGTATCGTCATGACCGTTGTTCTGTCGTCTTGAAGAGCCATCTTTCGCTCCTTCCATTGGCAGACTGAAAAACCTTTCATAGTGTGAATTCCTAAATTAAGTAAAGTATTTGGGTTTCACAAAAGATTTCTGGTTTGGTTTTAGGTTTATGTTGGGATTAATTTAGTTTAATTGTGGTAGAGTTGGATTCTCTTCTCAGGGATTAGAAGTTGGTAAACAGGTGACGCTTCATGAAATAAAAGATTGTTTCTTGTAGAAATTATGAGGTTTTATTCAAAGTCTTGAGTTCTCAGCAGACCAAGTAAATTAAGGTGAAATTATTCTTCACCATCTTTTTAAAATCAATTCTTATTCTTAATGTTGTTTATTTTCCTTTTGTAATATAAAATTTTACTTTTCTCTATCCTAGTATTGGAGAGAATATTAAATTTTATCGAAAGAGCTGTTTGCTTCTGTTCAGAACAAAATTTTTGTACAGAATGAATAAATTTATCATGTTATAAAATTAAGTCATTATTATGTCACATGAAATTATTTTTAATTTATATTGGTTAATAATTCTATTAAATACAAGGTTAAATCTGATTGGTCATATAAGAAAGATAATTGCTTTTAATTCCAATCACAATTTAGTTTTGTTTATTTTTTATTTCACTCACCTCATACTTCATAAAGAAAATTACAATAAAGAGAAAGAACACATCATAAAAATTGCAAAGGATAATGGTTTTCAAGAGAATATGATACACAAGAAAACAAATAAATTTAAAGAACAAAAAAGATTAATGAAAGTACTCTTCAGACAGATAGAAATATTGGTAAAAAATTCAAGAAGTTCACATACCATCCTTTAGTATTTGACAAGTTTCAAAAAATCTTCAACAAATTCAACATTAAATTAGCACTGAAAAATGATTACAGCTTAGGTAATTTAATAAAAACCAACATTATGAAGTATGAGGTGAGTGAAATAAAAAATAAACAATGTTAAAAAACCTCATGGTGTTATTTCCTATCTACATAACTTAACAATTTAGTTTACTTTCAATAGACTACAAAGTTATTCAGACATTTTTATTAAAGTTTAATTCTAAATTGTTTATTTTTTATTATTTCACTCACCTCATACTTCATAACTTCTTGCATTTACCTAGGTTTCATCACACCATTTGTGACATTCTCAATGCTGTGTCACGTTCACAACTGACGTCCAACGGCCTTCTATCCTGCAGACTGACCTCTGCGCCATCTGATGGCTGACCGACGAATTTCCTAATCAGTCCTCTCTCCTTATAACCGGGTATTTCAAAATTCATAGTTGTATTTTCATTCTTGCATATGTAAATTTTTCCCAAATTGTGAGTTCCTTCGGTTTTTCCAATTGTTTAAGTAATTTTGTTTTGGTTTCTATTCTATGTTTTTCTGACCAAGCATGTGCAGCTATTGCAGATTTTTCGGTTTCTCCATTTTTAACATTTCTGAGGTGTTCTTTTAATCTTGTATTTAGATTCCTTTTTGTTTTTCCTATGTATATCTTTTCACAATCTTTACAATTAATTTGATAAATTCCCGATTTTTTGCCGTCTTCAATCTTTTCATTTTTTTTGGTTTTTGTTAAATTACCCAAGCTGTAATAATTTTTCGGTGCTAATTTAATGTTGAATTTGTTGCAAGAAGTTATGAAGTATGAGGTGAGTGAAATAATAAAAAATAAACAATACTAATAAACCTCATAGTGTTATTTCCTATATACATAACTTAAATTTAATTCTAAATATTTAGAATTCAGACGACAGTGATTCAAAACAATTTTTAAAAACATTCTTTAAAAATATCATATTTTTAATATTATTAAGAGATTTTTATTATTTTATATGACAATAACCAATAATGAAATATTTAGATTTTTTTAAAGTTGTATGTAGGTATGAAAAGAATTTTAAAAACAAAATTATTAACTTAACTTTAATATTTAGGTAATGTTAAAATCCTGCTTTAATTTAAATTAATACATTGAGTTAGATTTAATATTTCTCACTTACATAACTTAATAGATTCAATAATTCACTTTATAATTGTAGATTTCTTGAAACCTAGTTTCGATATTTCTTCGTATTGTTTTCAGCTCTATGTAGCCGTTGAATTGGTGGTTAGCAATCTTATAAGTTCTTTCCTGCTCCCTCTGTTGGCTGACTGATGAACTTCCAAATTAAATCTTTTCCTCGGGAATTTCAAAATTCATGATTTTTCTTTTATTTTCTGGGTGTGAATTTTCTCCCAAACTGTGAGTCATTAGATTTATCTGTTTCAATAAATTTGGCCTCTGTTTTGATTCTGTGTTTTTCTTACCATGCATGTGCAACTATTGCAGATTTATCTATTTGCCCATTTTTAACATTTCTAAGGTGTTCTTTCAATCTTGTATTCAAGTTCCTTTTTGTTTTTCCTATGGATATTTTTTCACAATTTGATAAATCCCATATTTTAAGGGAGGAGAAAAATTACTATTTTTTTAAGAATAAAGTTCTTAGGAAAATTTTTGGACCAAAGAGAGAACAACATGCAGGAGGATTAATAGTAAGCTACGTGATCTTTATGGGAAACCAGATATAATAAGAACAGTTAAGTGTTGTAGACTACAATAGGCAGGACATGTGGCACAATGGGGAATGAAAGGGGAATTGAAGCTTCTTGTAAGAAAACCAAAGGGAAAATGCTCAGTTGGTAACCAAGAATGAGGAGGGAGAATAACATTAACCATGATTATACAGAGGATGGTACGAAAACATTAGCTCTGGATGGATGTGTGGAGAGATTATGTCCATGTGGCCATGAACCTATGGGTTTGATAGTGCTAACAGTAAGTTAGTTAAATACTTGTATATACATACTTGATATTGGCTGGCGTGTGCTGCTATACCTAAATAATTAAAACATTAAGGGTTAATTAAATTATATGGTATACATTGTGACATACCAAACATGGCAGTTGCTAGAGTCAATTTTTAATTTCAAATTTCAGGTAACCCCCCACTTCTAATGGTCATATTTCACTGATTTTTGGACAATACTTACCTCGGTTTATTTTAATAGAATGCACTGAGTTTCGTTGTGAAACATCGTAAATTGTGACTGCTAGAGTGAATTAAAAATTTTCGTTTCACGTGAACTCCTATACCTAATGGTTTTAGAACATAATAGTTAGCATCTAAACACTCGTCATTCCTGATAACCTGCATATACAAAATTTTAAAGCATTCAGTGAACAACTTTTGGAGATTTAAGATTTTGAACAAAAAAAAAATTATATTGTAATCAATGGTAAAGAGAAACATGTTTACCTAAACCACGGGCCGAAACCCAAAACTTTAGTTTTATGTGCTGATGCTCTGACCACTGAGCTAATTCAGGCTTCCTTCCCATCCAAGCACAAATTCTCCTTCACCTTATTCTCTTTGGTTCCACATCCAATACAATGAACCATCATGCACAAATGCTCATTGAATGGGTTCTATATTAAGATATGTGATGGGAGTGCACACAGCTATAGCATTATTTGTTAAATTAATGTTAAGAAGCTAAAGTTATTACTAAGATTGAAATAAGCAAATAAATGTACACAACTAAACTATTGTAAGGTGAAGAAGATTTTGTGCTTGGATGGGAAGGAAGCCTGAATTAGCTCAGTGGTCAGAGCATCAGCACATAAAACTGAAGGTTTGTGGTTCGATTCCTGGTTTAGGCATAGATTTTTCTATTTGAAGAGAAACATTTTTGCTTAGACTGAGACTCGAACCCAGGACCCTTGGCTTTGCGGGCCAAGTGCTCTACCAACTGAGCTACCGAGGTGAGTTGCGATCTAGACGCAAATTTTTCTCTTATATACGTTGTAATTCCCTTGTGCCAAATGCTTGAAACCTTTGCTTCTATCTTTGCAAATGGCAGCTTCTTAGTTAAGAAGACATTTATTGGGAACTTAACACTACTCTATAAAGCCAGTAGGGCTTCTGTTGACGTATTTATTATTAATTTAACACTTCTCACTGAAGGATAAATTATATTTGAAGAGAAAAATTTTTGCGTAGACCGAGACTCGAACCCGGGACCCTTGGCTTTTTCTCTTCAAATATAATTTAACCTTCAGTGAGAAGTGTTAAATTAATAATAAAAACGTCAATAGAAGCCCTACTGGCTTTATAAAGTAGTGTTAAATTCCCAATAAATGTCTTCTTAACTAAGAAGCTGCCATTTGCAAAGATAGAAGCAAAAGTTTTAAGCATTTGGCGCAAGGAATTACAACGTATATAAGAGAAAAATTTGCATCTAGATCGCAACTCGCCTCGGTAGCTAAGTTGGTAGAGCACTTGGCCCAGAAAGCCAAGGGTCCTGGTTGAGTCTCGGTCTAGGCGAAAATTTTTCTCTTCAAATATAATTTATCCTTCAGTGAGAAGTGTTAAATTAATAATAAAAACGTCAATAGATTTTTCTCTATACCATTGATTACACTAATTTACTTATATCAATCATAGTAATAACTTTAGCTTCTTAATGTTAATTTAGAGTCCCGTGCCATAGCCAAGCGGTTAAGGTAGGAAGCCTTGGCGCAGAGCTACGGGACTTGCGCTGGTTCGGGTCTCCATGGGGGAAGAAATTTTCTCATGGTATTTCGGCCAGTATGGGACCGGTGCCCACCCAGCATCGTGAGGCAATTGGGTAGCTACAATAAGTAGCGGCACCAGGTTGAGGAACCAGCTATAACGGCTGGGGGACTCGACATGCTAACCACATGTCACCCCTATACTGGCTGTTGATCATCTACCTCTGTGATTGACACATGTAGATGTGAAGGGCCAGCAGCCGGCTGGTAAACGGGCAACCGCTGAAAAGTGGAAAGACCCTCAATCGGAATGTTAATTTAACAAACATTTACATTTAAAAAAATATATTTTTAAAAACTGTATCTAGTCTTAATTTAAAATATAATGTCAAAACATTAAAATTTTTATTTATATAGATATTCTCATGGTCATTTTTGGTGTCTAGTAACTAGGATTGATAAGATTTTTAAACATTTTGAAGAATATTTTCTTTCATTCTGAATTTGTTAATGACTTTTGATTCCACCTTGACAGTACAGAGATATGTAGTTTGTTTAATGGTCTCGTTTATTGTTAAATTATTTGATGTATTGAGGAGAATTGTTCTGTTTGAATTTGTGTTTGTTTGAATAGAATTGTCTGATTGATTTAATTGGTTTTGATTTCATGAATTCACACAAACACCCATTTCCAGAAACACCAATTGCTTGTGACTTCCCTTAAGGGAACAGGATGGTCTGAAATGGTGGAAATTCTTAAAATTTTATGTTATTACTAACTGATGCCCTGTGTGTGCTGCTATGCCTAAATAAATGGAATATTATTTTTAATTTTTCTCTAAGGCAAAAGAAATTTTATCATGGGATTTCGGCCAGTATGGGACCGGTGCCCACCCAGCATCATGATGAATTTGGGTAGCTACAAGTAGCAGCTCCAGTTGACAAAACCAGCTGTATTCTGGCCACATGTCGTCCCTATACTGACTGAATGATCCTCTGTCTCTATGATTAACACAGAGGCCAGTATGGATGTGAGGCCAGCAGCCAGATAGTAGGCCAAGGGCCTTCTAGACCTGTCGTGCTGTGGAGTTTAAATGAACCTCAAGTCTAATTAGAGCCTCTGAACAAAATTTATTCATCTTTCCCACCCAAGTAATACTTGGTGTCTCTTTGAGGCAATGAGCTAACCATTTGTTACTGTGACATATGTAAGGAAATCAGAATATCTAATTTACCTTGGTTAAGTAACTCTCACAATGGAGCATCTTTGCTCTATATGGGGATATATGGATATAGACACTCTTTGAGGCAATGTGCTAACCACTTGTTACTATGACATATGTAAGGAAATCTGAATATCTAATTTACCTTGGTTAAGTAACTCTCACAATGGAGCATCTGTGCTCTATATGGGGATATATGGATATAGACAGACATAACTTCCTTATGTTTTAAACATGTCCATCCAATCAGAGTCTACAAATCTATGAAATGGAATAAAATATACAAAAAGGACAAAATCCTAACACTAGTGATGCAGGAGACCAAATTTAAGAGGACTGTAATATGAAAGAAAGGAGAAAAGAGGATAAAATTTCCCTTTATTTATTATAGTTATTATTGTTCATCATCATCAATGGCAGGCATGGATTAAGCCAATTGGCCTGTTCTGCTTCAGGAAAAGAAATTGATCCCTCCATCTCTTCTTAGGTCTTCCTGGGTCTCTTCGCCCTGTGGGTCTGTAGTTCAATAGATGCAGAGGTAGTCTATTGTTTGGCATCCTCAGAAGGTGTTCATGCCAATTATTTTGATATTTTTGATTGATTTCAGTTATTGCTGGTGTGTTGAGAGCTTTGCGGATATCTTCATTACGCATGTGATCATAAAGCGTATAACCCGCTAAAGGTCTTAATAACTTCATTTCTGCAGCTACTATCCTATTTAATTTACCTGTAGTAAGAGTCCAGGTTTCAGAACCATAAAGTAGAGTTGGAAGAGCCATTGTTTTATAAAATTTTAGAATTGTATCTGGACGTACTTTTCGGAAAAGAATGCTTTTTATTATATTATTTTTGGTCTAGACATCTTACCTCAATATTAATGTTGATTTGTTCTTGAACATGTTTCAAAACAATTCTGTTTTATCTTCAGCTTTCCCAGACTGGGAAAGTCTGGGAAAGCTGAAGATAAAACAGAATTGTTTTGAAACATGTTCAAGAACAAATCAACATTAATATTGAGGTAAGATGTCTAGACCAAAAATAATATAATTAAAATAACCTCAAAATATAACTTCCTAAAATTAAATATTATGCTTTTTATTGTTCCTATAAGTTTTTGAAATTTGACCAATTTTATGTCTATGTCTTTACATGTGTCGTACGAAAGATTGCAGCCAAGATAAGTAAAGTTATTAACTTGTTCTATTATATTGTATTGTTGTTAATAACGTTATTATTGTTACTTATAATAATTTCCTTCATTTATTTGCATGGCTTATTTGATCATATGATTAAATTATTTTGTTATACATTGTTGGGATGACAAAATGGCTGTCCAGTGCAGGAAAATGGAGCTGAAGTTTTGTTTGACTTGATGTTGTGATGTTGAAATTGTAAGAGTAGCAAGATGTGTTCGCGCAGTGAAACCCTCATGTTCGATTTTAAAGAGCACCAAGATTCACTCACCATCATAGAGGCTATTATTGAACCACAAGTAAGTAAATGGATTTAAAAGCATTTGGTAATTATGAAGAAACATTGTATTAATGGTTGAATAATAACAAATGAACAATAACTGAACTTGATTGAACTTTTATAGGAAAATAACTGAATTTATTAAATTAATATTGAGAAGCTAAAACTATTACTATGATAGAAATAAGTAAATTAATGTACACAGTTAAATTATTGTAAATCAATGGTAAAGAGAAAAATGTTTGCCTGAACCGGGAATCGAACCCCGAACCTTTAGCTTTCCGTGCTAATGCTCTATCCACTGAGCTAATCCAGGCTTCATTCCCATCCAAGCAGAAATCCTTCCTTTACCTTACTCTACTGGTCCCACATTCAATTGCAATGAATCATCATTCACAAATACACAATGAATGGCTTCTACCTGAAGAAGACATGAAGGGACTCCACACAGCTATAGCATTATTTATTAAATTAATATTGAGAAGTTAAAGCTATTACTATGATAGAAATAAGTAATTTTTCTCTTTACCATTGATTTACAATAATTGTACATGGCCATGAATCTCCAGGATTACTGGTGTCACTGAGTTAAAGAGATTCCTTAGTTCTCTCAATTCAGTAAATAGTAAGATGGTTTAATATTTAATTTTAGGAAGTTACATTTTGAGGTTATTTTAATTATATTATTTTTGGTCTGGACATCTTACCTCAGTATTAATGTTGATTTGTTCTTGGACATGTTTCAAAACAATTCTGTTTTATCGTCAGCTTTCCCAGACTGGTTTTATTTATGTTGCATTATGTTGCACCACCTGGATGTCGATGTCAGCTCCATCCTGTGGTTGGCCAAAGAACCTCCAAACAAGGTCACCCTCCATCGGAATATCAAAATTCATAACTCTGTTTCTGTTCTTCTGAATATAAATTTTTTCCCAAATAGTCAGCTCTTTTGTATTTTCTAACTGTTTTAATAATTTACTGTCTGAATTTATATTATGTTTTTCAGACCAAACATGAGCAGCAATATTCCGATGGAGGGTGACCTTGTTTGGAGGTTCTTTGGCCAACCACAGGATGGAGCTGACATCGACATCCAGGTGGTGCAACATAAATAAAACCAGTCTGGGAAAGCTGACGATAAAACAGAATTGTTTTGAAACATGTCCAAGAACAAATCAACATTAATATTGAGGTAAGATGTCCAGACCAAAAATAATATAAGTAAGATGGTTTGTTTACAGGGAATCCGGGTGAACGTGTCAGAGGAAGTTGATGGATTGGAAACAACATTTTCTGTTAGGAATCTGATTGAGAAGGAGAAGGAAGAAGACCAAGTGAATGTAAGACTTATTTCATATTATTCTATTCCAAGCTAAGTTCCAGTTGTACTGTAAACAAACTTGCATAAGGTATCCCTCCACATACTCCATCTATTGGGGGAACTGTGGTAGTACTTTTGTCTGCCATATGACTGAAATGTACAGAACTGTCAACAATAGAAACATTATGATGATCTTGTGGAAGATTTCCGGGCTGTTGGCCATGGTCTTGAGGCTTGTAGTTCCCCAACCCAAGCCCGGAAATCTTCTACAAGATCATCATAGTAACTCTGGCAATATAATAGAAACATTGTTCTTAGGCAACATCATATTGTATGGGAAATAAGACTGAATACAATGTAACATGGTACCAATAATTAGGAACTTCCTCCATTTCTTATTTATTTATGACAAAAAATTATATATGGGTCTACCTAATCAGATATTTATGAATTTTCCATTGATATTGATAGATAACCTTTGTATACAATTTAATTACTAGCAGAATATATGCTCCATGCTAACTCACCTGTAAATTCTGTTATTTTCACCATATCCTTGATGGCTAATGTAGGAAATTTTTCACTAAACCGTTTGAAAATATTCAAAACAATTTGTTTCTCTCCACTTTTCAAATGGTTTTAAGAAATTATACAGAACGTGGCTATTCTGAAACAGTTGAAATTCCAACATATTTTGCATTGCGCTTGCTTAAGAATAAAACAAGGATTATTTAATCTATAAAAATTGTAATGATATATTTTAATACTCTCCCTTATAACTTACAGACATGTGGTAGATAATACATCATCATCCGGTATCATGGTAGCTGCTGCCGTCTTCTGGAAACCAAACGCCATTCCTCTCTGTTCATCCATTGATTTTTCTCCATTCCTCTGATATTCATAGCTTCTTGTATCCCTTCTATCCAAGTTTTCTTCGGTCTTCCTCTCTTCATACTTTCCATTGGGATCCATTCCATAACAAAATAAAATACCCAGGGCAGACCAAAACTAGCGCTGCTGCCTTGTAGTAAGATACTGGACTATCAAAGGCTAGAGGAAGAAAACCTTGAACAAAAATTACCCGTACCCCAGGTTGGGGGTTGATGCATTGGGCCAGTTCCTCGTTCATCATAAAAAGAAAAAAATGCTACAAAACCAAACATCATGTCTCGGAAAAACATTCTAGGACGATTAAAGATAATACATATTTTTATTATATTTATTTTATTTTGAGTGTTAGGGAGTGAACTACTGTGTTTTCATTGATCATAAAATGATATTACCTTTGAACGTGTAAGAACATTTTTTTTATTCAATGTCCCAGGTTGTCATGTCGACTTTTCTGATGTTCTCTCATGGCATTGACATAATTGTAACCCTGTTCCGAAATTGGAGTGCCTGGAAGGTGAAGTTATACTGCCCTGATGATATATGATGTTGATGATAGTGGTGCACCAGGGGAGTCCTTAATCCTTAACTTAATCTTAGGCGAATGTTATAATGATGATTATGATGGTCAGATAATGTTCGGAGTTTGTTTGGGACTTAAAGTTTCCTGACATTTGTTTTAAAAATCTCACCCGGGAGGAAACTTGTTCCAACGGGGATCGAACCTCAAGCATGAGCCCTTGTTAAACTTTTCTTCAGGACACAGGAGAAAAACTTTGTCCAGGAAACTTGTCTTGGCCAAAGATTAAATCTGAGTCAGATGACTAGACCACAGTGGTGAAAAAAAGTAATCATCTCTGATTCTAATTATCTAATCAACTTCCCTGGGAATTTCAAATTTCATTAATTTTTCTTTCTTGTTTTTTTGAATGTGGATTTTTTTCCCCCAAACTGTGAGCTCTTTTCATGTTTGTATTTGTTTTATTAAATTAGACTTTCTTTCAATTAGAAGTATTTTCTAAGACAAATAGAAAAACCAAAAGAGCTCACTGTTTGGGAAAAAAGCCACATTAAAAAAAACAGGAAAGAAAAACTAATGAATTTTGAAATTCCTGGGGGAATTTTATTTGATTCGTAGGTTCATTGGTCCACCTGCAATGCTCCAGGACAACATAACATCGGTCATAAAATTACTGATGATGAAACCACCTAGGTTTTGAAACCGGTCTAAATAGAAGACAGGATATAAGGTCAATACTAATAAAAATTCATTGTTAAAACTGTTGAGGTGGATAATCATAAAATAAAATAAGTTAAAATATACCTTCTTAGGTTTACCACAACATTGACAATAGGTCACAAGATAACAGTCTGCTAACAATTCCTCTTCATAGCACTTCCTCTTGTTCTACTTCCTTCACAGTAGCCTCTGCCCGCTACTGGAATTTCCTTCCCCAAGATATCAGGGATTACCACACACTTGGCACCTTTAAGTCACGCTTATACAGTTACCTGTTGTCTAATAATTAATTTCTCTTTATTTATTTAAATTTATACTATGTCATTAATAATTTTTTCTCGTTTTTTTTTATATCTTGTACATATTATATATTTAACTCGTTAAATTTAGAGTAAATCAAAATAGATTATAAATTGATTGTATTGTATTGTTTTATAACATGTAATTGTTTATGTAGTTGTAAGACTATTTTTTTTTATTTTGTATTTTTTAAAAACCTGGTTGAGTGGCAGACAAGGCCTTAAGGCCTTAACTCTGCCAGGTAAAATAAAGCTATTATTATTATTATTATTATTATTATTATTATTATTATTATTATTAAGATCTGTCGTCCTCAACTTATAAAATATGTATTATTTATGTCTGTAGGGCTTTCAGTACATCCGTTCCATCTTCAGCAGGTCTTTCTTTGCTACATTATCTGATATGATGGTTGATACTGCTGGTCGTAATGTGGTGTTGTCGTGACACGACAGATAATTAGGACCAGCAGCATCAACCATCATATCAGATAATGTAGCAAAGAAAGACCTGCTGAAGATGGAATGGATGTTCTGAAAGGCCTACAGACATAAAGAATACATATTTTTTAAGTTGAGGACGACGGATCTTACCTAAGAAGGTATATATTAACTTATTTTATTTTAGGTTATAAGGTGAGGTAAAAATAATTTTATTTTGAATTGAACTCCATAGTGATATTTTCTATAATAGTACAATACATATGAACTAAGAATACAGGAACAGTTCAGTGACAGATTTTAAGAAATTACTGTTGTTAATGTAAAGTAAAGTAAAGTAATCCCATAACAGGCCTCGGGAGGCCCTTGGGGTAGTAGGAGGTTAAGGCTCCCACTTTTTCTAGACAATCGGCACTTGATGTCAGCCGGGTTGTCAGCCCTGCGTGACGGCCGCCTTTACCCCAGAACAAGCGTCTGGTACTCATTTCAGTTAGAGGCTGAGTCGACCCCAGGGCCATAGTGCCGCCAGAAGGTTTTGGTCAGTTTAAAAATCCTGACCCCACCGGGACTTGAACCCTCGACCTTCCGACTTGTAGCGCAGTGCCTTAACCACTACGCTACGGCGTGCCCCACTGTTGTTAATGAGCATCGTTAAATAAAAATATTGACTTCGGTAAATTGTTTATTCTCCAGGTTGCAGAAACTAAAGATGAGGTCCAGAATGATGAATCATTTAATGAAAATGAGAAATCTTCAGTTGTGTGTTCAGAATGCAAAAGGACATATTTTGATAAAAATACATTCATAAAACATTACTTGAAACATATTAGAGAGAAACCTTATTACTGTATGAGCTGCAATTTGTTATTTAAGCGTGTAGATTTCTATAACGCTCATATGCTGATCCATTCTCGAGAACAACCTTATTCGTGTAACATTTGTAAGATGACATTTGAAAAAAAAATCAAATTTAGATTTACATAAAAGTATCCACAATCCAAAAGGATCTCTATTTTGTGACATTTGCGACAAAATATTTTCATGTCGTGCTTATTTAATAGCACACACAAAGTCTCACACAAATCATCGTCTATATTCTTGCAAAATTTGTAAAATATCTTTTTCGCAGAAAGTTGATTTAGATATGCACATGCTATCACATTCTGAAGAGAAGCCTTTGCTATGTAATTTTTGCAAGAAACAATTTATTTACTAAAGAAAGTTTGCAGAAACATAAACAAATTCACGCTAATGAACTGTTTATTTGCAACAATTGTCATGCGTCATTTGGATTCAAGAGTGATCTGAATATCCATTTGGTAAGATCTTGTTCAGCAGAGAAGAGAAGATGAGTGGAAATGGAACTTAACGTTCAACTGACCGTGACATATGATGCAACAACACATTTATTTAAATATATTTTTCATGATCATCTGTAAAATTAAAAAACTGCATTTCTTACAATTACACATTTTTCATTTAATTCTTATTTGGGATTTTACTTAGATTCTAATTTAAAATGGCATGAGCAAGTAAAACAAACATCTAAAAGGATCTTCTCCATAATGCATTCCCTAAAGCGACTTAAACATTTTCTTCCTACAACTCTTAAAAGAATTTTAATCCAAACTTTAGTGATGCCGCATTTTGACTACTGTGACGTTCTACTAACTGACATAAGTGACGGATTGTCGGACAAACTGCAGCGTGTCCATAATATGTGTATCAGATTCATATTTAATGTTCGAAAATACGATCACATTTCTCCATTATTCCACGAATTGTCATGGCTACATCTAAAAGAGAGAAGAAAATCGCACTGTCTAATTCTCCTATTTAAGATCCTACATACCTCGATTCCTAATTATTTATCATCCCGTTTCCAGTATCTATCCTCAAACCATAACTTAAATACAAGATCACAACATAGTCTCTTACTTAATATACCGCAACATAGGACATCACATCACTCCATGTCATATACCATCTCCACTTCTCGCAACTGGAATTCCCTACCACAAGAAATAAGGGGCTGCCGGACATTGGCATCTTTTAAAAGAAATCTAAATTTATATTTGCTCTAAACTCGACTTCATTATTATCCAGTGTAAGATATATATATATTATTAATCGGTGTTTCCCGTATAATGTATCATATTTATATTATTATTATTATCATATCATTATTGTTATTACCCTATAAAATGTTGTTTGTACATGACGTTTACATTGCTACATTTATTGTATCTTTAACTGTTTATAATTAGTATAGTGTATATCTATATTTGTCTAATATTTATTTGTATTTGTGCTGGTTGAGTGGAAGAGAGGGCCTTATGGCCTTAACTCTGCCAGAATAAATAAAGTATCATTATTATTATTGTTATTATTATTATTATTATTTTAGTTGCTTTAACATCAAAAGTCATCTTCTGTATAGTTTTTTATATCAAATGGTGAAGACTTCAATATTGGGGCACATGTGTTGCAAAAATGTTTCAGTTGGCAAAGCGTGTTTCAATATGTTAGCTGCTTCACATGTTTCTATATTATATCTGCTATGCGCCTGCTGACACAAGCACATGATATCTATATTTTCGCATTACATGTTGAATGCTTTTTCCATTATTATCAAAACATTTACCTATTCAAATTAAACTTTTTTTTTTGTCAAAATTTTGAAAATTTCCTTTCAAAACTGAAATTTTTGGAATTCTCTTTCAAAATTAAAGCTATGGTTTATTATATAGTGAAGATCGCCTAGTGGACATCATTGGCAATCATCGCTTGGCATTGTTCATTTGATACTGGTTTCACATGGAGCAAAGATCATCTATTGTTTATGCTTATGGAATTGTCAACATATGAAATGACATATATCTGAAATTGATATGACCAACTTTCGCAATAAATTCCCAAACATGTTTATAAGAAATGGATGTACACAAACCTGTCCCTGCATAACCTAACTAAATAAATAACATATATATTATCTAGTAAACTATGAACCAATCTAGTGTACACTAACTTGACCCATTGGAACTTAACAAAAATAAGTGAGTGAACCTTAATTTCTCTAAATATATTTTGGAATCTAGGCAGCCAGATATAATAAGAACAGTTAAGTCAGATAGACTGCAATGGGCAGGACATGTGGCATGAATGGGGAATGAAAGAAGTACGTGGAAGCTTCTTGCAGGAAAACCAGAGGAAAATGTCCAGTTGGTAGACCAAGAATGAGGTGGGAGAATAATATTAAACACAATTTGAGGGAAGTAGATTATATAGGGGATGATTGAAAAACATTAGCTCAGGGTAAAGATGTGTGGAGAGCTTATGTTTGCATGGCTATGAACTTACAGGTTTGTTAGAGCCATTGAGTTAGTTATATTTTCGAATCAGTTGCGAATATTAGCCATTCACAGATATGTCCTGCAATATGGTAGTTTGAATAATGCAAAAATTCCGGTCTAAATCCAACATTTCAAAATTGAGTTTTCCAATGCTTGGTGTTTTTCCAAAAAATATGAAAATTTTCGAAATTTCAAAAGCTGCAAAGATACTATCTACAGGGTTTGTCTGGGATTTTTAATGCAAAAAATCTGGTCTAAATCCAACAATTCAAAATTGAGTTTTCCAAGGCTATAGTCTTGGAGTTTTTCCAAAAAAAATGTCAAAATTTCCGAAAATTCAAAAACTGCAAAAATGATATCTAGTGGGTGTGTCCGGGATTTATAATGCAAAAAATCCGGTCTAAATCCAAAATTTCAAAATAGAGTTTTCCAAGGCTATAGCCTTGGTGGTTTTCCAATAAATGTCAAAATTTTCGAAGTTTCAAAAACTGCAAAAATATTATCTAGAGGTTATGTGCGGAATTTATAATGCAAAAAATGCGGTCTAAATACAAAATTTCAAAATTGAGTTTTCCAGGCGTATAGTCTTGGTGGTTTTCCAAAAAATATCAAAATTTTCGGAATTTCAAAAACTGCAAAAATATTATCTAGAGGTTATGTGCGGGAATTATAATGCAAAAAATCCAGTCTAAATTCAAAATTGAGTTTTCCAAGGCTATAGTCTTGCTGAATTTCCAAAAAGTGTCACAATTTTCGAAATTTCAAAAACTGCAAAAATACTATCTAGATTTATAATGCAAAAAATCCTGTCTAAATCCAAAATTTCAAAATGAGTTTTCCAAAAAATGTCAAAATTTTCGAAATTTCAAAAACTGCAAAAATACTATCTAGAAGCTATGTCCGGGATTTATAATGCATAAAATCCGGTCTAAATCCAAAATTTCAAAATGAGTTTTCCTAGACTATAGTCTTGGAGATTTTCCAAAAAATGTCAAAATTTTCGAAATTTCAAAACCTGCAAAAATGCTATCTAGGGGATGTACCCGGTATTTATAATGCAAAAAATCCGGTCTATGTCCAAAATTTCAAAATTGAGTTTTCCAAGGCTACAGTCTTGGTGATATTCCTAAAAATGTCAAAATTTTCGAAATTTCAAAAACTGCAAAAATATTATCTAGAGCTTATGTGCGGGATTTATAATGCAAAAAATCCGGTATAAATTCAAAATTTCAAAATTGAGTTTTCCAAGGCTGCCTTGGTGATTTTCCAAAAAAGTCAAAATTTTCGAAATTTCAAAAACTGCAAAAATACTATCTAGAGGGTGTGTCCGGGATTTATAAAGTAAAAAATCCGGTCTAAAACCAAAATTTCAAAATTGAATTTTCCAAGGCTATAATCTTGGCGGTCTTCCAAAAAATGTCAAAATTTCGAAATTTCAAAAACTGCAAAAATACTTTCCAGAAGCTCTGTCCGCGATTTATAATGCAAAAAATCCTGTCTAAATCCAAAATTTCAGAATTGAGTTTTCCGAGGCTATAGTCTTTGTGGTATTCCAAAAAATGTAAAAATTTTCGAAATTTCAAAAACTGCAAATATACTATCTAGAGGCTGTGTCCGGGATTTATAATGCAAAAAACCGGTCTAAATCCAAAATTTTCGAAATTTCAAAAACTGCAAAAGTACTATCCAGAAACTCTGTCCGGGATTTATAATGCAAAAAATCCGGTCTAAATCCAAAATTTCAAAATTGAGTTTTCCAAGGCTATAGTCTTGGTGTTTTTCCAAAAACTGTCAAAATTTTCGAAATTTCAGAAACTGCAAAAATACTATCTAGAGGGCGTGTCCTGGATTTATACTGCAAAAAATCCGGTCTAAATCCAAAATTTCATAATTGAATTTTCCAGGGCTTTAGTCTTGTTGGTTTTCCAAAAAAATGTGAAAATTTTCGAAATTTCAAAAACTGCAAAAATATTACCTAGAGGTTATGTGCGGGGTTTATAATGCAAAAAATCCGGTCTAAATCCAAAATTTCAAAATTGAGTTTTCCAGGGGTATAGTCTTGGTGGTTTTCCAAAAAATATCAAAATTTTCGGAATTTCAAAAACTGCGAAAGTACTATCTAGAACTGTGGTACTCACTAGAAATTACAAGAGAGCCAAATATTAAGAAACCATATCTCTTCAAGAGCCGCACCAAATTTCACAGTTCTCAGTCTTGGTAACACGCAGCTTTTTTTTTTTTACATTTATGGACAAAACAAAATTACTGATTACTGTCATTTAATTTTTGTTAATAATTAACTGTTTATTATTTTATAATAATAATAATAATAATAGTAATAATAATAATAATAATAATAATTATTATTATTATTATTATTACGGTACTGTACATAACTTTAAGGTAACTTACAGTTGTGTCCATTACTGCTGTGAAGTTGATGGTCGAACTCTGCTACTCTCCTGCACAATTTTGTCAATACGAGCTGGTTGATTTGCCACACATATCCGCAGCAGGTTTTCCAAGTTCACATTGGTGAGACGAGATCTATATTTACCCTTGATGAACTTTATCTTACTGAAAGTCATTTCACAAACATACATTGATCCAAAAAGACACAGAATTTTATATGCACACGACACCAAGTTTTCGAACTGTTTTTTCTGGAACTGTATTCTAAAACTCTAAAATTGAATTCGTTTCTCTTGAAAAATACCTTCCAGTTCTGAATCCTGCTGGAGATCAGTAAGTTCAATTTTTATATTTCTAATCTCAGGACCAAAACTTGACAACCCAGTTACATCTGTTGTCGTTATTGACCAGGGATTTTCAACTAATCGAAATGGGTTTCGAAACTTTCTAAAATCATTAAATCTCGCGCTGAAATCATGGTGTAGTACAGTGAGCAATTCTATGAAGGGTTGCAAGTTTATTTCTTCCTCTGAATATTCTTCAATAAGATGTTGGAAACATGGGAAACTAGTGAAATCATTATTACTAAGTTATTCTGTATACATTTTTAATTTTTCTTCTAAAGAAAAAAATTGCACTTGTGAGCTGAGTAATAAGTTTATTTGTACCTTGCATTTTAATTTGGACATCATTCAGTATTCCTGTTATGTCAGCCAGGAAGCCAACTTTTAACCACCATGAAGAAGAGTCTAGTTCAGGGTATTCTTTATCTCGTTCACTTAAAAAGTTTTATTTCATGGCGAAGATTAAAAAATCGTTCCAAAATTCTTCCTTTACTCAGCCACCTGACCTCACTGTGGTAAATATCATCATACTGTGAATTAAGCTCTTTGAGAAATTCTATGAATTGCCTATGATTTAGTTCACGTGATCTAATGAAATTAACAATGTTAATTACTTTCTTCATCACAGATCTGAAAGTTTCGTCAAATTTAGCAGCAAGATTTTCTTGATGTAAAATGCAATGGTATGTTAATAAATGGTCTCTATTTAAATGTTTTTTTAACAGAGAAATGAATCCTGTATGACAACCTACCATTGAGGGACAACCGTCAGTGCACACTGATAAAAGTTTGTTTAGGTCAATTTCGTATTTGTCAAAAAAAGATTTAACTGCTTCAAAAAAATCTATTCCCCGTGTCTGACCTGTCATAGGTATTACAGTTAAAAATTCTTCCTTTATAATCCCTATCTTATTACGATATTTAACAAATAAAAGCAACTGAGAGGTGGAACTAATATATGTGGACGAATCCACAGCAAGGCAAAGGAGCATGTCTACGACACAAGTAGAATCGGAAATTTGTAACTTTTGTATGTCACTTTTATCAGTTTTGCATTTGGGAATTTAGAAAATAATGTGTCACAAACGACTAGAAAACACTCCTTAAAAATCTCTGCATCGGCAAACGGTTTCATTCTCCGTGCTAAAATTTCTTCTATTTCATATGATGCTTTTGTAAAAAATCCGGTCTAAATCCAAAATTTCAAAATTGAGTTTTCCAAGGCTATAGTCTTTGTGTTCTTCCAAAAAATGTCAAAATTTTCGAAATTTCAAAAACTGCAAAAATACTATCTAGAGGGCTAGTCCGGGATTTATAATGCAAAAAATCCGGTCTAAATCCAAAATTTCACACTTCAGTTATCCAAGGCTAGAGTCTGTGTTTTTCCAAAAAATGTCAAAATTTTCGAAATTTCAAAAACTGTAAAAATACAATCTAGAGGGCTTGTCCGGGATTTATAATGCAAAAAATCCGGTCTAAATCCAAAATTTCAAAATTGAGTTTTCCGAGGCTATAGACTTTTTCCAAAAAATGTCAAAATTTTCGAAATTTCAAAAACTGTAAAAATAGTATCTACAGGGTGTGTCCGGGATTTATAATGCAAAAAATCCGGTCAAAATCCAAAATTTCAAAATTGAGTTTTCCAAGGCTATAGTCTTTGTGTTTTTCCAAAAAAATGTAAAAATTTCAAAAACAGCAAAAATACAATCTAGAGGGCTAGTCCGGGATTTGTAATGCAAAAAATCTGATCTAAATCCAAAATTTCAATATTGAGTTTTCCAAGGCTATAGTCATTATTTTTTTTTATTATTGATTTCGTACATCTCATTGATGGATAAATCATATTTGAAGAGAAAAATTATACGCTCAGACCGGGACTTGAACCCGGGACCCTTGGTTCTCTAGACCAAGTGCTCTACCAACTGAGCTACCTGAGCAAGTACCGATCTAAACGCAAATCTTTCTCTATATACATTGTAATTCCCATTCACCAAATGCTGTGAAGCCATGCTTCTATCTTGCAAATGGCGGCTCCTTTATTAAGAAGACATATTTGGGAATTATACATTACAGCCAGTACGGCTTTTTCCAAGTTTTTATTATTGATTTCGTACATCTCATTGATGGATAAATCATATTTGAAGAGAAAAATTATACGCTCAGACCGGGACTTGAACCCGGGACCCTTGGTTCTCTAGACCAAGTGCTCTACCAACTGAGCTACCTGAGCAAGTACCGATCTAAACGCAAATCTTTCTCAGGTAGCTCAGTTGGTAGAGCACTTGGTCTAGAGAACCAAGGGTCCCGGGTTCAAGTCCCGGTCTGAGCGTATAATTTTTCTCTTCAAATATGATTTATCCATCAATGAGATGTACGAAATCAATAATAAAAACTTGGAAAAAGCCGTACTGGCTGTAATGTATAATTCCCAATATGTCTTCTTAATAAAGGAGCCGCCATTTGCAAGATAGAAGCATGGCTTCACAGCATTTGGTGGATGGGAATTACAATGTATATAGAGAAAGATTTGCGTTTAGATCGGTACTTGCTCAGGTAGCTCAGTTGGTAGAGCACTTGGTCTAGAGAACCAAGGGTCCCGGGTTCAAGTCCCGGTCTGAGCGTATAATTTTTCTCTTCAAATATAGTCTTTATGTTTATCCAAAAAAATGTCAAAATTTTCGATATTTCAAACACTGCAAAAATACAATATAGAGTGTGTGTCCGGGATTTAAAATGCAAAAAATCCGGTCTAAATCCAAAATTTCAAAATTAAGTTTTCCAAGGCTGTAGTCTTTGTGTTTTTCCAAAAAATGTCAAAAATTTCGAAATTTCAAAACCACAAAAATACAATCTAGATGGTGTGTCCGGGATTTATAATGCAAAAATTCCGATCTAAATCCTAAATTTCAAAATTGAGTTTTCCAAGGCTATAGTCTTTGTGTTTTTCCAAAAATAGTAAAAATTTTCGAAATTTTAAAAACTGCAAAAATACAATCTAGAGGCCTAGTCCGGAATTCATAATGCAAAAAATCCGGTCTAAATCCAGAATTTCAAACTTCAGTTTTCCAAGGCTATAGTCTCTGTTTTCCAAAAAATGTCAAAATTTTCGAAAATTCAAAAACTGCAAAAATACTATCCAGAGGCGTAGTCCGGGATTCATAATGCAAAAAATCCAGTCTAAATCCAAAATTTCAAAATTGAGTTTTCCAAGGCTATAGTCTGTGTTTTTCCAAAAAATGTTAAAATTTTCGAAATTTCAAAAACTGCAAAAATACAATCTAGAGGTCTAGTCCGGGATTTATAATGCAAAAAATCCGGTCTAAATCCAAAATTTCAAAATTGAGTTTTCCAAGGCTGTAGCGTTTGTTTTTCCAAAAAATGTCAAAATTTTCGAAATTTGAAAAAATCAAAAATACAATCTAGAGGGTGTGTCCGGGATTTATAATGCAAAATATCCGGTCTAAATCCAAAATTTCAAAATTGAGTTTTCCAAGTCTTTGTGTTTTTCCAAAAAATGTTAAAATTTTCGAAATATAAAAACTGCAAAAATACAATCTAGAGGGTGTGTCCGGGATTTATAATGCAAAAAATCCGGTCTAAATCCAAAATTTCAAAATTGAGTTTTCCAAGGCTATAGTCTTTGTATTTTTCCAAAAAAATGTCAAAAATTTCCGAAATTTCATAAACTGCAAAAATATCATCTAGAGAGCTAGTCCGGGATTTATAATGCAAAAAATCCGGTCTGATTCCAAAATTTCAAAATTGAGTTTTCCAAGGCTGTAGTCTATATGTGTTCTTGCAAAAAAATGTCAAAATTTTTGAAATTTCAAAAAAACTGCAAAAATAAAATCTTGAGAGTGTGTCCGGGATCTATAATGAAAAAATCCGGTCTAAGTCCAAAATTTCAAATTTGAGTTTTCCAAGGCTATAGTCTTTGTTTATCCAAAAAAATGTCAAAATTTTCGAAATTTCAAAAATTGCAAAAATATAATCTAGAGGGGTAGTACGGGATTTACACTGCAAAAAATCCGGTCTAAATCCAAACTTTCAAAATTGAGTTTTCCAAGGTTATAGTCTTTGTGTTTTTCCAAAAAAATGTCAAAGTCTTCGAAATTTCAAAAACTGCAAAAATACTATCTAGAGGGCTGGTCCGGGATTTATAATGCAAAAAATGTGGTCTACATACTAGATTTCAAAATTCAGTTTTCCAAGTCAAAATTTTCGAAATTTCAAAAACTGCAAAAATGCTATCTAGAGGGCTAGTCCGGGATTTATGATGCAAAATATCGGGTCTAAATCCAAAATTTCAAAATTGAGTTTTCCAAGGCTACAGTTCTATTGTTTTTCCAAAAAATGTAAACATTTTCGGAATTTTAAAAAGTGCAAAAATACAATATAGAGGGCTAGTCCAGGATTTATAATGCAAAAAATCCGGTCTAAATCAAAATTTTAAAACTTCAGTATTCCAAGTCTATAGTCTGTATTTTTCCAAAAAATGTCAAAATTTTCGAAATTTAAAACACTGCAAAAATACCTATCTAGAGGCGTAGTGCGGGATTCTTAATGCAAAAAATCCGTTCTGAATCCAAAATTTCAAAATTGAGTTTTCCAAGGCTATAGCCTTTGTTTATCCAAAAAAAGGCGAAATTTGAAAAACTGCAAAAATACTATCTAGAGTGTGCGTCCGGGATTTATAATGCAAAAAATCCGGTCTAAATCCGAAATTTCAAAATTGAGATTCCCAAGGCTATAGTCTATGTGTTTTTCCAAAAAATGTCGAAATTTTTGAAATTTCAAAAAACTGCAAAAATAAAATCTTGAGGGTGTGTCCGGGATCTATAGTGAAAAAAATCCGGTCTAAATCCGAAATTTCAAAATTGAGTTTTTCAAGGCTACAGTCTTTGTGTTTTTCCAAAAAATGTAAAATTTTCGAAATTTCAAAAACTGCAAAAATTTCATCTCGAGGGCTAGTCCGGGATTTATAATGCAAAAAATCCGGTCTAAATCCAAAATTTCAAAATTGAGTTTTCCAAGGCTATAGTCTGTGCTTTTCCAAAAAATGTTAAAATTTTCGAAATTTCAAAAACTGCAAAAATACTATCTAGAGGGCTGGTCTGGGATTTAAAATGCAAAAAATCCGGTTTAAATCCAAAATTTCAAAATTGAGTTTTCCTTTGTGTTTTTCCAAAAAATGTAAAAATTTCGAAAACTGCAAAAATACAATTTAGAGGGTGTGTCCGGGATTTATAATGCAAAAAATCCGTTCTAAATCCAAAATTTCAAAATTAAGTTTTCCAAGGCTATATACAGTCTTTGTTTTTCCAAGAAATGTAAAAATTTTCGAAATTTCAAAAACAGCAAAAATACTATCTAGAGGGCTAGTCCGGGATTTATAATGCGAAAAATCCGGTCTAAATCTAAAAATTCAAAATTGAGTTTTCGAAGGCTATAGTCTGTTTTTCCAAAAAATGTCAAAATTTTCGAAATTTCAAAAACTGCAAAAATTCAATCTAGAGGGCTAGTCCGGGATTTGTAATGCAAAAAATCTGGTTTTTTTGTAAATACAAAATTTCAAAATTGAGTTTTCCACGGCTATAGTCTGTGTTTTTAAAAAAAGTCAAAATTTTCGAAATTTCAAAAACTGCAAAAATACAATCTAGAGGGCTAGTCCGGCATTTAGAATGCAAAAATCCGGTCTAAATCCAAAATTTCAAAATTGAGTTTTCCAAGGCTATAGTCTGTTTTCCAAAAAAGGTCAAAATTTTCGAAATTTCAAAAACGGCAAAAATACTACTAGAGTTGTGTCCGGGATTTATAATGCAAAAAATCCGGGTCCAAATCTAAAATTTAAAAATTGAGTTTTCGAGGCTATATTCTGTTTTTCAAAAAAGG